>JACGWL010000006.1:8070061-8434866 GCA_034509725.1 Sesamum angolense | reverse complement strand
GCAATGATAATATAAACGCCAATGATCTGAAACAGTTGGAGCGAATGTGCTGCCTTGTCTCGCAATACACCGGGCGCCCGATGCCGGGAATGGGACCGCCTCCTCTCCTGCCGACTTCACTGGACTTGGATGTGAGTTCATATCCAAGAAAATTCGAGCAAGACCACATGACCAACTGCCCTCCTGATCATATGATTCCTCTACCATTTATGCCTGAAAACTCTCAGTTCCCGGGTAATGCTTTGTTCCTAGAAGAGGAAAAACCTCTAGCCCTCGACCTAGCCATGTCATCTATGGATGAACTAGTGAAGATGTGCCACACGGCTGAGCCACTGTGGGTTCCAGCGGCGGACACCGGGAAGCAGGTGCTCAATCTTGAGGAGTATGCGAGGATGTTCTCTTGGTCCGCGAACCTCAAACAGCATTCTCCTCAGTTCAGGACAGAAGCAACCAGACACACTGCTGTTGTTATAATGAATAGCATTACCCTTGTCGATGCATTCCTTGATGCAGTACGTACTTAAAATTCGAATGTTCTTCTATGTCTTTTCTTTCTTCATTAATTCTTTTACATGTCTGAGAATAAAGGCCTATATATTTCTTAAACATGATGTAAGAAACGTGCATCTTGGCAATTGTGTCTTTCAGAATAAATGGATGGAGTTGTTTCCATGCATCATTTCCAGAGCGAAAACGCTTCAAGTAGTGCATTCAGAGGTTTCTGGGCATGCAAATGGTTCTCTTCACCTGGTGAGTTTGTTTCTCTTTTGCATTATGAAAAATAACCCGTGCACGTTTTAATTTCTCTCATACTACTTGTCTTGATATCGTTCATCCATCCGATTTTTCCCTGCCTGGAACACACAGATGTATGCAGAAGTACAGGTTCTTTCCCCACTAGTGCCAACAAGAGAAGCTCACTTCCTTCGGTACTGCCAACATAATGCCGAGGAGGGAACTTGGGCTATCGTTGATTTCCCCCTCGACGGCTTGCACAATGACTATCCACCATCTTTTGCTTATTACAAAAGACGCCCTTCTGGATGCATCATTCAAGACATGCCTAATGGATACTCCAGGGTGACTCCCTACTCACACACACACTTCACACACTATTTGTGTACAAGCACTTATAGTTCCAACTTTCTAACTTTCCCTTGTCCAATGTGCAAAATGTCTCAGTTAAATATGAGTTCTGGAAAATCATTGGGAAATTACGTTTACTCTACATGTCTTCGGAATTTTTGCAGGTAACATGGGTTGAGCATGCAGAAGTTGAAGATGGTCCTATCCATCAAGTTTTTAGTAGCTTAGTGAGTAGTGGTGCAGCCTTTGGAGCGCAACGGTGGTTAGCTGTTTTGCAGCGACAATGCGAGAGGCTTGCCAGCCTCATGGCCAGAAATATATCCGATCTTGGAGGTAACTACACTTGTTCAATATATCTCTTCCCAAACCAAGTCATGAAATCATATTGTCACATATAGAGATGATCCGAGTTCATGGCTGGACAAGTAGTCATGAGCTCCTCTTTATAGCTTGTCTACAGTTTCAAGTTTAACATGTAATCTAAATTGCACCTTCCCTCATCAATCCACACGTGCATATGCCTTCTAGTAGCGTAACATTCAGTGTTACTAATTGTTACTCTTCATAAGAAATGACATCCTCACACTCAATTCTTAAAGTTTATTTGGATATACTCTTTAATTACAGTGATTCCGTCTCCTGAAGCGCGAAAAGTTTGATGAATTTGGCTCAGAGGATGACTCGAACATTCTCCCTCAACATAAGCACTTCCTATGGGCAGTCTTGGACTGCCCTCTCTGATTGTGCGGATGACACTGTTAGAATAACCACGAGAAAAGTAACTGAGCCTGGCCAGCCTAATGGCTTGATTCTTAGTGCTGTGTCCACAACTTGGTTACCCTATCAACACAATCAGGTGTTCGATTTCTTGAGGGATGAGCGTCGTAGAGCTCAGGTTATCATATAATTACTTCATAGCTCTTTCGCCTTGTTTTTTTTAAATGCAAATCGATTGTGACCTTAACTATTTTGCATCTGTTCGCAGCTAGAAGTTCTCTCCAATGGGAATTCATTACACGAGGTGGCTCATATTGCTAATGGCTCTCACCCTGGGAACTGCATTTCTCTTCTTCGTATCAATGTAGGTGTAAACATGTTCGCAAGTGTTAACAATTTAAATTAGACTGAGTTTTGTTCAAATTTTGTTCTTCACAAATCCTATAATAATACTTGCAACGAATCGCAGGTTGCTAGCAACTCATCGCAGAGCGTAGAGCTGGTGCTGCAAGAGAGCTGCTCAGATGATTCAGGGAGTATAGTAGTCTACACCACCATAGACGTTGACGCAATTCAGATGGCAATGAATGGTGAGGACCCATCCTGCATTCCACTTCTCCCCTTGGGATTTGTCATAGTCCCAATGGAGCAGATTGCCAACAATGACTCCGGTATTGCTGACTCAAAGCAAGCTTCAGAGAACGGTACTCACCTGCCCGACTCCGGCTGCCTGCTCACCGTTGGCCTACAAGTTCTTGCAAGCACAATACCAAGTGCAAAGCTAAATCTTTCAAGTGTGACTGCAATTAACCATCACATGGGCAACACGGTCCAGCAAATTAACGCAATTCTTGGCAACATCAGTGGAAATAACTTCTCCGAGAATGTCGACGTTCTGGGGTCTAACATAGATCCCGAACCTGCACTGCCTGCAGAGAACAAGCCAACAGATCCCAGTGCCACATCTTAGTAGCCCACAAATAACTCCTCAGTCTTTCTCACCGCTAGCTGTCTATATTTTTCGATCAAACCCTATCGAGACGGACCATCGATGATTTTAACAAATGTAGCAAAGAAGGTTTTGCCAAACTGATTCCCAAAAGCAGTATAACATCCCTGCTGCTGATCTTTGGAGTTCACTTGAGGGCTTAAGGCATCATCACTGAACGTTCTCTTTTCGTTGTGGTAAATCAATGAAGACAATGTAACGAAGTTATAGTAGGGGTAGTTGTTAGGTAGGGTAAGTTGAGACAAGTGTGAATGTTATGGCTTGGGAATTAGAAGTCAAGAGCGCACCAGCAGCTGATGTGATCCTGGCTATGAATGTTATAGCCTGGGCATGTAGCAAGGGTGGTGGTTCGGGTATTGACTTCTTTTGCTCATTACCGGTGCTTGTGCCTCTTCTTAATAGCCATCGTATTCAGTTCAGAAATGAATGGTGGATTATTAATTCTTGTTATTCTTCTGGCATGCATGTTTATATCTTAGGGATAATTACACTCCTCGATCTCCTCTCCCATCAGTTCAATGTAGTTACACGTAAATTTTCTGGGATTTTAACACGTCTAAGATTTGCTTACTTATAGCAAATAAGTCTCTATTAGTCAAAATTCAACGAATATGATAATATTAATAAAAACAATATCAGAAATTTTTTTTATATTAACCTCTAATTGATTTATTGCACATCAAATGAATATTTTTATGATCAAATTATTAATACATATGAGGAGGTGTACCTTCACCGTTATAATGATAGTTTAGTTCGAAAAAATTGTTTGACGTGCAATAATTAAGTAACCAGTCATTGATTATAAATATCAATTTGTATTCAATTTTTTTGATTAATATCAACAGATTTAATAAATTTTAACTAATGAATAAACTTATTTATTAAACGAAAGCAAATCTTAAAGGCGCTGCCAAATTATAAAAAATCCATAATATCAAATTTTAAAGTTGGGAAGTGCAATTATCAATTTATCTCTATATCAATATCTTATTAGCAATCCGTGCAGTTTGATGGGAATGGGCCTTTGATCGGAGGCCTTGAGACTTGAGATATATATTCTATATAAATCGTCCACACCAAGTTCTATATATTATATAATAGAAGAGAAAACTCAAACTGTTAAGTATATCTCAAACGTATTGATATGTTCTATATAAATCGTTCAGACCAAGTTCCAGACAAGCAGTTTAAAAATTGCTTAAAACAATGGTCCAGACAAGCAGTTAAAACTGCTTAAAGTGCTCTGAGAGCCGTTATGAGCGGTTTAGGGACGGTTTAGGAACCCCAGCCAGGGGCGCTGCCCCTTGGACCCCGCTAGGGGCGTTTCCCCTAGGACCCCACAAAGGGGCGCAACCCCCTTGAACCCTGCTTGGTTTGAACCCAACGAGTCTAAGTCCTGAAAAAGTATGCACTCTACACCTCCTAACCTGTTTAGGATTCAACAATTCAATTACACTAAATAGCTAATAAGAGAACTTTGCTACTACATAAAAAAGAATTCATGATTAAGTAAATATTAAATATAATATTATTTGGATATACACTTTTTTAATTATACATATCCAATTAATTGTTCATGATGTATTTATTTGCTTGAATAATTCTATGACCATTGTAATATAAAAGTAAAATTGTAAATATATTCATATTAATTACGAGCCCCGATAGAGTAAATAATGTTGAAAAGGTTTCTTTTTATTTTAGTTTTTAAAATTTTCAGATTCATAAAAGCCAAAAAATAAGAAAAGGTAATTTTTCATAGTATTACATTTTCTTTTCATATTTCGTCTTTATTAGGCTAATCAATTAATAATATATTGCCTAGAAAATAGAAAAAGGATAACCGATAAAAGAAAAAGAAAGACTTAAAAAATTAATAATTTGTTTTTTATTCTTTCCATCATACTTTTCTTTGGAATATTTTTAATTTGATTTTATCATGTTTCTTTATGAAAATATCAAAGAAAAATTTACAAATAATTTTTTTCTGAATTATTATTTACTTATTCTCATGTTGGTTATAGAAATTTCATATAATCTATAACTATTTTCTGAATTATATTTCTCAAATTATAAAATACTAATATAAGAATTAAAGATGGAATTTAAAGGATACATATTCCAAAGTAATGGAAAAAAATTATAAAAAACTTGTAGGGTTTTGTGATTTATTTTTTAAAGTAAGGTTCCGACAAAATTATAAAAAACTTGTAGGGTTTTGTGAATATAATGGAATTATCTTTTATTTATATACTTTTCCTATAATATTATTTTTATTATAATATTTTAATATTTTGGTAGTCTTGATAAAGAAAATTATTCAGTTTAATTACCAAATGTAGTTTCATTATATATTGGTAGTTTGTTTATTTATTTTTGTCTTGATTGACTAATAATAATTACTTTTTATTATTATTACCAAAAGAATTATGCCCCAGTGTCCATCCCCTACTGGGAGAATGGGCAGGGAGAGAGCAGGGCAGTGAGAGACTCTGCAAGCTAATGAATAAGAGTGGAGTGTCTTTGCCACCGTTTACATTTGTCCACTAGCCTCTTAGCGTCTTGTTTCATAGTGGGTCAAAAATACCCGACCCTTATATATAGCTTTATTTGCCAAAGTTCAAGTTTTTACGTGGGCTCCACAACGTCCGTCATGAATTTCTTTTAATACGTGTCACCCTTCCTCATGGGACAAACGGAAGGGCGTAAACGTAATTATGCTATTTATCATAAAATTTATCGGGGAAAAAAAAATTTTGGTCCATTAACTTTGTTCTCATTCAATTTTAGTTCATTAACTATGATAATTATCACATTTTCTACACTAACTTTGAAAAATGGGTCAATCAGGTACTCCGATGGCATTTTGGCCGGAAATTGCTGATGTGTCAATATTTTCCGGTGAAATAAGCCATGTCATCGTCTGACATGTCTGATGACGTGGACTTATTTTTTAACAGGTGTAATTTTAGGCCACTAACTTTATCCTGGTGTAATTTTAGTCCACTAAGTTTGTCCTAGTGCAATTTTTATCCATTATTTAAATTTATTATTTTATATAAATATATTTTAAATAAAAAAAATAACCCACCCACCTCCCTGAAACACCCAGCCCCCGCCCTCGCCCCCAACACACAACTTGGCGATGGTGGTCGCCCAATTGTGCGTTGGACGACGACTGTCGCCCAATTGTACTAAGCTTTCTTTTCTTTTTGGGCTACAAATTCCATAGGATCAAACTTATGGGACTTAGGGAATGACATAAAAAAAAAGGGAGAGAAAAAGAAATTCATATTAAATAAAAATGAAGTAGAAGAATATAAATTCCAAATGAATAAATTCAAACTTGAAAATTTTCTAATTCTCGAAGAATGAGCGGAAGGGTGGGTGGGTGGGTTAATTTTTTATTTAAATTATGTTATATAAATCTAGTTGTTATGGCACGCCGACCCTGCGTGCATATAATAAATAATTATTTATATTTTAAACTATTTTTAAATAAGAATTATAAGATATATAAATCAACACATCATATTCAAAAAATAAATAAATAAATAAAATAAAATAAAAGTAATTTAGAAATATTACCACACAAAAAAGAATTTGGTGTGAGTGAAATTTTCATATTAGTATAGAAAAATAGTATAAATTATATTGACTAGAAGAAGAATTTGAGTAGGGGTGGTTAAAATTACATAATGATATTTTTTATAATTTTAAAAAATGGTGTTGTGGTGTAAGTAACCCGTCATTTGTGAGTGAAAATGGACTTTTTTTTATATAGTATAGATAATAAATTCAAATAATGGACAAAAATTGTATGAGGACAAAGTTAGTGGATTAAAATTACACCAGGAGAAAGTTAGTGGACTAAAATTACACATGTTAAAAAATAAGTCCACGTCATCAAACATGTCAGACGATGACATGGCTTATTTCACCGGAAAATATTGACACATCAGCAATTTCCGGCCAAAATGTCATCGGAGTACCTGATTGACCCATTTTTCAAAGTTAGTGTAGAAAATGTGATAATTATCATAGTTAGTGGACCAAAATTGAACGAGAACCAAGTTAATGGACTAAAATTTTTTTTTTCCCAAATTTATCAAACAAAGTAAATAATACACTACTTAGCATATTGTTTCAATTGTTTAGTCCATGGAAATACGTTTCTTGTGAATTTATTAAACTACCCAAAAATAATTCATTGAAGACTCTGAAATATTTATCCCATGCAAAAAAAAAAAAAAAAAAAAAAAAAGGTCTAAACGGTCTCTTAAAACATGTATATATCGAGGACAAAATTTATCACATCATAAAGTCAATTTAATTACGTGGGAATCCTACTTTGCTGATCAAGTTGAAACCTCGGACAAGAAGCAATGCCTTTGACATAGAAAAATCAAACAAAACTAGAAGAAAATAAATTAGAATAAAAATATATATATTAATTTACAATATTTCTTATAATTTCCCCATTCTCTTTACTTTGAATTAAATAATTGAAAAAAAATTCAAGTTTAGTCCTGTAATTTATGAGGAGTGATATTTTTCGTCCCGCATGATTTGATTTTTGTAATTTAGTCCGATAACATTAAAAGTTTGGCAATTTTCATCATTTTCAAGCCAATTTATCTAAAAACTGTAGTGACTTGGACATGACCCAATTAAATTGCAATTTTAGTCTTGGAACTTAGGGAGGCGTTGGCATTTTTAGTCCTATAACTTGGGGGAGTTGGTATTTTTGGTTATGCATGAATTTATTTGTAGGACTAAAATTGCCAAAATTATGAAGTTGCAGGACTATATTACGAGACTCAATTTGTAAAGGATTAAAAACGCCACCTCTTCTAAGTTGTAGGATTAAAAATACAAATTTTCCTTAATAATCCTGTTTCTTTGTAGATATTAGTTTTCATAAGTAATTGACATCTCCGTGAAACTACTTTCCCTTTTACCATCTTAACTAATATAACAATAAAGATCACCTATTTTTTTAATTGGGATAATTACACTCCTCTCTCCTGAGATTTGATGTAATTATATGTATTTTTTTTTATTTAAAAAATTACATCTAGCACTACTAAGGCTTGTTTCCATCTAACAATTAAATTCCCTGTTGGTAAAAAAAATGCTGAATTTATTGATATTAACAAAAAAACATTGAATGAAAATTGATATGTCCCATCGATTGACTTATTACTTATTATAGGTCAAATAATTTTTTTCGAACTAAAGTACCCTTGTAATGATGAAAATATACATTCTCACATGATGTGTGAAGATGTATGGGGATAATTTGGTAATAAAAAATATTTGACTTGCAATAAATCAGTAATAAGTCAATTGAGGGTAAATATATATTTCTTTTAATATCAACAAATTTGTGAATTTTGACTAACGAAGAGATTTACTTGTTAGATAGAAATAAATTTGAGGTGCTAAATATAATTTATTAAACCAAAGGAAATTTACGTGTAATTATACCAAACTTCATAATAGTAAATGTAATTATCCATTTTCAATTTATAAAGTACACATTACATGAATATTATAAAGAAAATATTTCATATACTTGTAAATTCATGTGACTTTCTAATAATGACGAATGTACTAAATTAACATAACCGATAACAATAATGTGTAGCTTTTGTCCTTGGGGTATGAAATCAGCCTTATTTTCTGACTTTGAAATATTCTTATATTATATATACATATGGCGCCTACGCGTTAAAAAAAAAAACAAAGTAAACGCGTCGTTCACTTCAACACGACTTCGACCAAAGACATTCTGCCCGGAGACGGCTTCCGCATAATCCCCTTCACATTCATCACTGCAATCCCACAAAAGAAAAGCGATTTCAATAGCTACAAGTTTTGGCTCACGACACCTAGTTTAATTGACGAAGTTGGGATTATAGGTTTAACTTCGTTATATGCGTTTGGTTATTTTTACTGTAGAGTGGGTATTGTTTAAATTTTATTGATCTGATATTATTGATCAGTGTATGGTTGTTGTACTTGTCTTTGTTAGGTATTGATATTTGATAGTAATTGAGTTATTTTAATTAATAATAGTTCATCATTTCTATTAAAAAAGGGGTAAATTATATTTTGTCATATGAATTATATTTGTTTTTACAATTTGCTGTCGATTTTTTTTTTTAATCAACTTATTATCCTAACTTTGCGGAATTTGCACTTTGTCATATATATCTTTTTTTGTTGTTTTTTCTGTAGAAAAAACATTACATGTTGTCATATAACCTTTAAATATCACATGTGCACTGTTTGTGATGTTTTCTCGATAAAAACTTGGTTGAGAAACAATTATAAATGACAAAGTGCAAAATTTCGTAAAATTGAGATAGTAATTTAGCAAAAAAAAGTTTAGATGTTAAAGTGAAAAAACAATTATAATTTAGATGACAATATATAATTAACCCTAAAAAAGAAAAACTGCTAAAAGTTCTTTAAACAATTTTATTTACTTTCCCATGGAGAAATATTAGTTGGAAAGCGAAAAACGCACAGGACGATTTTTATCATCATCAACATTAATTAGGGAAAAATATCATAATTATAGAATTATTTACATGTATTCGACGCGTATGTGATGATCACATGTTTGACTAAAATCCCTCCTAAAAACATTATGATATTTTTTGTTGGTATTGTATATATATATATATGTATAAATATGTAAATGAGATATCAATTAATTCATTAATTCTTGGTTATTAGTAATTTTTCTATTTTTTATGTCATTCATAAATGCAAGAATTTGAAATAGATGATATCACAATTTTATTACAATTTGTTTTCATTACCATCTTATTTTTATTTCAAATAATTTTTGTTTAATATTTATATATTATTATGATCAGTTTTTTTTATATAATTAAATCAAAATAATAATTTTTTCACAATCTTATTCATAAAAAAATTGGTAAAGTTTTTTATATTTATTTGTATCCTTTTAAAATAAATATATAACCATGTATAAGTGTTTATTTTTTACTCATTGTAATTGATATATCATAGTTTTTATAATTAGCACTATAGAAAGATACATTTATTTTGATAAAACAATTGTATGTATAGTCGATTGTTTATATACTAAAGACCGCAAATCCCGTCCCAACCCAATTAGACCGCAAAGTGCGCGGTTTTGATGATTGTTGGATTGGTCTTGGGTATAGCTTTCTAAAGACCGCAATTATTGGGTTGGACAAAAAAATTACCTAAATTGCCCCAACCCGCACCGTGTATACTCCTATGTTAACACATAATAGGTGTCACAATCAAGAGGACGGGAGTTCCAATCTTATGCATATAGGTATTAGTCTATTTTTATAATAGTATGTGCGTAGTGTTGCTTCTTTGTTCCACATGAAATTGTTGATTTTTATAGGTATTAGTCTATTTTTATAATAGTATGTGCGTAGTGTTGCTTCTTTGTTCCACCTAAAATTGTTGATTAAATTTAAAAATATTATTATACTGCATGTCGAATGTTATAATAATATTACAGAGCCATCAATGTATTTTCAAAAAGAATACATTGCATTTTCAAAATAATATATGCTCCTTCCGTCAAGAATCTAAAGGAAAATGTGAGTGGAACATAAATTACAATTTTTTTTTACACTTATGGACTAAATATGGTGATGGGTAAAATAGTGGACAAAAATCACAAATAATATAAATTGTGAGACATAAACTGCAATTTCCCCCCTAGACCATCAAAGCATGACATTTCATAGTGAATATCATTTGTTTTGATGGGAATGCAATTAGATGAACCCTTATCCCTATTCTTTTATAAAATCTTCTTAATCCTTGGACATATTTAATTTTACCCTTCCACCTCTTGCTACCCTGTCTCTGTTTTGCTGAAGTCTTGTCATGAGAAAATTCTCTATCCACTCCAACATTGAGTAGATTTGCATCTCTCTAGCTTAAGAATACTTGCATCAAAAGATTCACACACGTTATTAAACAAAATGTCACACTTGGGGTATGAATTGAAGTGTGACCTACTCCATTGGCTTGGAGGTTTATCATTCAATCATTCACCAAGTTTTATGTCAAGCTTAGAAATTTATTCATCATCACATCAAATTCTGTTGTAGTAGATGCTCTAGCAGCCTTCCATAAAGCTTTCTTGTAAGCTAATCCTATGAACCTTGCTCTCTTCATGTTCCCATGTAAATGTCGAATCTGTTTTCTACTAGTGGAAGTACAAACTCAAATGCAGGTAGTAAACCTTTTTGCTTGTCTGACATAAATGTAAAATTGCAGTAAATCGTGTACCCTATTTGTTCACACAACTTATCAAGATAAGATATATTAACATAACTCAAGTCAACGTGGTCAAACACACTGACACATCCCCCAACATATGTAGGTGGTGTATTACAAATTTGGCCCCCATGGTGTATTTTCAATGTCACAGCAGGATTAAGTGGATTTGAAAATAACAAACAAACCACACAAAAAAAAAATGAGTATATAACCACAATGCTACCCACCTAGCAAACATACATCATCAAACAGGAAAAAAAAGCAATAAATATAGTGGTCAACGAAATCTCTTAAAGAGAACAAATCAGAAATAAAGAAAGATGAGGGACCACAAATGTACAATGCATACGAACATAAATAAGAAAACAAAAACCAACATAGTTCCAACAAACATAAACTACTCCACAGCAAATGAAAACAAGAAAACGAAAACCAACAAACATAAATTATTTTTCGAAATAAAGAAAAAAATACAAAACTTACGATAGTCGGGTGGGGAAAAAACATTTAACTCTGGGTCACGAAGACTCATCTTCTAGTAGCAATCTCTCCTTCTCCACTTCTTCAATGGGAGATTCGAAGAAAAAAAAAAAGAGTTGCAATGGGTTTTTGGCAGCAGAGGAAAAGGGAAATTTGGAGAGAAATTAGGGTTCAAATGTTTGATTTTTCCCAAATACGCATATTTAATATATCACGTGAGAAACACGTGGTCAATTGGACGTTTTTCTTCACATAATTGACGGTGGGACTAAAAGTGAGACAAATTAAAAGATAAATGTCCAAAATTGAATTGTGCCTAATATATGAGACCAAAAATGAGATTTACCCGCATGTAGCGCTTTCTCTTTAATGACCCGTAAACACACATGTCAGTGACATTATAGTAAGTTGAGTAGTTTATGTATGATTTTATTTATCCAAACCCAATCCAAAATTTAAAAAAATTAGGCATCGCAGTCCAAAAAACCACCCGATCTCAGGTATCAGATTGGGTTGGGACCTAAACTACCCAACCTAAACGCTTAGCATAGATCAAGAGAGGTAACCTCATTTTTTCAACTTCACGTTTACAGAAACAATTCAGCGCATCAACACACGTTTCTCTACAACATCTACTATTGCCATCATACTCGATCCACACGATCTTCACACATTAATTTTATCGATATCCTTCCAGATCCTCACATCTGTTATTATTGTTCTTGCATTATTTTTCCACTAAGATTGTTATTAACTTAAAAGTCGAAGTGCTAATTTATATTTTGCAAGTTGATCCCTTGATAATCTTGGAACAATTCAAAGATCCTTCAACTTTATATGTTGCTACTGGACTTTGTAAGTGTCATCTAAATTAATTTATTAGCTGCATACTTACCTACTACTTCCATGAGCTTATATAAAATATTTAACGAAGAAGAACATAATTAATTAAAAATTCAAATCTTCCATCATCGCCCACTTTATAACTAATATTAATTTACACCCTGTAATTAGTTTGACATTTAAGCAAAAGCTTCAATCATCTTTTAGGTCATAAATCAAGACAGAGCCAACTGGATGAGGAAAATATTAATTAATATTTTTACTAATTATATATATTTAATAAAAACTTACTTTTTTTAAAATAATGGATTATATATTGTTATTAGTCATAATTATTTTGTAAAAATTATCATTCGTAAAATTACTGATAAAAAATAATATATAAAGTTGTCATTAAAAGCAATTAGTGACGTATATAGTAAAAATAATTATTTAGGGCCGTCATATTTGTATTGTCTTTATAAATGTGGCTCTAATTAGGCTAAATTATCTTTTTTGTCCCATAAAGAAGGGACTTTTCTTTTTTAGTTCCATGATTTACGCGATTTTCGATTTGATCCCAACTTTTATCAAAAAGTGTCCAAGTTAGTCCCCAACCCCATTTTTCGTCTATTTTTAACGGCAGACTGGTCAAACCGTTAAGCTGCTGTGGGCTAAATTACTTTTTTAGTTCCGTAAAGAAGGAACTTTTCCTTTATAGTCCTATGTTTATGCGATTTTCATTTTAGTCTTATTTCTTACCAAAAAATATACTTTCCAGACACATAATCGCAATCAACGTGTATGACCACCAACTCTAGCCTCGAGGAATTTTTTGAATGTTTTTTCATATCAGAAGAGGTGTAATTGATATTTATTTTTATAGAGAGTTTTTTGAAATTTTCAATATCACTGGGAGGACCTTGTATTTTTGTCATATTTTTTTGCCTCCATTTTTGGCGGTTCCCCCCCCCCCCTCCAATTTATAGAGGCTGGTTGTTTTGTTTTTTGCCTCCATTTTGTCCTCCGAAAAAGAGCAAAATAGTAAATTCCAATTGCACCAATGGTATCTTCATTCTTCCATTAAAATTTGACGGGAAATGGGATTTGGAATTAAGTTGAATTTTTTTTTATAAGAAATGGGACTAAAATGAAAATCGCTTAAGATGTGGGACTAAAAAGAAAAAGTCCCTTTTTACGGAACTAAAAGATAATTTAGCCCACAACAACTTAACGGTTTGATCAGTCCACCGTTAAAAATAGACGAAAATTTGTGTTGAAGACTAACTTGGACATCTTTTAATTTAAAATGGGACCAAATAAAAAATCGTGTAAATCGTGGGACTAAAAAGGAAAAATCCCTTCTCTATGAGACCAAAAAAATAATTTAACCCTCTAATTATCAACAGTGATAACTTTTCATGTATAATTTCTCTCACAAATCTTTCATAATCAAAACTATTATTATTTAATTTTAAAATTACTATTTATATTTTATCATTGATATTATTATTTTTTTTTTATATAGTTGTCACGAGTGTATCCAAATCAGACAGTGTGCATGACTTCACACTTGATTTGCCAATTTGCAAGACTTCGGAGTCAATCAATTGCCGGCATTCACATGTAAAGTAACTATACCAAACCTTGTAGCTTGCGAAAATTTTAATCCGAATTAAATTCGATTGAATCAAATTAATTATAAAATAATTGTAATATACTTGTTATATAATTGATCATTTTTCTTTATATGTACATTAATTACAAAATAAATATATTACATTTATCATATAGTTAATTTAAATTTGAACGAATATGTGGGAGCCCGGATTCATCCATTATCTCCCGCAGCTCCAGTCTATATATTTTAGCCAGTTCCACATAGTGGGATTATCATCATTTTCGGAGAAAAAACAAAAAATCAAAGCTCTGTAGCATTCATTTTCAGTACAATGGAGATTGAAATTGAAGTGATCTCCAAAGAAATCATCAAGCCGTCCTCTCCAACCCCAGAATCACTACGAAAATACCAGCTTTCGTTTCTCGATCAGATTGCCCCTCCTGTTTTCATGCCACTCGTTTACTTCTATGAAGCAGATGCCAAATTCTCCAACCCTGGAAAATCAAACCATCTAAAGCAGTCTTTATCTAGAGTCCTGTCAAGATTCTACCCCCTGGCAGGCCGCCTCGTCGACGATCTATACATCGACTGCAATGACAAAGGGGCACCCTACGTCGAGGCCATAGCTAATCGCAGTCTTTCACAAGTCATCACGAATCCAGTCCCCAAAATCATGGACAAATTTCTACCCTACAAGGTGGACGACGTGCAAAATCTTGGCATGGCTGTTCAAGTTACGTATTTCCAATGCGGTGGGACTGCAGTGGGACTAGTCATCTCGCACAAGATTGCTGATGCATTATCGTACTTCCTGCTGGCCAACACGTGGGCTGCTGTCGCACGAAATGGGAACTACGACGACGTGCCCGGCCCCCAGTTCGAGGGGGCAAAGATTTTCCCGCCGCGGGATGCTGCTGGGTTCAAGCCCAGTACAGGAATTGTGAAAGAAGAACTCGTCACGAAAATCTTTACGTTCCCAGCCTCAAAATCTCCGCCCTTCGGGAAAGATACTCCGGAGGAGCTGCCGAGTTCCTGCAGCGGCGGCCAACCCGGGTGGAGGCCTTGTCAGCTTTTATATGGAACCGATTCGTATCCGCCACTGAAATGAAAGCTGACCCGAACAAGATCTACACCGTACTCCATGCAGTAAACCTAAGAACCCGCCTCGACCCGCCGCTGTCTGAGTACCATTTTGGCAACATAAGCCGGCTGGCAATAGCCATGCCATCCGTGGGAGCTGACGACGGCTGTGCGCTTTTGCAGAAAGTAAGAGAAGCCATAAGATCCGTGAACGGAGAATACGTGGCTCAGCTGAGGCAGGGGGATAAGCATTTGAATTTCCTGAAAGAGAGAATGGCTCAGGCCAACAAAAGCGAGCTGGTGACGTTCAACTTCACAAGCTTGTGTAGGTTTCCACTGTATGGAGCGGATTTCGGGTGGGGCAAGCCGGTTTGGGTGGCGTCGGCGGGGTTGAGCTACAAGAATGTAGTGACTTTCATGGATACAGCGACGGGGGAAGGAATAGAGGCGTGGATTAACTTGAGGCATGAGGATATGGAGAAATTTGAAGCTGATTTGGAGCTGCAAGAGTTTCTTTCAAAAGCCAATGGATTTCACAATTCGGATATTGTACCTTGATTTCATGCGCGTTGATGAATATCATGGGAGCGTTTGCAATAGTTGTACGTGCTGTTCAAATTTCGTGTTTGCAAAAAAGAATTAAGATACTGAAAAAATATGGATAAATAAATTTATTTTAAATTTAAATCAACAGATTACATTATTTTAAAATAAAGTCTACATTTTTTTTTTTTTTTTTTGAACCAGGAGCTGGAAGTATATTTTACTAATGCAAATTTTTTATCTTCTCCAAATTCCAAACTTGTGAAGAAAGGTCTCAAGCTACCTAGAAATATGGTATCAGACCTTTGAGGATTCGATGCAATTGGAGACATCGAACCTTGCAGTCACAGAGCTTTATAATGGTAGAGAGTATTGAATTTTCAATGAACTTAAGACGTCGTGGATCTTATCTGTGTTTATATATATATAGTGCATTTAGTGTGAATGTTGTGTGTCCTAAACGCCCCTTGCATAGTATGAGCAAATAATTAATTAGGTAATTTGGCCTTACTTTTATTCGGTTTGAACATTATAGATTTTGATATGGCTCATTATTTTAATGGGTCCTATTTGAATGTGGCTCATTAGTCAATCTAATTTTTTTTTTTTTTTAAAAAAAAAGTTATAGTTATTTTAGATAGACCTATCAATATTAATAAGACCCAAATTTGATAGGAGCTTATTACGAACTTATCTGTTTATAAGTATATAAACACCAAAATTCTTATAGACTATTTTAATTGGCAATTTATTTTAGAATTTTGATGACAACAGATAATTCACTTTAAGGCTCGATGAAAAGCATGAAAAATATTTATGATTGCAGGGCTTGAGTACATATTTTCTCAGTTTTTATCTTTTTCCATAATTTTGTGACACATCCTTTAATGTGCGGGAAAAACTCTAATTCGAACCTGATTCTATCAAACTTGAATCAATTATATAACAAGTACAATACACTTGTCGTGTATTGGTATACAGTATAGAAAAAATTATCAATCACATAACAAGTATACCACACTCACTTTATAATTGAATTATATAACAAATATAATACACTTGTAGTGTAATTGATATACAATATAAAAAAAGTAATCAACCACATAATAAATGTATTACACTCACTTTGTAATTGATTTTATTCGATCAAACACATTCTAAACTAGAATTTTGCATTGTGCGGACCATTATTTTGGAAATCTGTCATATTCTTTCCACAGCTTGAATGGCAACACTTGCGCTTTCCAACCAAGGCCGTTTTTCCTTTCCTATTTTTCTCCACTTCCTCCTTTTTTTTTTGTTTTTCGGCTTGTCGTTCACGCGGGCCCGCCAAAGCCTCGTCAACATGCGCCAACCAAGTGGGACAATGCAAATCCCTTTGCTTGTGAACATATTTCTGGACATTCATTTTATTTCAGCCCCTCTTTTTCCATCAAACTTTAAGTAAAATTCCATCTGCAATTTTTTTTTTTTCTTCCGCCAAGTATCTAAAATAAGGTGAAATTTCCAATCCTTAACCATGGAGGATCCTATATATATATATATATATATATATATATATATATATATATATATATATATATATATATATATATATATATATATATATATATAATTGAATTGGGTTAAATACAATTTATCCCTGTGTTATGGGAAATGAGCGATTTATCATCCTATAAAAAAAATAGCAATTTATTCCCTTGTGTTATAAAAAATAGAGCAAATTAACCCCCTCGTCACAACAGTTTATTACACACGCTTCGCGTGCATCTGGATATATTTTTTAACCCATAACACGGGAGTAAATTGCCCGCGACAACTTTCTTCCAATAGAGACAAAGCAATTCCCTTTTGTTTTACTTTCTTGAGCACAATTAACTCATGTTCTTGTCGCCTTTGCCAAAAACAGGTGATTAAACCTCTCCAATATTTTCACACGAGAATTATCAATGTTTTTCCCCCCAACGTGTTTGTGAATTTATCGCTGAGAAGAGTTTTTCATTTTCTTGTCAATGTTGCATGCACACGCACACGTCCACATAATTTTGACTTCTAAGTGTTTTGTGTAATTTATCAGTGTTTTTGAAAAATTTGTTTTTCAATGAATGCTTAAGAGAAAGCGTGCAACTTGAGGAGTCGAGTGTAGCATCTCCGAGGATCTTCTTTCTCTAACCTCCTCGTCAGGCTACATTCGAATGATAATTGTCTACCTGGACAGGTGCTTTGCTGGCCGTCAGGGTGGCATTGGCCTCCTAGGGTTCCGAAGGCTACGCCCTTCTGCTGGGCTTCGACTCTTTTGGACCATTGCTAAGGGTAAGGTCCATGGAGTCTTCCAGGGTCTCTTAGTTTCATTGAACCTGTTGCTCGCTAACAAATGGGCTACGCTTAGGGCACTGAAGACCATATTAATATATATTTATCTTCATATCCTTTTTATCATGTTTTAAGAAAATAAAATCCCATGATTTTGATTATTATGATAATTAATAGGAAACAGTTAGTTAGTTTTTTTTTATATACAATCAACTTTTAGAAATTAACATGAATATTCTTATATCTGGCAATAACAAGATAACAAAAGATAATGACCAAAATTGATATTTAAATTTCAGTATGATATTATAGATTTAAATTTGAATTCGAAAACATAATTTCGTCTATGGTTAAAAGTCCTTCAAATACTTAACATACATTTATTGTTCTATGTTAATAAATATTAAACTGTAGAGATCCAGTTATAAAATAAATAAAATAAAAAATTGAAGAGAATAATTAATAATATGAGAAACCTTAGAAGAAATGTTTTTAATTTGAATAAAACCTCAAGTTAGGTTTGTGCAATGTGCAATCCTCAATGAAAGGTGTGAAGAGTAATTTTATCAACAACCTTAAACTTTTTTAGTGTACATTGAACATGATAGATAAATATAAGGGATAATTTCGCTCTTTTTTCTTGAGGTTTGGTATAATTATATGTAATTTTTTTGTGGTTTAAAAAATTACACTTGACATCTCTGATGTTTGCTTCCGTCTAACAAATAAATTCATATGTCAGTCAAAATTCACTGAATTTGCTGATATTAACAAAAAGAAAAACTGAATGAAAATTAATATTTACCCTCGACTAACTGATTACTGACTTATTGAAAGCAAGTAATTGTTTTTGGACTAAACTGCACTTATAGCGGTGAAGATACACCTCGTCATATACATTAACGCGCGAAAACGTATGAGGATAATTTGATCATAAAAAATTTATTTGACCTGCAATAAGTCAGTAGTAAGTCAATCAGTGATTGATATAGATTTATTTTTTTAATTTTTTCTGTTAATATCAGCAAATTCGGTGAATTTTGACTAACGGATATACTTATTTGTTAGACAAAAGCAAATCTCAGGGGTGTTAAATGTAATTTCTCAAATTACAAAAAATCTACGTGTAATTACATAACTCCTCAAGAGAGGAGAGTGTAATTATCACTAAATATAATTTTTCAAACTCGAGAAATTTAACGATACAATGACAAAATTTCATGAAAAGTGCTATATAATTTTAAGTGAGTATTGCTACATGATTATTTACAGGTATGAAGGGCTTCTAGAGAAGTATTTATTCTTAAAAACTTAGTCCAACGGTCCCGACGTGCTTCTTTCACGCAATTCCCGCCATCACTGCCGCAGTCTTTCTCTTTTTCCGTGTCGCATTCATTATTGTTTTTCTACATATACTTTTGAAACAGTAAATTTAATTATTACGACAATCCTTTAATAAAGTGAATATTATATCAATTCAATTAATATATTTAATAAAATCAAAAAGTTATTCGTTTGAACAAATCCAGTTTGGGATATTAATTTGGGCCAAAGTTTTTGTAAATCTTAAAGAGGGAACCTGCAAAAAAATACAACAGTACGCCTCATTTGGTCTTGGGCTTTTTAGGCCTGTAAACTGTAATGTTATGATGATATTGATATTAATATAATTATCATAATAAAATGAAGAGATAATTATACTTTCTTCTCTAGATGTTTGGTATAATTATATATTTGTGAATTTAAAAATTATATTTAATACCTCTAACGTTTACTTCCATCTAACAAACAAGTCCCTCCATTAGTTAAAATTTACTGAATTTGCTGGTACTAAAAAAAAAATGAATGAAAATTGATATTTACCTTTAATTGACTTGTTACTGATTTATTGTAGATCAAATAAAATTCTTCTGACTAAATCACCCATATAAAGGTGAAAATATACCTCCTCACATACATTATCGTCTGAAAATGTATAGGGGTAAATATACCCCTATTCAATCTAATTCTAAGGTAAATATAGATTTTTATCCCTTTTTCGTTAATATAAGCAAGGAGAGACTTATTTGTTAAATAAAAATAATATCAGGGGTGCAGATATAATTTTTCAAACTATAGAGGGTTTTCATTTAATTATGCAAAACCTCATAGGAGGAGAATGTAATTATTCCTAAAATAAATTATAATAAATTTATTAAATTCACATAAAATAATATAAATATTCACACATCATGTATAATTCAAATTCATGATTTCGAACTTATTTACGGTACTCAATCATAAAGCAACATATCATCTGTTTAATTATGCACATTTAACCATGAGTGAAATAATTTTCTTTTCTTATACGCAAATTTACTATTACTTGGTGTCTCAAACAGTTGTTAGCTATAGCCATGAATATCAAACTATTTTTTATCACTTTCTTTTAATTAATAGTTCTTCCATATGTTTCTATCATGAACAAATTGTTAAATGACTATTTTAACCTATTGATAATAGTATAATATTTTTAACAATTTACAACTCCTGCACGTATTTTTTTTTATAAATGTGTGGCAATAAAATTTAAAATTAAATTCTTTTATTTTATTTAATTATGTTAAACGACTACTTCATTTATAAGTTTAAATCATTAAAAAAATTTATTCAATATTTATATGAACGCATTTCAAACGTCTAATGTTTTTTTTTTAAAGCCAAACTTCTAAATATTTTTGGTTATTTGGCACTAGGGATAATTACACTCTCCTTTCATGATGTTTGGTGTAATTACACGTAAACTCTCTATAGTTTGAAAAATTACATCTAGCACCCCTGAGGGTTGCTTTCACCTAACAAATAAGTTCATTCGTTAGTTAAAATTCACCAAATTAATTGATATTAACAAAAAAAATCAGAAAAGAATCTATATTAACCTTTCATCGACTTATTACAAATTTATTGCAGGTCAAATAAATCTTTTCATGATCAAATTACCCTCATATGTCTTAACGCGTTAATGTATCAGGAGAGGGAAGTGCTATGTGGAAACCTTAGGAGTGCTATGTGTAATTTCCTAAACCACAAGGGATCTATGTATAATTATACCGAATTTCAGGAGAGGGAAGTTTAATTATCCCTTGGTATTATGCAAAATATTTTCAAATAATTTAATGCAATTATTTCGTATTTCAATTAGTAGAACATTGAATACACCTCATATCCCAATTAGTCAATATTGTGCACAAAGGGGAGCTATTCACCTCATCAAGTGTTGGAATCATAACCAAAAGAAGATAGACGGTCTAGTTAAATAATCACCAATGTTAGACCAGTTTGGTTTGATTTCTTGATTATGAGATAATTAATTTTAAAATAATTAATTTTAGAAGAATAAATAATTATGGTTTTTGGAATTATAATTTTAATAGTTGATTATACAGTTGTAATTTTAAAACGAAGCTAATGTCAAATGATTTTGATAAAATTTAATGGGTATAGTAAGTAATTAAATAAAAAATAATTATGGTGGGGGTTAAAAATTACATAATTTAGCTTTAATCGAAATATAATTAAATATAATTTTGGTAGAATGTAATCTCAAAAGTGATTCTAGAAAGATGGATCAAACGACATAAACAATTGTATGTGGATGCAAGTTTGCCATGTTGAATGCAGGGTTAAATATGGGGGGGGGGGGGGGGGGGGTGTTAATTATTTTTTATTATAAAAAAATTATAAAAATAATATTTATTTAAATGTATTACCTAATTTATGTTGTCCATGATTTTAAAAAAATGTATTTAGTTAATATATTTAAAAAAATATAATTTTTATATTTTTTTTCTTTTTATAATAAAAAAACAATTAAGCCTTAAATGGGCACTAACCAAAAAAATTCACCAACTACATACAATATTGTAATTGAATTTTTTCTTACAAATTCTATACGTATTACATTTGACAAATCTATATCATACCAACAAAAAATAGAATTACCTTATCTATTTATGTACCGGAAATAAAATCATTATATATATATATATATATATATATATTAAATAGGGATAAATTACATTACATTGACATTGTGTTTAAGTTTAAATATTCATACACCTTTATTTTTTTACAAAATTACAAATACACCCTTTGATGTTAAAATTGTAATTACAAATGTGTATTTAAAACTAATTTCAAAAAGTGTTAATGTAATTTACCCATTTAAACATAAAATAAGATGTAATCTATTTATTTTTTGGGATAATTACACTCTCATCTCCTAAGGTTTGGTGTAATTACATGTAGTCCCCTGTAATTTGAAAAACTATATCTAGCACCCCTAATGTGTTTGCTTCTTTCTAATAAATAAGTACCCTCATTAGTCAAAATTTATCGAATTTGCTTATATTAACAAAAAATGAATGAAATAATTACCTCGACTGACTTATTACTGATTTATTGCATGTCAAATAATTTTTTTCGAATTAAATTATCCTTGTAATGGTAAAGATATACCTCCTCACATGCATTAATGCGTGAAAACGTATTTGATTATAAAAAAATTGACTTAACCCACAGTCAAGTCAATTCGAGATAAATATCTATAGATTTTTTTTATATTTTTGTTAATATAAACAAATTCTATGAATTTTGACTAACGAAGTGACTTATTTGTTAAAGGAAAGCAAACTTCAGAGGTGCTAGATGTAATGTCTGAAACCACAGAGTATCTACGTGTAATTATAGCAAACCTGAAAGAAGGAGAGTGTAATTATCCCAAAAATTAGGGATAATACACTCCCATCTCCTAAGATTTGGTATAAATTACATGTAGACCCCCTGTAGTTTGAGAAATTATATCTAGCACCCCTGAAATTTGCTTCCGTCTAACAAATAAGTCCATGTGTTAGTCAAAATTTATCAAATTTGCTGATTTTTAACAAAAAAAAATTGATATTTATATCAATTGACTTATTATAGGCCAAATAATTTTTTTTTTCTGATTAAACTACCTTTATAACGGTAAAAATATACCTCATCCCATGTATTAGTGCGTGAAAATGTTTGAGGGTAATTTGATCATAAAAATATTTATTTGACCTCAATAAATTAGTAATAAGTCAATCAGAGGTAAACACAGTTTTTATTTTTTATTTTTTTTGTTAATATTCGCAAATTCGGTTAATTCTTACTAACTAAGAGACTTATTTGTTAGACGGAAGCAAACATCAGGGGTGCTAGATGTAATTTTTTAAATTGCAAAGGATTAACATATAATTACATCAAACCTCAGCGGAGAGAAGTGTAATTATCCCAAAAAATCATGTTGAGGTGTTTAATTGGTCAATTCCATATGGTTGTTGAGTTTGACTCATTGGAAAAGCCAAAGGCACCAATCACCATAATTTGTTGTTAGCAATGAAATTAAATACCCAAACCAAACCCATCATTATCAAAACAAATAATTAACTATTAAAGAATAAAAGTCTTTGCATCAATACGTGTTATCAAACTACAGACAAAGCGGCATTCTCACTTCCACAAGCAGAAAACAGTCTCATTAGATCCGAATGATTAGCGCTTTCTTTTCAAACTTCTGCCGGCAATTCGGAGGACCCCTCGAAAGCGGTGGATCATTAACAAAAATATTCAACTCAATAACAGAGTGTCGGGAATTACTTGGATCGGCTGTTGCACCATCAACAGATCAAAAATCCCGTTGAATTTCTCCGAGGAGATCAAGAACACACCCATTTCTGAAGGAGAAAGATAGACGTTTTGATCAGAGGTATTTGGGATGAGCAGTAAAGAGCCTGCTGTGAAGTTAGACGACGAGCAGTTGGCCGAGCTGCGGGAGATCTTCCGATCATTCGACAGGAACAACGACGGCAGCCTGACGGAACTCGAATTGGGCTCTCTTCTGCGTTCTCTGGGCTTGAAGCCAAGCCCTGATCAGCTGGACGCGCTGATCCAGCGGGCGGATACCAACAGTAATGGGTTGGTGGAGTTCTCTGAGTTCGTGGCGCTGGTGGCGCCGGAGCTCCTGCCTGCGAAGTCGCCGTACACGGAGGAGCAGTTGAGGCACCTGTTCAAGATGTTTGATAGAGACGGGAATGGGTTTATCACGGCTGCGGAGCTGGCACACTCCATGGCTAAGCTGGGGCACGCGCTGACGGCGGAGGAGCTGACGGGGATGATTAGGGAAGCAGACACGGACGGTGACGGGCGGATCAGTTTTCAGGAGTTCTCGCAGGCGATTACCTCCGCTGCCTTTGATAATTCCTGGGCTTGATTGATTCCATTTCCTTTTTTTGTAGGTATGAGCTTCATATTAATTTGTACATGTGTGCAAGTTTGTGAATTTTTGTGATAATCTCATCTTGTTAATTCTATATGTGTTTCTTGGAAGTAATTGATTCTTTCTGAAGTATTTTTTGTTTTCAGACAACAAACAAATTCAAACCAAATATTTCTTTTCTTACATAATGCATTTACACATCACATCAACCATATTTTTTTATCGGATAAATGCAATCTGCCTACATATGTTATGAAAAATAAGTCAACAACTCCCTTATCATAAAATAACAATTCAACCCCTTATGTTTTTCATGATGTAGTAATTTACCTTTTTATGTTTTTAAAATTGAATGGAGGTAAATTGCTTCACTTTTTAAACACAAAAAGGTAAATTGCTATTTATTTTTTATATGGGATAATTCGCTCATTTCCAATATCACAAAAGTAAATTGCTATTCATCCTATTTTTATCTCACAACTAATTGTATAGTCCAACAAAATCTCATCCAATCAAACCCATTTCTTCTAATTTTTCCGCACTGAGCCCAGGGGATTATTTTTTCTTTTATAGGGATTAATTTGTTCATTTACAATATGATAAGAGTTGTTTACATTTTTCTCTTGTATTTGATTTGGCATGAGTTCCAACTTTGTCTCTCCAGAAATTTAATTTTGGGAAGTCAAATCTGTTCCCAGTACTTCTTGGTGTATCATGTAGATTGATATGGAAGGATAATTTGCTTATTTGATTTTCATTATTTCTCGAAGATTCAAAACCATTCTTTAAATACATTTTGTTGGCGTGTATCACAAATCTATTAAATGATCACTTCATCTAAAAATTTCAGTTTTCAGAGACGATATTTCTCTCTCATTGACGCGAAACATTTGCTTTTTATTTATAAATGGATCATCACTTGTTTGGTTTAGCTCAGTTGACGCAATGTTAAACAACCATCTCATCTAAAAGTTCAAATTATTAGATAAGTGAGCGTATGTATAAAAGTCGAGAATACGAGAAGGATAAATTACCTAGTCAGCCAATAAACACAACAGAACGTTCATAAGATGTCAGAGCAGTAGTGACACATTATGGATACTCATAAGTTAGTATTTTCTGCAACAGGTTTGGGCAATTTCCTTGAAGAAGATTGGGCGAGTGGTTTTCTTCCCTCATAAATCTGCAACGTGGGAAATGCTTTTCTAGCTTGAGTTGATTCTGCGTGAATATGAATGTGAAGGTGTAATTGCTTTGATTCACCTCCCGACCCAGAATTCAAACCAACGATTTTCTTACCAAATTTTTCGTAATGGTCTTTAGATGGCAGAAAACTTGTGGGATGTCTGATTGCCTAATTCATTAGCATCATCATTAATTATAATGTTGATTCACCTCCAACAGAACCTCATTTCCTACATTTGTTCGTCCATCAAAGAAAAATGGTTGCAGGTGTAGATGTGAAACTACTCTTGCTTATGGATTGTACGTGTTGACGTCAAAATATTTTAAAATAAATTATCAATTAAAGTTCAAATAAATTGGCTAATAATTGGGTTCTAATTAAATAATAATTTATAATAAACTTAGCTTTTTTTATATTTGAGTAAAAATTATTTTAGCTAGTACCCAAATTTTAGTATTATTGTTAAGTTGATACGTGAGTTTTTGCGAATGATATAATTGATACTCGAGTTTTTTCATAAATATTGAATTAATACATGAGTTTTTTAAATGCCACAATTGGTACTTGAGTTTTTATATAGGAGTAAATAGATGCATATCTATATTTACAATATTTTATAATGATAAAATTACCATTTCTAACTTAGTGTTTATATATATCCATTTATTTATAGCACAATGTAGTCCTATAAATGATTAAATAAACTATACTAATATAACAATTTAAATGATAACAAAGAGTAATAGTAAATTAGTGTAGTATATAAGAATATTCATTCAATAATTAAAATGAAGGCAAAATTATATTTTTGGTCCTATAACTTTAGGCCGTTAGCACTTTTAGTCCTGTAACTTACTTCATTTACACATTTAGTCCTTTTTTTTGACGAATTTAGTCATGAGCATCTCACATTTGGTCCGTTTTTTGACAAATTTAGTAATATGTTGACAATTTTGGTCTCATTCACACTATAATAAACATCATTTTTGGTCCTGTAACTATGAGTCGTTAGGACCAAAATTGTCAAAAAGGACTAAAAGTTAGAGGATTTACCTAAAATTAATTAACATTTAATAGATTACGTAGAAAGTGATGCTTTTAAAAATAAAAGTTTAAAACATTTCAAGCAAAAAGTATTTTTTTGGATTTAATTTATAAAACATTATAATTTAAGAAAAATAATATATTAAGATAAAAAATAATTTCACCAATCTTTTCCTTAAGTTCTAATTTTTATAAATTAAATATAAAATCTCATCTCCTATAGCTATTCTTTTATTTATTTGTTAATAACTATCTACCTTATCAAGGTGACTTTTGTTTTTTTTTTATTATTGTTGTAAGTTATGAATTTTTACACTAATCAATCTAGATATTTATTATTGTGTATTTGTTTATAATAATAAAATTATCACTACACAAAAAAAAAAAAAAGGTTATTGGGACGGCTAACATTTGTCCCAATTTCCGTTGCTCTAGCACTTATTATCCCAAAAAAAAAGTTATTGGGACAATTTAGGATGAATTTGGAACGAAAAGTCTTGCTCTAGCACTTATTATCCCAAAATAAAAGGTTCGTTTGCTCGCGCCTGCTTGCCTGCTAGCCGGACGGCAAGCAGCAGTGGTGTGCTGCATTTTTCGACTTTTTTAAAATAAATTTCATTTTTTTTTCTCTGCAATCTTTGAAACAACAAGAAAAAATAAATTTCAAAAATTTCTCATGCCCAAAATTAAATACAAAATTGAAACACGTAAACCCTAAATCTAGATGCAATTAAACAAAAGTCATGCTTATAGAGCCGATTAAAAATATGTAAACGTATTGAATCATGCAATACAAGTCAGATTCTAGGTCTAGACACTGAACCGGGTTCTGATACCACTTGAATGGAGTGCATCAGCCCGGGAAGAGCGGCGAAAGTGGGAAAAATAAAAAAAAATAAATGATAAATTATATATTATCCTAATCAAGGGGTGTAGCCTTGATCTATTCTCGATCTTTTCGGTGCAAAATAAAACAATAAAATCCATAGAATCACAAAGAAAAACAAGAGACGGAAATCTAAACAAGAACCTCACCCTTATAGTTTTCTTTGATTGGTTACACGCCTTGACTCCTTTCTTTCTCTGGATCTGTTCACTTAGAGGGTTCAAGTATGGAACCCCTCTAAAGATAATCCACACCACACCGTGGAAACGTGGAACCCTCTTGCAAGAAAGGATTAGATCCGGCGGAAGAAACCAAAATCGTTTTTACACTATCAATTAGTGTAAACGATTTCTTCTCGTTCTCAATTTGAATCTAATTTAGAAGAATTCAAAATCATGAAAAGAGGAGAGAATTTCATGGCTCATGCTGCAAAGGGAGAGAGAAATAACCTTATTTTGATATGGTGTTACAGTATGCTTAAAAGGTCTAATCTTTTATACTTCTACATACCTAATATTTGGATCGAACTTGTTTTAATTTTTCAAATAAATTAAATTAAGCTCAATAATAATCTATTATAGGTTTATTGTTTAATCCAATTAAATATACACAGTTCCCAATATAGTCAATTAATAAATTTTATTTATTAATCAAGCCCAGATAATTAATTAGTCCATCTAATTAATTTAAGCTCATCTTCATTAATCAATGAACCCAATCCATTAATTAAACAAGTCCATCTACTAATTAATTAATGAATCCAATTCATAATTAATTAGCTCAAACATATCTTAAAAAAAGCTAAGTCTAAAATTTAATTAATTCTATCAATTAAATTATTGGGCTATCCATCCAATGTATTAACCCAAATAAATGATCCAATCATTTATTTTTTATAAATTAATGTAGTCCAATTAAATTAATTTTTTCTTCAAGAATTAATTCCAAATTAATTCCATTACCTTCACAATTATTTGTGTTTGATCCTTTAGGTTTATCCTCAACTAGACTTGAGTGTATGTGACCAATATAATTAATTAAATTTAATTTAATTAATTATTTTCGTTATTCCATAATCAGAAATGCTTATTACCATGGGTGACCGTCTAGCAACGGTCTATGACACTAGAGACTGGGTGAATGTTGGCGTGAACATTTAGACTCCGAGTCTATACGAGTACGGTTCTACTGTCAATCCTCTTCTGGCCTTAATTTAGGACATGGAATTGGGGGGTCGGTTCCACTCTTAACTAGACAACTTTGCTTGAAACTTGAGATGAGTTTACTCTACTGATCGTCATAGGAAATCCCTTCCCACTCAATCAATCATTATGGTCATAAACTTGAAGAGTATCAACCAGCTCAGAGCACATAAGAGATCTCGCTATCATATACTGACAGGAGATAGATTCTATCTTGGAATCTAGCGTCCTCGTTATATACTCCAATTGCTCTGGACAAAGCTTACGATGACTATGTTTTGCGCCATTGTCATCGCTCGACAAATTCAAGATACAGTCTTCATATGTACGCAACTGTCATGATTTCTCAAGTCCAAGGACTAATCCCATACTATCGGAATTGAAAATCCCAGTCATACCGACCAAGCCTTAAGAGGCTTTCATATGACGATTCTCATGTGTCAGTTCAATCAGTCGACTACCTTACCAACTAACCCAATAAAACTGCATAGACAACCTACATCTCTTGCCGACGAAACACGGCTGCAATACTTAGTGTAAGTTCTATAGGACCCTCGATGCCTTGTCTCGAGAACCTCGACTTAGAATGTTTCAGATCGACCCTCAAGAGTTGGTTTCATGGCTGCCAAACCTACGCGCAACCCAACTTCATGAGTTTAACCTTTCAATCTGTGGGCATTTCATTGTGATATTAAAACCTCGTTCAATATCAATGTGAAGCACAACAAAATATACTGCCAACTTGATGAATTCCTACTGTATTTATCAACTTAATATTATTTTATAAAAATTGGTAAATACCAAACAACCAATCTAATTGACTTTTAGTCACCTATTCCAATAGTCATGTCATGTCCTAAGTTTGGGGCGCGGCAAATTGAACATTTGGGAACAATTACGTCAATTTCACCGCAAAAAACAGACATAATAGCCAACTAAAAAATAATCCCAATCAAGTGGACCAGGCCAATTTGCTCACACCACCAAATTGGGTGGGATTACAACCACGTCTTTGTTTTGATTTTGGTTCATTTATCATCGGCACGTCTGCCTGCCTTATCCTATGCTGGGATTTTTTGGAAGTAAACAATCCACTAATCTGGATTGGTGTTGGATATCGTCCGACCTAATCCTTTTTAATAACTATGGTCTTACTAATTGATCACTTGATATTATTAGATAATCCTTTATGCATATTTTTGCTTTTATCTACCACAATTGTTTTTAATATATCATAGAACACGACATGGAAAATAAAGTTAAGAAAATCAGATATATACTACTTGATGAAAAATAGATCATGACGATGCAAACTAGATTCATATGAAATTGGGAAGCTGAACATCAATTATGAAATCAAAAGTTATGATACTTTGACGAAAAAATAACATTTGTGCGTGATGATGTGTCAAAATGAGAAATTAAAGAAGAATATAAGCATTGTTATGACAAATAACAAGTTTATAATATAGTAAAATTTCTATAAATTAATAATATCGGGAGCATGTAATTTTTTAAAAATATATTAGTTAATTGATAAATTAATAATTTAATATGATTGTTTCTAGTTCAATGAACCTATTGATGAGGATGAAACTGAAAATGATAACTCTTCATAATTTTTGTTGCAGTATGAGAACGCAACACCAGAATTTTTTGGATGCAGTAGAGATGAAATACAGATATATTTACCTAAAGAGGTAAATTGCTTCAATTTTAAAAATAGGAAGGTAATTTGCTACATTTTGAAAAACATAGGGGGTGAATTGCTATTTTATTTTTCATAAGGGGGTTATTTGCCTTTTTTCCATAACACAGATAGGTAGATTGCAATTTACCCTTTATAATTTTTATATAATTATTAATTTATAATATTAAAGGGATCATAAATTTATATTAGGGTCTTCCGAAAAATTACTATCTTATCAATTTATCGAAATTATTAATTTAGACCTTGAACCTAAGCCAGAACTGAGAAAATTACTATTAGAAAAATATTAATTTATAAAGGTTCTACTTTAATTGGTGAAGCGTGTTTATAGAGGATACCATCCGAGCCTTATTAGGGAAGATCTTTGTATTATAGAGAAGGAATCCCCTGTCCAGCCACTTGAAGATCACTTCAATCTCTCAAACTTACAACTATGTAATGCATAAAAACAGATGTCTACTATCTCAAAAACCATTGCCAATTCGCGACGAAAAAGCAATAAGCAACTTCATCCAGTTACACTAGCCAGGCCTAGCTAAAATGGATACAGAAACTATAGAGGGGAAAAAATCAGAAGAAAAGAGAGAGAGAGAGAGAGCAAGAAGAAGAACAAAGAGTGATACATGGAGTAACTAATGTTAAGTATCACTCTACTTCCTATCTAATCGACTAAAACTTCTTCTCCGAACAGGAAAAGGCGTAACGCGAATTATTGAAGAGAATTCATGTGCAAATAAGTCTACCGTATTTCCAGCAGCAAACTCTTTGTTTGTTTTAAGCAGTCCAGTATGTTTTCGAGGCAAGAAGGATTTTCTCGGGATTAAATGGTCCGCTTTCGTGGTCGATGATTTTACTGGTCCATCTCATTCCATCTGTTATGCTTTTGATCTTCACCAGAACTTCTACCATGTCTCGGAAAATAACTGTGCCCTCTGGCCTTAGGATTCTGTCCATCTCGAGGAGGATGTAAGTAATGTCACACCTGCAGGAACAAGTAGGACATTAAGTTTAGGTGCATGTTTTCACCCTCTGGTTGTGCCTGTTAGTGTTTTATACGAAGAGGGCTTGTTTCAAAATTACCTGTCTTGATACATGCTGAAGACACCGGCTGCGTGGATGAGGTCATAAGTTCGAGGGTAGGTCGAGAATGCTTCACACCAATCATGGTACACGCCGATGAAACCCCTTTCGTATATCGCCCCCAGTGTGTCCGGTTGTGTATTAGCCGGAACCACATTCATTACCCAAACTGGGAACTTTATCATGGCTGCTGCAAATCCTCCTAAATTAGCATTCATGTCCATTACATTCCGGTAACGTCCTTGTGGTAAATCACTAACAAGGGATTTGTAATATACAATTCGTTCCTTCCACGTCTCGGTATCCTCTTGGAATTTCTGGGCATTGATGCCTGGGATTGAGCCACTGCTAATTCTTGGTGGAACAGAGATTGCACGTTCCGGCCATTTCTGTAACGCACCCCCTGCAACCTCATTTGGATTGCTTACCTCAGGCAATGGGGTTATGCATGCTTCCATGTCTTTATACCTTAATTACATTAACCAAAGAACCAGCATTAAAAATCACACCTGAAAATAACCAAATCAGGCCAGGTGACTTCTGAACTTTTGAAAAAACAGCTTACTGTCTCCAATGTCAAGAGTTGTGTTGTCATTATTTCTAAAAGTTCAGACAGTCGCGTTGCCCTTTTCGTTTCTAAGAAAGCTTTGTCCTATTAAGAAGGCATGTTGCATTTAACCCTTTTGTAAACTATGGATGAAAGATAGAGCAAGTACCAAGCTACATCAGCACTGTCTGATTTGCACATTTCTGGTTGAGCATACATTTCTTTGTTCTTAAGACATTCAACATGGTTGATTGGTTTTTGCCAAATTGCCAGATCTCCCTTCTCGATGACTTTTCTCCAGCAGAGCCGTTTAGCTACGTCCTCAATCGAATCTTGCTCTTGTTTCAAGTCTTCTTTGGATCTATCCCAACCTTTCCAGTATTTCTGCCAACGGATGGGAGGACCAGAGTATCCAGTAGGCACCAGGCCTAAGAACCCTATCGACTTCAATCAGATACAGCCCATCTGCAAAGAATTGGAAAGAGATATATAGGATAAGACTCATATAGAATGCTATGTATCCACATGCATATACAGTCAATCACTTGAACTTCAGTCAAAATCATAATATCCATAATCATCTTACCGTAGTCGGGCCATGGGATCAGGCAACGAGAACAATGAGCCATGTCGAAAGATCTAGAAGGATATGGAAGCCTTTTGGAACTTAGTATTGCAATCATTGCCGGGACACCTCGTTCCAATGCAAACCATACTTGTGCTTCATGTGTATCTCTAGGAGCAAAAGACATAGCTACAATGTCCCTCTTCAGCAGGTAAGCACCCCAACTAGCTACCTGAAAAACCAATACACCGAAAGGAAATGAAAACAATAACCTTACCATTGTAACGAAAAAGCAAGTGCTATAAAGACAATGAAGCTTAAGATAAGCTGAGTTCCTTACTCCACAGCCTGTATCAAGAGCAGTTCGAATGCTCCATCCGTAATAGGGATGAGAGCGTTGATATCGTCAATGTAAACATCGGCCCCGTTTGCAAACATTGTACCGCCTCCAGGGAATCTGAAGCGATCACCTTCGACTTGGATCCAGTTCTGAACAGCCTTCTCAATGCTTAGCTCCTTATGAGGAATGTTAGCATACCAGGCGTAGTCTCTGCTCTGTGGCCATTTGAAAGGCCTCTTATAGTTCGGGGGAGCAGGTATGAGGCATCGTAAGAGCTCTTGCTTAGTTGGGCAATGCCTTTCTCTATATTTGAACCTTTCGCGATCGAACTTCTTACTCCTTTGTTGATCTTCACAGGGAGTATATTCACTGTATGATATATCACAAGGCGGAAATTTCTCAATGTCTTGAGAACTGTTGACTGATAACTCATGATGGCTCTCAAAGTCGAGGGCATCTTGATTCACAGCGGACGATGATGGACCATCACGGTTTCCCTGCCCACCGGTGCGGACATCACAGCCGACTTTTGAGGACAGATCCGACTGGCTGGATGGAGTAGGACTTCTTCCCTGCCAAGCTCCAAAAACGTAAAACAAGACGCATAGGCCACTCACAGCTAGGATCCACGTGAGACGTTTTCGTTTCATATCCAGCTGATGAGGCTTCGGGGATCCACCATAATCCTTAGCCATTATACCTGAAAAGCAATGATTCTGCTTCATGTTATGTGAGGATGAAAGAACAAAAAGAAATAATCAACACTATAGGTTGTGCATTGCAGCATGAAAGCTCACACTAAAACTTTACATCCCCAACAAAAGGATCAAGGGAGAGAGGAGATGCAAAAATTAACAGTATTTATGCATATGTATCCTAAAATGAAGCCATTATGGATCAGACAAACTAAGAACTGAAATCCATTGTAATAACTAAGCCTACTGTGGAATTGTAATCCTACTAGGCCTCCAACATTGAATTCCAACAAAGAATCTACGGTGGACATACCGTTGCCTCTCCTTTAAGGTTAGGTGCCAAGACAGAAGACAGTAGGAAACAGAGAAAAGGCACGCTCGTCGATGGAGTAAGACAACCTTACTATGTTTCGAAAAGACAAACTGATCATCTGCAAATGCAAAATTGATGTGATAATTCTAATAAACATTCTTTAGACCATCAATGTAATAAGTAGCATTTCTTGATTCAAAAGCTAGACAAACGTAATACAAAACATTACACTGGAAATGAGATAACTTTAATTTGCATCCATACATACTTCTTTCACAAGATTCTTGATAAGCAAGTACCCTCGGTAGAGCAGCTTTTCATAACCTTTTCCTGCTAATATACCAAGCTACAAACATCCCCATCTGTTAGAACAAACAAGAGAAAGAACCAAAAGGGCAATGCAATAACATAGACAGAAACTGCAAGAAAGGAGAAAAACAAGAAATGTGCGAGTGTGTGTGTGTAATATCTCGTACTAACACATACATACATAGTTTATTATTACCATAGGGGGCGTGGGGGTTCACTCATCACTGCAGCCAACTTTTGTCCATGGGAGAGAGGTGAAGCAGAAGTGTGAGAGAAGAAAGGGAAAAACAAAAAGCTTAATAGGAAAAGAAAGATGGGATTGAGTGTGGGAGAGTGAAATACTTAGACGCACGAAGGAGAGCATCATATCCACATCTGGGACATTTCCAGCTCCAAGTTTCCGACAGAAAGGCCTCGCTTATCTCCCCACCTTATGTCCTATTCTAGGCAAACCACCACCCACCGTTCATTCCGTGTCTCTGTTTTCACAAACTTTAATATGGAAAATATTTGACTAAATGTAATGCAGACCTGTCGATAGGCGGGCAATACTTAGATGTATCCATTATAATAGGTAATATTTATGGAAAAAATATTCAATTGTATCATGTGATATTTAAATGTGTAAAGTATTTTTTTCATAGGGGGTAATTTGCACATTTGCAGTATCACATGGGGATAAATTGCATTAAACCCTAATATTTATATTTAAACATAAATTTTTTTTATATTTGATTCAGACCCGAATTTTTATACCCATTGAAATAAGTATTTTGAATATGGATAGGGTCTTGAACCAGATATGGATATCGAATTAGTAAAATCTACTACTTTAAGGGCCCGTTTACTTCGAGTGATGAGATTAAACTAGTATAGATTAATGATGGATTAAATGTGGGATGAAATAAAATTATCACACTATATATCTTGTTTACTTGGACAATGAAATTTGAGATTATTGGATAATTATTATGTGATAATTTTATGTTGTATTTGTTTTTGTAGTTGTTATAAGGGATAAAATGTGCAATTGACAAAATTGTTCCCGTTATAGAACAAAAACATCAATGTCACATATTCACATCACAAAATATAAAATATTTGAAAATAATTAAACTTTATTATATATATTATATATATTATATATCTATATATTCTTATATTTATATCATTTTCGCATCACCACCATATTCATCTTCATAAAAATCATATTTATTAATATATGATAATATAATATATATCCAATAACAATTATTAAAAATATTATAATATAAATTATGTATCTAACTCGTACGAACTATTATAATATTTTTACATCAAATAAATTTTTTTTTTTAAAATTTATGTATTATTATTGGTTATTTTATAATTTAAATTTATAATAAATACTTATTAAAATTACTAAACTAAAGTTTAAAATAATTTTTTATTTTAAGTATTACAAAATTATAATTAATTATTTAATTGTAGTCAATTATTTATATTGTATTAAGTTATTATAAGTAATTGGAAAAAAAAAATGGCCACTAAAAATCGTCTTTGGGGGAGGAGGATCTGACATTGTTGAAAATTTAATTTAAAACAAATGAGTGTTTTTGGAAATACCTGCCAAAAGTAGAGGATTATTTGGGCAATTAAATTTAATAATAGACAATTGGGCCATAAGGATTGCATAATACCACCATTTGGATCATGATTACAATCAACCATTAATCCATTTTTATACCGGGCCTTGAGGATAAGTGCGGGTCAAATTAAAACAAAGTAAACAAGATATAGATGAGGATAATTTGGGATATCCTTGCTAATAAATCCAAGTAAATGAGCCCTAAAAGGATAATTACACTTCCCTCTCTGAGGTTTAGTATAATTACATGTAAACCCTCTGTGATTTGAAAAATTACATTTATCACCTTTAAGATTGGATTCCGTCTAATAAATAAGTTCTTTCGTTAGTCAATTCATCGAATTTGCTGATATTAACAGAAAAGTTGGAAACAAAATCTACATTTACCTCCGATTGACTAATTACTGATATATTTCAAGTAAAACAAATATTTTCATGACCAAATTACCTCATACGTCTTCACGCATTAATGCATGTGAAGAGGTATATCTTCACCGTTATAAGAGTAGTTTAGTTGAAAAAAATTATTTAACCTGCAATAAGTTAGTAATAAATCAATCGAGGGTAAATATCAATTTTCGTTTCAAGTTTTTTGTTAATAGATTAGTAATTTCGATGAATCTTGTCTAATGGAGGGACTCATTTGTTAGACAAGAGCAAACCACAATAGTGTTATATGTAATTTTTCAAATAACAGAAGTCTATATATAATTACATTAAATTTTAGGGGAAAGGAGTGAAATTATCCCTACTTTAAAAGTTCATATTTATTAGTTAACTTAAAATAATTGAATGTCAACTTTTTTTTTTTTTTTGAGAATTTACTTCTCATATAAAATTCTTTAATTTTGTATATAGTTTATTATTTTTAGGTATTGATGCTGAGAAATTTTATAGGGTTTTTATATTTATTTTTGTAGTGACAACTACAAATTAAATTTATAATAAGTTTAATCTGAACATAATGTGATAGTTTAGATAATGAAAAAAATACATAAAAAGTTAAATTAATTTAGCTCAAATAATATATATGAAACTGGTAAAATTTGTTTAAATTTGAATTGTAAAAGACACATCAAATGAAAGTTGAATGTAATTCCAAATGGAAAAGAAAAAAAATATATTTTTCATACTTTTTTTTTCCTACTGATCTTCAACTTTCATTCATATTTCAAATATATGCTGATTGTGTAAGTGATTAATAACATTCTATTATTTAAACAAAATCAATATCACATTCATATTTTGGCGATGTTTGATTTGTATATGTTAGAAAATTGAGTAGTTTTTAATTTATTTTACCGATCACAAATTCATAAAATATTTTTAATAAATTAATTTAGTAATATGTTTTGATGATATTATTATCAAAAAACATAAATTTATTCATTAATTTTACACATGTAAGACTCAACACGTAACATCCAAATTAAACCTAATTATTTTTGGATGTAATATGGGTAAGCTCCTGAGTAGGATCAGGATATGATACATAAGTAACAACTACGGGTATTTTGGATTCAAATTTCCATAGAGTAATTGTCACCCATTAACAGGCTAGATTAATTTTCGAGTGTTAATAATAAACAACAAGGATTAATATACCATGTCAATGTAAAGTGGATTTTATTATTGATGTTGTTGGTCAGTTACAATGGTTGGACCAGCTTGTCCGGAGCGTCGATGAACCTCCGACGCAGCCGGAAACTTTCTTGCAAACATCTTGAATATTTTGAACATTACGTCGTCCAGACAACCCCACCAGTAAATAAGCTGAAAAAACACAGAGGCAAAAAAATTATTAGTAAAATTAAATTTTAAGATGCAATTAAAAGAAAAAATGACATCTTACCTTTACATTGTCAAATCAGAAATGTTGGTGCTCCAGTGGGATTTTCTTCATACAGGGCCAGAGGGTAGGGAACATGGCCACACACCACAGCGTTAATGGTTTGGTGAAAAGCTTGATCCGACCTAAAGTGATTAGTAATTATTATATGTTCAGAAAAATATAACGAAAGAAAATTATAGCAATTTTTTTTTTCCTTACATCTGAGAGGCTAATGTACTTACGAGTCTTACTGCTGGTGGTGGTACAGAGGAGGGGCTGAGGGATGCGGCAAATGATGGTGAGGCGGTCGACAGGCCAACATGTGATGTGACTGACCCCTGCCACCAATGTACTTTTATAATATCCATTTATTACAATGTCATAAACATAATTTTTACATAGAAACCATATAATAAACAGATATACCTACCATACTATAAAACTTTCAATACCACTATAAATATTTGTATATTATATTTTAAACTAACTTTACTATTTATGATTTGATAACTTAATACTCTCTCTCTCTTTAAACGACACTCAACTTTCTCACTACGAACATTTGACTTGAAAAGCAAAATATATCGAAGATAAGTTTTTCGACAAACTTCTCATTTAATCCACAACTACACCAAAAAATGATGTATTTTATTGAAATTTTAGATATGATATTTTTTCAAATAAATGTTGAATAAAATAAAAAAAAGTTTTACAATCATTATATGATGTTAAATTGAAATTATGAAATCTAACATGATTTAAAAAGTTTTATTATGGAATCACACTATTTGTAATTATTTTATACATATAAGACGAATGTTTTTATAAATAATATAAAAGATAAATTACACTAACATCTTGTATTTAAATACACAAATATTTCGTATTTTTTAAAATTACAGATATATTTTCTTAGTATGTGTTGTGTAATATACCTTAATAGATATTTTTATAAATTTTTAAATGTATTTATAATTACATCTACAATATTAAAAAAATATAATTATAATTATAAAAAAACAAGAATATTTGAATATTTAGATATAAGGTGCCAATGTTATTTATCTGGATAAATTGCAATTCACTTACCTGTGTTATGGAAAATAGACAAATAATTCCTTCTAAAAAATGGAATAGCAATTACCCTCTATATTTTTTGAAATATAACAATTGATCTCCCTATATTTTAAAAATTAAAATAATTTACTTTATTAAATAGAGAGATAAATTACTTTATTTTTTAAAATATATAAATAAATTATTATTTATTTTTTATAAAAAAATAATTCGTTCATTTTCAATATAACAACTCTTTCATGCCTTATTTGTTTTGTCTAAAGATTTAAGGAGGGTTTTCGTTAGAACTAGTGGGTAGAAGTAGGAAGCGAGCCAGCGATCTTCTGTTGGTTAGACGATTGGGAAAATGTGGAACGGCAATGGAAATTCGATGATGAGGATGACAACGATGATGATGAGGTATTTCTCTTCGACCTCGAGGAAGCGCGCCCCCAATTTGAGGAAAATAAACCCTAGGGTCCCATTTCAGGAAGCAGCCGCCATTGCGGAAGATCTTTACGGCGTCGTCAAGAGCCATGGACCTCTCAGTATTGGCAATGCTTGGAACCTCGCCAAGGTGTGTTGCTTACTTGGTTTTTAAGTTAGTTTAGCATTTCATTAGTGTCTGAATATTGAGTTTTGGTCTGTGGAAATCGGAGATGTATTAGGAGCGAGTAGGATATTGTATTACGGGATTGGAGTAGCAGTAATGGTTATGTAGTGACATTGATATTGAAGGGATTTCCGAGTTTTTTATGGGAATAAACGAATTCAATTGAATGTGATACTTGCTATGTAACTTAGTTGCTGACTTGACACTCGAAATCAAGATGGTTTTGACGTTACCTGGAATCTGAAAGTTCTCTTCATTTAAATGAAACACTTGAATTCTAGAATCCAGATACATAATTTCTTTTTCTTGCCAGAAGATTGGTCATGTAACTTTGAAGTCTTCAGCTTCTTTATTGTGATATTCTTTTTCAGTAGAAGTGGGCTTTCCTACAAAATGGCTGGTCCAGTGATGACTGTTGGATCACATGGGATCATGATTTACAAATCCTCCTCCCTTGTCATCCGAACCATCCTGGCAGGACCGGGTGTGTACCATGAATTTTAATATTAGGGGTCCTCAAGTTTTGCCTCAGAGTTCAATACCTCAGAAGACTAACTGGTGCCCCTTTGGCAGACTTGTTGTCATTAGTACTTCTGGTGAACATTCATTTAAAGATGGAAAGGTTAAGCTTGACAGCAAAAGGCTGACATACTGAATTGGAAGTTTTTTGAGAAAGTTCAAGTTCTTCTATCTCCCACACCACCTAGATATATCATAGTGTTCACACTTCAAGTATTCATCATAACTTGGCTGAATGTCAGAGATTATCCAAGCAAGAGTAAGATTCTTTTGTTTCTATTACCTATTCTTTTATCTTGTTGAATGACCTTCTAATCTTTGCTCCATTCTAAAGCTCAAATAAGCAAACCTTGAACACTTTGACTCTTCCACCCTTCCTGATGATGCCCCATGTATCTGACACTATAAAAGAATGGTGTATAGACCATAGTTCAAAGTACCAATTGGTATTCGATAATATTGGCTAACACATATCTGGATCTGTCCTAACTGATTTGAGATTATTTGATGGAACCTATTATTTTCTGAATATACATGTATCTTTGATATCATACAATAACACTGCATTATTACTATTATGTTTGCAATGGAGACATTTCTTTCTGGTGACCTTTTGTAATAATATTTACGTGATGTATGATTAGATATACAATGAATGCTTGTTTACTGCTATTGCAAGGAATTATTTTCTATTACAAATTCAAGTTTGACATTAGTGTTTTGTTTAGTTTTATTTTAAAATGCTTTATTATGTAAAAATGAGTAGTAATTTTTGTTATCTACCTGATGCACTATATCTGATATGGGACAACACTTATCAATATGATTGCTGATTTCCCTTAGCCCTTGAGCTATAGTTTATACCTTACTTCAGAGAGGTTCTCCTTAATTACTAATTCAAACTTGACCTCATCATAGGCATCCTCTCGAAATGAGGATTGTCTTTATATCCTTGAAATGTGACAGTTCTGTTCTTTTGAGAAAACTCACTCCATGTAATGGCAGAATCTCTCACTTCAATACTTTATTTTCCTCTCGTTTGGATTAGTAGGAGAGTGAGAACATTTCCCTAAAACTAAGATGGAATCATTGTAAATCTGCCATCAACAATAAGCACTTTTAGCTCAAGTACATGAGGCAACAATGAAACTGCATTCTATTTGATGGATAAAATTTTTTGGATGCTTGATTTGACTGCTCTGACTAGTACAATAACTTTAAAAATCTCCATAGTTGTTAAAAAGGAAGCAATTTCACAAAGTTGGACAACTTTATATTCTTGTTGGAAAACTTTAGAGTTTGATATATTTGGTTAGTTTAGTTTTATCTTCTATTTTTTCATTCTTTATGAGTCATTCTCTGTTCTCATGCATTTAATTCTGCTCTGTTCTCTCCCTAATCTAATTCTTGACTTCACATGTCCACAAGGTTGTTGCAGTTTATCCTTAACTTTTGGCTATTTAATGTGCGGGTACTTTTTAACAAGTCAGAACCATTGAAATATATTCTTGTACTGAAATGCTAGATTGCTGAAACCGTCATATGCCGTTGACTCGTAAATCAAGCAAATTTATTTTTCCCTGACTCTTAAGATTCGAAATGGGACAGTGTTGAATCACCATTATGATGCTAATACTTTGCTCAGGATGTGACGCTACCATTAGACATGTTAGTCTTGATAAACTGTCCATCAGTCCATGGACACTACATAAGAATTGATTATTTGTATGAGCAACCATTAATCTTGTGATTAGTTTTCCTCATTCAACTTCATTTGTAACACCTGGGCCTTATTTGAATGCAGCAAGCACTGCTTTATTGATTGATGTGTTATCCTTCTAAAGTTAATAGAGTGATCATGAGATCAAATGTCTGTATGCTGCAGAGGTTCAGTGCATGATTAGATTGGAGGTTCCTCCCCCTTACCCACATCTTGAGAAAGGGGAAAAATTTGCTTTCTTGGAAAAATCTGGGGCAATTATGTCAGACTGAATTTTTTCCGGTTTTCCTGTCCAAAAAGTTGCATATTGCATAAAATACATGTTGATGATTGCTGCAGGATGCTGGGATAAGTGGATTAAACAGCAAAACACACATGAAATTAGTGCTCAAATGGATGAGGGGTAGAAGTATGCTGAAGCAAATCTGTAACCATGTTGGCTCTAGCAAGAAATTTCTGCTCACTACACTTCCTGAAGAACCGCAACTGAACAAGCCAGACAGCTCCATGGAACTGAAGCTAAAAGTGAAAAACCTAGAAAGTTGAATAGAAAATGACGCAGTTATGTATTATTTCCTTAAATTAAAATAGCCGTGTAGTTGAGCTTGGAGAATTCACGAGGTTAAGGTATACTTCCATTGAAATTCCCGCTTGACATGTTTTTCTTTGATTCTGTTTGGACTATCTTCTGTTTATCTAAAGATGCATCCGCATTGAACTTCATTTTTGTAAGTACTTGTTTGAGTACAGTTGTTGGTCTAAGGCCATCCGACTTGCTCATTATGTCCGATAGAATTAGCAGTTAGCTAATTTGTTTTTTTTTTTTTCTTCCCTTTATCTGGTTAGCAGATCCTTGGCATTGGATGCTTGAATTTTGAAGAATTGATTTTCTTTTTAAGCTTGAGTTCAGATATTTTATTCGTTTAAATGATTTTTGAGAAGTTAAATAAAAGAGAAACTCACAACTTTATCATTCACTTCTCAGCTTCTGCAGTTCATGTGCGAATGCTATTTGAGCTCCTCTTGAATTGGAAAATTTCATTGCTGATCATTAGGGTACCGTACAATTAGATTATGGGCAAACTGTTGACCATAATATCCAGATATGATACATACTGTATTATTTCATTTGTATCTGGATTTTTAGTACTGCTGATTTGAGGTAAAATCAAAGGTCGTATTGTTGAACTATTTGGTATCAGGTCTTAAAAATCTATTCCTCAAAATTTTGGCATACAAAATAATACTACTAGAAAAGCAGCAGATAGACCATAGTCATGGATCTCGATTGTTTAAGCAGACAAGTGAATACGAGCAGCACGTATTTGGTACTAGTGTTTGCCTATGCTTAAAGTTTCTAAAACGTTTTATAAGATGTTTGAAATATTACGAGCTTGTGAAAATCATTTGATAATTATTTTTTTTAAATAGAGCTTATAAAAAATAAAATATTTTGAATTTTATAAGATATTTCAGGAAATATAATTTAATTTTTTAGAAAATATTTATAAGCTCTATATGATCACTGCAAAAGAATTCATTTTTGTAACAGATTTTGGAACATATTTAATACTTTTTGGAACTACTTTTTGTAATGAGAGAAACCCGTAACTTATATAGGCGTTACAACTTATATGTAACAGGTTCAAAAAAATCGTCACAAATTTGTTGGATCATGTAACTATTTGCACAAATTGTTACAAACATTGATCAATCCAAAAAATTTATTTTGTACCTCCTTTTAAAAAGAAAATTAATTATATATTCCGTCCACCACATTTTGGAATAGTTTTTGCACAAAATGTAAATTTTTGCTATGTTTTAGGAATGTGATATGTACCCATATTTTGGAAAGAAATTTATACCTCTTGTTGTAAAGAATTTTGTACCTCTTTTTGTAATGAATTTTGTACCTTGTTTCATTTTTGCAACTCACTTTGTAATAGATTTTTAGCCCACTTTATTGAATAGTTTTTACCCACTTTTTGAAATGGTTATTGTACCTCTTTTTTAACAACTTGTTCTACCTCATTTTATACGGAGGTTGTTTCACATTGGAACGGCCCCTTTATTTTTGGAGCGGATTATATAATGATATGCATACTATGGGTTGATAAATTGTATCAGGATATTCGTTTACAAAGTTCGGTAAAAACTTAAAATATTTTATTTAAAAATTAAATTACTTCCAAATTTTTTTATTACATTTAGATTAATTTAATATTTTTTATTCTAATAATCTATTTGAATTTGAATTTATATATTTTTTTTGGATTTTTACATTTGGAATATTTAAATAAATTGGAATGCAATTATTAATAACGTAATTAACAAAACTAAATAAACATAATAATAATTAAAAATTAAATTTTAATACAGTTAAAAAAAATCCATAATCTAAAACAAAATCGTTCTCCTAGTCAGCAACGTCAACGTCGTCCTGTGCATTGTCGTCGGTGGCCAAGGGGTTGGAAGCTGGGACCAGTCGGGGAACGAATGGATGGGTAGACTCGTCATCACATGCATGAACATCTCATCGAGCTTTGGGACCCGTTGGTCGAGATCTGGATGTGGCGGTGGCAATGTATGCGTCCGACTGGATTGTGATGGTCCAATAGCTGAGTGGTGGGCCTTTGAACGCAAACCGAAGACACATCCCTTGTTCCGGTTGCCGACATCCACAACTATTGCTTGATAATACCCACCAAGGCTTCAAAAGAGGCTGGAGGATCTTGCCCATCAACCGTTACTTGGGTCATTTGTTTCTCTAACATCTTCTGAAAGATCATTTGAGAAATGAAAAAAACCAGTAGTAGCAAAAATATAAAGTAAGTAGTATTGAAAATGAGAAATTCTATAAGAAAAACTTACACCACCTACGCTGCACGTCGGGCCGCTCTACTTCTCATCATCCTTCTTCTTATAGCATTTGAAGGACAACTCGATCTGCTTCGAAGCCGACCAAGTTCTGTCTCATGTCCAACAAAAGTTAATTATTAACAAAACTTTTTAAGAAAAAAAAGTTACCAGCTTCCGTTTGTGCATCCCAACGGAGGATGATCCGCCACAGTGGACAGTAGTTGCTATTATGAGGTTGTTGCCCGATTGACCTTATTGTTAGTAGTCTCCTCCTTGAAGTTTGGGCTGGCCAGTACTCCTACATTTATTTCTTTTTACAAAATTCTTCTTTCTCCTCATCTTATACCACGTTTATATTTTTTCATAGTTTTTTTTTCTTAATCTCATATTGTTATTCTTTTTATATACTGCAAGGATTGCACGTGTGTGTCAACTACTGGTATATATATAAATATAAGGATTGTTTGTAAAAACTTATATTTTAGTGAAGTTATTTTTGTAGAAAAAGTTGAAAGTTGTAGTAGAATCAAAAGTGGGTAGTGTTTGTGAAAAAGTAAAAAGCAGATAAAAACTAAATTCGACAGTGTTCGGAGAAAAATCACTTCTAAAATAAGCTTAATTGATGAAATATTGTTTTGTCTTTATGTATTAAAAAGATACTAACTTTTTGCTTATTATTTCACTTGTTGTTTGTCACTCATGATTATTTTTTACAAAAAATCATAAGTTTTATTTCGATTAGTATTTTATATTTATATTTTTTAAAATATTAAAAAATATATTTATATTTAATACTTCACTAAATAATAATTGTTCATTCATACACAATAATTGATTGCAAAAAATAGTTATTTTATTAATAAACAAATAACAATATGTGTACGAAATAATATAATTAGATGAAATAGCACATAAAATATAAAAAAACTTAAAATATTAAATATATGAAAGTGTTAAATTCAATTATTGTTAAATTTTAAATTATTTTGAAAACTCCGATATCAACTTTAAATATGCAATTTTAAACAAATTAAAAATAATAAAATTGAATCAAGGTTATTATAATAAGGGTAATATAGTAAAAAATAAAATTGAATTTATTTACAAAAAGCCAAAGCAGCTAAAGAAACCCAAAATTGCTTCTAATTTTTGGACTAAAAACACTTTTCTTAATTATTTCAGAAGCAAAATTTAGTATATTAACATTTTAAAAATACTTTAAAAAAATCAAAAATTAAAAAAAAATATTTTTTTGAAGCGCTCGCAAATTTTCTATAATCCCAAAGTTGAAAAGGACTCATGCGTAAATGTCTAACAACATGGACACTGCAGTTGAAAGTTGAAACACAAACTATAAGGACAACAAGCTAATGAATTTTCCCGATAGGTGGGAACCCCAAGGTAGCGGTGAAGTCAGTGATTACGTACCAATACAATCGAGAAAAGTTGTCCACCCAGAGTCGATTTATCCAGAATTCAACAACTCGTCACTCGCTTGCGTAAGCGCATACACACTCACTCAAATAGTGCCCGGAACATTTTGTTAATTTTCATCAATCAATACCGCTATATAATGAGTAATTCGTGTTGTTCATTCTGTGTTTGATCAGTGGAATAAGCTGGAATGGGTGCTGCAAATGGGGAATGCCTTGGATGGGCTGCGAGAGATCCATGGACTTCTCTCACCTTACAAATTCACCCGCAGGTATCCGCATCTTGATTTTCTGATGTTGGGTATTCATCTTTTCGTTTAAGAAGCAGTGTTCTCGTTTCCTTCTCTTGATTTTATCCACAGTAACCAGCTTTTTTTGTTCATCGCCCTCTTCATTGCGTGTAATTGCTATAACTGTATGTTATTGTTTCCGCCCCTAAACTGGAATGGTGATTTCTGCACAGGTCTGTTGGTAGTGATGATGTTTCAATAAGCATATTGTATTGTGGAGTTTGTTTTGCTGATGTTATGTGGACCAGGAACAGATTGGGGCATTCTAATTATCCATTGGTGCCCGGGTATGGAGATTGATTATGATATAATTCATAAATAGCTACATTAGTTATAGTTTTTACTCTGATGATTGGACTGATATATTGTTCCTCTCTGTTGATAGACACGAGATTGTTGGGATTGTAACAGAGGTTGGAACCAATGTTCAGCGATTCAAAGTCGGTGACCATGTTGGAGTTGGAACTTATGTTAATTCTTGCAGAGCGTGTGAGTATTGTGATAGTGAATTAGAAGTTTATTGCTCGAAGGGAGCGATCTTCACGTTTGATACTGTAGATGTTGATGGTACCATTACTAAGGGAGGATATTCTAGCTACATTGTAGTTCATCAAAGGTGTGTAGTTTATGCTGCCAAACTCTTTTTACAGATCTTAATAAAGAAGGGTGGAAGGTGCAGTTCACTCCAATTTATCTTTGTATCTGCAGATACTGCTTCAGGATACCTGAAAGTTACCTCTACAGTTAGCAGCACCTTTACTCTGTGCTGGAATTACTGTTTACTCTCCAATGATGCGGCATAACATGAATCAACCTGGAAAATCTTTAGGGGTGATTGGGCTAGGCGGGCTCGGCCACTTAGCTGTGAAGTTCGGCAAAGCCTTTGGACTAAAGGTAACAGTTCTAAGCACAAGCATATCCAAGAGGGAAGAGGCATTAAATCTTCTTGGGGCAGACAATTTTTGCATCTCTTCTGATGAAAAGCAGATGAAGGTATAACTTTATCAAGCTTCTGAATCAAGTTCTTAGCTTCTGAATGTTTATCTATCAACACAGAAACAACAGAATGAAGTGTTTGTTGAACAGCTAACAAAGTTGTTTTAAACTTCATAATACGTCTTGCTGCAGGCTTTGGAGAAATCATTTGATTTCATCATAAATACAGCATCAGGAGATATCTCATTTGATCTATATTTGTCGCTATTGAAGACTGCTGGTGTGTTTGTTTTGGTCGGATTTCCTAGCGAAGTGAAGTTTAGTCCAGGAAGCCTTGCGCTAGGTATTTCTTGATGCAAATATGTTAAGTTACGCCTTCTAAGGCCGAGCATAGTTTTAGTGAACAGTGATTGAATTCCTGCAGGTGCAAAAACAATCACCGGAAGTGTAACCGTGGAACGAAGCAAACACAAGAAATGTTGGATTTTTGTGCTCCACAAGATTTACCCTGAAATCGAATTGATCCCGATTCAGTATTCAAATGAGGCATTAGAGAGGCTGATAAAGAGGGATGTGAAGTATCGGTTTGTGATTGATATTGGTAACTCTCAAGTGAAATAAGGAGTACTGTTGCAGTTGGCCTTTCCTTTTGGCAAGGAGTATGCATTAAAGCCCATGGTGATGAAACAGAAATGAAGATTCCTAGCTATTAGAAAGATCCTTTTGGCACTGTTTGCTTAAATAATTTGCAGCATCTTTGTTTCTAGTATTCTACAAATAATCTTAGCTAAGTCTAAGGAGTGAAGATACTGAACAATCCATTCACACAGGTTACAGGTACATAGGAAAAGTTGGTTTTCAGCACCTGTTGTAATACTTATCTTCTTTTATCTGCAGGGGTCCCAAAATTTCTTCTCTTTGTTAGAGCTTTGAATTCATTGACTCATTGTTACAGCTTATTGTTTCTGCATAACGAGGAGAAAGATGAAAAAGTTAGTAATGTATAATTATTATGAATTATTCAGATTGTTTTGTTATGAATAATTTTATTTGTAATTGAAAATTTATTTTTTGGATTTGAATATTTGAATTAGGCCATGAACAATTCCATTTGTTATTGATATGTTAATTTTTTTATTTATATTTATAACAAATGAAAAAATAAAAATAATTAGGTTTACTTGTTAGACCCGTTCCAACGAGTTTTATACCAAGACCGGACAGGCTTAAAAATGACTGAAACGGGACAAGTCCTTAAGTTTTTCCTGAAATTGACGGGTGTGTCTCGAATCCATTGAAATCCGCCTCATTGTCACCCCTAGTGATGACGCATGTCTGTCAATTTATTGCAATCGGATAAGAATATGCATGTAGACGCACATAAAACACTAGGGATACATTTTGGTCCCACAGGATAGGACTCTTTTCACTTTTGGTTCCAATTTTACGGGATAGATACTTTAGACCCCAAAATCTTAATTTTTTTATGGCGTTAGTCCCATGCCGTCAGTTTTATTGGAAACGGCACATGAACAGTTATGTGTCGTTAGTGTAACTGCACTTTTGATCCCACAGGATAGGCCTCTTCTCACTTTTGGTCCCGAGTTTTATGGGATCGACACTTTAGACCCTAAAACCCTTTTCTTTTTTTTATGGCGTTAGTCTCCTTTCTTCCATTTTTTTCCCAATTCCAAACCCTAAACCCACTATTTTTCCCCTTCGATTGTATGAAAATTAGTAACAAGGGTAGTGGCAAAGTCTTTTGTGAAGATGAGTCTCATGTACTAGGTGCTTTACATTTTTTGCTATTTAACCAACGGCACATGACTATTCACCTGCCATTTTTTCATTAAAACCTAACAACGTGGGACTAATGCCATTAAAAAATTAGGATTTTTGAGTCTAAAGTGTCGATTCTGTAAAGCTCGGGACCAAAAGTGAGAAGAGGCCTATCTTGTGGGATCAAAAATACAATTATCCCTAGAACACTATTAGGAATTGAATTTGGCTCATTTTTTTCTTTTCTTTTTTGGGGGGAGGGAGGGGGGAGGGGGGGTTGGTATAGTAAAGCTAGGGCAAAAAAAGCTTTGTGTGAGAGAGAGAGAGAGGAGGAAGGGAGAGAATTAAAATACTTATAAGTAGTTATTAATTACAATCGGAAATATTCAACATAAACTTTTTTGGTGAAAGAATTAACTTTGGATTTTGATTTTATTAATTAACTTCTGCTTATTATCATATATGAATAATCAATTAATATATAATAGTTAATGATTTATTAATAATTAATTTAATATCTTGATTGATATCAGAACTTTATTAGCACACGACTGTTGAGTCCAAATATTAATAAAAGGTTCATTTAAAATATGATTGTTTTATTAAATAGTTAATTAAGATAGCATTGTTAAGAATGACACACATATATCTATATATATTGAAGTATGAATGACGTATTTATCTATACTTTACTATTATTGAAGAGGGGGCTTTTGGTGTCAGTTGTCGTCTGGACCGGTTCCTTAATTTGCAGATTTAGGGGCATCCTGTTTATTATTAGGATTATTATTTTATATCATATGCTATTAAATTAATAGTTCTAATAATTTTGATATACTTCATTTAGATTTTAAGTATATTGTATATATTTCTTAATCACATAATTAATGGTCAACTATTATATGAAATAAAAGTACTACAGTCTACATACTAAAAGTTTCACATTTTTTTTTTTTTAATTGGGAACAAGATGTAATTCTTTTAAAGTAGGGTAACTATAATGGGCTTTTCTGAGTTTGTCATAATTATAAATATCTTCTCGTTGTTGAAAAATTATAAATACTCCCTGAAATTACAAATACTCTAATAAATATACTCTTACAATGAATTGTCACAATGAGGTATTTATTAGAGTTTTTAATTTTAGAATGATATTTTTAAATTTTCAAACAATAAGGAGGTATTTGTAGTTATTGCAAATCTTAGAAAAGTCCATTGTAATTTACCCGGTATAGTATGAATAATATTCTTTAAAATTTAGAATAGGTATAGAAAATTTGATAGTGTTTAATGATTTGCACTTATAAAGGGTTAATTATATGTAGATCCCTTCTAAAAATGCAAAATTATACTAGTCCTAAGCCTTGGGGCTATTTTTTTTTATAAAAATAATACATGATATATAAGTTCTATTTTATTCTTTTAAATTGACTATTCTATCTAATACTTTAATTCGTTAATTTACACATTTAAAAAGTTAAATAATTTTAATTTATTTTATTGATCGCAAGTTCATGAAATACTTTTATTAAATTAATTTAGTAATATATTTTGATGATATCATTATATATATATATATAAAAGGTACAATTACTCCATTTACTTTTAATATAAGTAAGATCCAGATCGAACTTAATTATTTCAAGTATATCATAGAAAATAATTCATGGGTATTGTACGTGTAAAGTCCGAATAAAATATATAAATAACTACTATAAGTATTTATCAGAGCATCCAAATAAAACAATAATCACACATTGACAGGACTAAACTATATGCACACTTTGTGAGAGTGCAACTTAGATTTATATTTGTAAAGTGTTAATTGTCGATATTGACAAGTTATTAATTATTTGTTGATTGATGATGTATTAAATTTTGAAGTATTCAAAACACTTCATTCACAAGAAAAAATTGGGTAAATTGCATAAAACCCTCATGTGTTTTCAAAATTTAGCTAAAAACCTCCCTATGTTAAAGAAATAGGCAAAAAACTCCCTGTGTTTTCTAAAATATTGCATACTCTCCCCTTCCGTTAGGTGAACTATAATGGCGTTAATTTTTTTTGTTGAATTGCCCGTTATACCCCTCTTATACCAACCATTGATCTCACTTGTTAAAAATGAACGGTTCAAATCTTAAATAATTTAAAATATATATATTTTTATTTATATATATAATTATATATTCACTATATATTTATATATCTATTTATATTATAATAAATATATATACAGATTATATTAAATATATACATATATATAATGGGCTGCGACGGCGACGTCGCCCAGACTTCTGAGCGACGTTGCCGTCGCCCCTGGTTACAGAGGATGATGGTTCGTCGCCCTACAAAAAGGGGGCGACCTATCTTCGGCCCCGTTGCACCGCCCCTTTCTGGAAGGGGCGGCGGTTAAATTATGGGCAACGTGGCCTAGATTTGGGGCGACGAAGAAGAAAAAAAATATTTTTTTGAAAAATAAAAAAATATTTTTAAAATATTTATAATAAATAATATATCTTAAAATAATTAATATAATTTATTGGTATTTTGATTTAATTAGTATATTTTATAAAAAATAAAATTTATTTCAGCATATTTTAATTAATAATAATTTAATTTTGTTAATAATATTAATTATTATAAGTAAATTTTATTTTATATGAATTTTTAATTTAAAATAATTTTAATAAATTAAATTTGTATTGTGTTAAATTTAAATTTTGATTTTTAAAAAATTTAAGTACTGTTTAGGTTATGTATTTAAATGATATTTCATATGAATTCTTAATTTAAAGATAATTTTAGAATATTAAATTTGTATTATGTTTTTAAATTAAAAATTATATATTATTTCGATGTTTTTATATTTAAATTAATACATTTCATAATATATATAATTTATTTTGTAATATATTTGAGCTCAAAAATTAATTTAAGTTAATTCAATATATACTAATATAAATAAATCAATTTAAAATGTAATTAGATATGAAAGAAGTGGCCAAAATGGATATTTACATACTTAAAGTAATCCTCAAATAGGCAAAAAATGAAGCCCACTCGCACAAAAGGCGAGTGTGAGCCACTCTCCGTTTGTTTTTAACATAAAGGGATTTTTTTTTGCTGTATTTTATAAAACACAAGGGTTTTTTTGCCTATTAAATTAACACGGAGGGATTTTACGCTATTTCACCAAAATACAGGGGATGTTATGCAATTTACCCGAAAAAATTAATTGCAGTGTGATCAATACTTTATTTTTCATTGATGTATTCAAAACACTTCACTGAAAAGAAAAAGAAAAAAAAAGTTAATCTAAACTATTTTCTCAAGACCTAAGTTAAAAGAATGATTATTTTTAATTGGAGTTGTTAGGTTTTTAATTGGAGTTGTTAGGTCAAATACTACAAAGTACGACTCCAAATGCAACACGTTATTTAATTAAGATATATTACAACATTTTTTTCAGTTTGTTTTCAGTATGTGCACTTGTCAAATAAAAAAAGAAAATAACTCAATAATTACGAAAAAATTTGACGCTAAAATCAACTTTGGAATAATAGCAAGTAAAAATTTCCAATACTTTTTTAATAGGGAAAACTGCAAGCAACTTTCTTTTAATATTATAAATGAGAAAATTACCTCTTTATGAAAAAAATAATAATAATAAAACAGCTGACCTCCATGTATTTTTTAAAATACAGCAATTTACCTCATTATGTTTTTTTTTTTTAAATAAAGCAATTTACCTCCCTAAATTTTGCTTCATTTTAAAAATCAGGGGGATGTAAATTGCTATTTTATTTTCATAGAGTGGTAATTTACTATTTGTAAGATCACAGGAGGGTAAATTGTTATTTACCCCTATTTAATATATTTTTAACACTTTGTTGCTAAATTCATTAGCAAGTAACGTTTTGTTGATAAATGTATTAGCAAGTAAAATTTCTTGTATTAATAATATAAATTAAAAACGAGAATTTTACTTACTAATTAGCTCGATGATAATTTTTATTCGTTGCAATAGAGTCATTTTCTTGTAATGATTCGTGCGTGTAACTTAGATTGATGATCCATAATTTATTATTGGCTAATATATGAAATCTTGATGTATTCAAAAACTTCATTCAAAAGAAAGGGTTAATTCCGAGTGAAGAAAATTATTGATTGGCTCAAGTTTAGGAAGCTTGATATATGGGATTACTTTACATTTCGTATAATCTCAAAGAGAATAATTTGGATAAAAATTGCTTGGTTTAGATGAGAATGATGGTTGAATGTATTTGTATGGGGGGAAAAATAATAATTATAGTTGATGACATGGATAATATGTTGGAAATATGTTTTAGAAAAATTCTACAAACAAATATAATTTCAAAAAGAAATATTTTATAAAAATGGGATGAGATGAGATGAAATATATTCAAGAAGCAAACTCTAAATTGGAAAGGCAAAAAACAAGGATAAATTACATTGGTATAGCTTGAGTTTAGGTGCAAATATAAAAATATCAATTTTTTTTAAATTAACCTTATGCCACACTGTCGTTGTGTGTATATATTAGATAATTTTTTTATTTTAAAAATATATTATATATAAAAATAAAATGCATAAATCAACATATTACATGAAAAAAATAAATTAGTAAAATAAAAAGAAAAATAATTTAGGAATATATCAACATAAAAATTTTAGTGTCTTGGTGTCACAAATCGTTGTTTGTAAGTGAACAAAATATTTTTTTTTATATTAGTATAGTATAAATATACCCTGACCTTTAGTTCCCACCTTCCTCATCCCCCTCCCTCCCCGCCCAGGGCATGTCCCTCCTTCTTCCTCCTTCCTTCTCCCTCTTCCCCTTCGCCGCCTCACCCTTCCTTGTCCCTTTGCATCCGTCTTTGTCGTTGGTCCCCTCCTGTCTCCTTTCAGGTCTCCTATTGCCGCCTACCTCACCCCACCACTCCCCTTCCCTCCCCATTGCCCCCGCAACTTCTCTCTCTCTATCTATATATATATATATATATAAAGTTCAACTTTTAATTATATATAATATATATTTTAATTGTATATAATTTAAATTTATATTATTTTATATTTATTAAAAAGAAATCGTTCAGAACATATTACAAAATTATCAATTGAATTGAATTCTCGATCACCTATTCTAATACCAAAGCACAACCTCTAAGGTAGATTCATGGGTACGGATACTGCGAGATAAAACCCAAGGATGAAATTCTTACTAAGGTCTTTCCATGGGGAATGGGTAAAGGGGTTTAGAGTCCACGTTATGTTTCCCAGTGTTAGCCAAGTGACAAGTGCGACACTGGGAATCATGCGAGCAACATTTTGTTGGGGTAGTGCTTGGCATGCCAATGAAGCTGAATAGATGCTAGCTAAGAAGCACCCTAATACCTCGTGCCCAGTGATTTTACTTGTATCACATCAATAATACATGACATTCTTCGTTCATATTTTGTTGGCTTATAAATATATCTGCAATAGAATGAAATCTCTAGGCTATAAATGACTATAGCGCATGGTCACACAAATGATTGTGATGATGAAATATGTGTCCAATGTCTTGGCCTTAAATATTCCAAGCCAAGGGTCAGTGAAATATGGATATTACTGATCCAATGGAGGCTTGCTCAACGACAACGCCCTTTTCAAGGGAACACCTCGTTTCAGGGACGATTTTGTGAAGACACTAATGTGTATGCGAGGGTCCTTGTTGAGAACAAGTACACTAAACGATTCCGAAGGATATTCTTTATTAAAAAAATTTAATGCAATAGTACAAGATTAGTCCTTAGACTTGAGGCATCATTATTGTCTTATATTAGGTCTCTTGTGTTTTATTTATCCTCTGGTCATCAAGATTATCATAAAGGAGATATGTTGTGTACAAACTCATTTAATGTGAAGATAAGTTAATGACACGCTAGGTATTCATCAACCTACCTTAATGAGTGGGAGATCTTCTATGCTCTTTACTGTTTCTTGATTAACAAGTCATAAGCCAAGGGGCCACAATAATAATGAGCAGGGTTTTCTAGGCTGACTATCTCGATCAAAAAATGGAAGGAAGTGATGCATATACATTAAGTCAAAAAGGTTTCAACTATCCATGCCCTGAACTCAATCGGGAGATAATTGATGAAAGAATCTTATTTCTTCACCTTTATAAGGATAGTTTTATCATAAAAAAATTGTTTGACCTACAATAAGTTAATAATAAGTCAATTCGGGTTAAATATAGATTTTCATTCGATATTTCTTTATTAATTTCAGCAAATTTCATAAATTTCAACTAACAGAGGAATCTATTAATGGACAGGAGTACTAGATGTGATTTTTAGAAAAATAAGAGATTTATATGTAATTAAACTAAATTTCAAAAAAGGATGGTGTAAATATCACTATAAATTATTTAAACTATTTTTTGACTCGTGGATCCCAGAGAGCTGCTTTTGCTAAAACTCGAACAATTTCATAAAAACTCACTTCATAGATAATAAAACTTTCAGAATTTGGAGATGCCCTTGTTATTCCCAGGGCTTGGAGGACTTTTGCATTGTCACAAGAAAAGCATAAGGATTTCTGTTCTTTTTTCCCTTTGTAACGGACGAACTCAACTCAACCACACACCTAAATTCAAACACAAAACCTCCCACAAGAATTTTGAGTCCAAAATTGTAGTTATCCCCCAGGAGACGCATCAGACTCCTATGTAGTTATTTTCATAACGGTTGAAAATATAGTAATTAAATTTGTCAATCAACTAATGAACTTTGAAAATAAAGAAAGTATACATTGTTTAGCTGACAGTAATAAAGACTAAAATGTGAGCTCTGAATCTTTAATAAAAGACATCATTCAAGCACCCATCTTAACTAAAGTATGAACGAAGGAACCCCAATAAACAATTCCCAATTCAAAATACCACAAGGGATTATTGAATTAAAAAATAATGTACCCCTTTCTTCATAGAAAGGAGAACAAAATTTACTACAGTTTCACATAATAGTTATTTCATCAGATTGCAAAGGCTCATAAGCTGCCTCCCTAAATTATGCTGTCTTAAACCAGAAGGGTGGATTTAAATGGTTGAACTCACTCACATTTTAATCTTCACATCATGCATCACCCCAGTAAAAAAGAAACACATTTCAGCATATCCAATTTTCACTAGATCTGAAATGTACAAACTTGTTTGACTGAAAAGACAGAGCCAGTAATCGGACATGTTAAAGAACGAAGCAACACAAAGCTGAGGCACTAAATGATTCACTACTTTGGTAAGGAGTTTGATCAAAACAACACTGGCTCAGGGGATGTATACCTTCAAGAAAGAGAATGAGATTTTCTGGAGGGTAAAGAAAACAGGGACTGTTTCCAGTCCTAACTTTCCACGTATGCACAATTTTCCGTGTACAGTTCTTACTTCAAACTCAAAGTTTCAAGACTTGGGTCTTTTGTGGCTGTCTGGTCGAAATTAGAAGCCAAAAGCAGCAGAAAAGAGTTACTGGATTAGTGCTGCAGAATCCATTGCCTTATGTCATTCCTAATAACTTCCCCAAAGCCAAATTTACTGTATTTCACAGTAAGAAGCTCAGAGGCACCAGCACTGTATTGCCTATACTGGATATTGTGTCCAGCTGGCCTCGTTGGCCTCATCATTGTGGCAATGGTGGGAAAGGGTTTAGGCCAGACATTTCGTGCAGCAGTAAACAGATGTCTATCTGACTCCTTATCCATACTTTTCCCACTGTATTTCGGGAAGCCTCCACGATTGTTCCGGTCTGATGTATTGTTCGTCTGCTTTGGGACATTGGTGTTTGCATTAGTGCCTGGGGGGTGCGGTCCTCTGATCTGAGCTTCAGGCTTCATTCTGTCAAGCCACCGAAGAATCCAGTTGCCAAGGTTCCGACCAACTTCAATGTCCCTTTCTTGTATCTTGAGGTGAACTTTGAGTGCGATATCGAATACAGTTCGTGTTCGCCTGAAATGAAAATGAGGATGCTTTGTATATAGAGAATTCTATTCACTATAAAGGAGTTGCCAGTTAAAAATGCATACCAAAAAACTTAACCTGCCAGCTTTCAATAATATAACTGAATTTCGTAAGTTAAACTACAAGGACGGGGCTGAGAGAATAGAAAGATGGAGAGCTCTTCTAAATTCAATTATGTGGTCCATATGTCAAAGAAAACTATCAGTTCAAACTTCAGAGTCAAGTGAACAACAATTTCATCCACAACACTTCTTCATTCTTCGATCCACATGCAGTCACCTATGGAAATGACCAGTTGTCTTTATTTTTGACTACTTTACCTTATTATAATAATCTTAATTCAACTTTATCGTTTTTAATTTATTTTTAAAATTGTATATTTAAAGTTGATATTGGAGTTTTCAAATAATTTGAATAATTTAACAATAATCAAATTACACTTTCACATATTTAATATTTTAATATTTATAGTTTATTTACTATACTATTTAATTATATTATTTCATACACAAATTATTATTTGATTAAACACATGTTTTTAATATTTTTAAAAAAATATGAAATATACCAATCGAAATTGAATTTATTATTTTTGTAAAACAATAATTATTATTGACAAACAACAAGTGAAATAATAAGCAAAAAATAGTATCTTTTAACACATAGGGATGAAATAGTCTTTAATCAATATAGTTTAGTTTAGAAGTGATTTTTTTCCAAATACTATCCAATTTAGCTTTTATAAAATTTTCACTCTTTTTACGAACACTGACCACTTTTGATTCGCTACAACTTTCAACTTTTTCTACAAAATCACTTCTCTAAAAGCAAAGTTTTTGCAAACACTCCCTTAGTTGGATGCAAGTTTGCCTTGTATAAAATTAGAATTTGAAAGGAAGGAAAGGAATTTAGTACGGCCGACAGAGTTTAGGTTGATTAGAATTAGTTTCCTTTCCTACCACTTCTGGGAACACTTGAAGGAAAATTCAGGAAGGATCTTTGGGAGAGGAGAAAACGCAGCCATTAAGAGAAAAGGATAGAGGATTCTTGGAAAAGACAGTCTGGCATCGGAAGTGACATCCATTCAAGTTAGATTTCTCTACACCATGAGTTTCCTTAGTTTTTCTTCCTTCGATTTAGATTGTTACATCATCCACTTATTTGGAAAAGACAGCTCCACAAACTTTCTTGTATTTACCTAATCTTAGTTGCATTTATTACGAGGGAAGCTAAAAAATTTTACACAATTAGAAAATTATTGGAAAAAGGAAATGTAGGGCAGGAGAAACCCATAATAAGCAAATATGCTATAATCATTCAATAAAAAATGTAAAGGAAAATGAAAGAGATTTTCAATTTAAGGGCAATTGTTAAACGCATGGATGGCAAAAATTGTATTTTTTATCCTTCCATTATCGAAAGAAGCTTCATAAAACCACTAAATTGAGATTTCATACCATCATGGGCTACAATTATATATAAACCTGGCACTTATGGACTAGAGACAGGTGTATAATCATTTGAATTCCCAGTTATAATGCAGCAATATGTCAAAGAAAATCAATTACACAGCTGCTAACAAGGATTGGATATTGTTCTCTTTCCTAGAATCCATGAGTTTCAAAGTTTATCAAATGCCACTTATTGTGGTCTATTCAAGTTACAGGAAGCAAGAATTTCACTATTGTTCGTTTTATAAGTTCAGGAGTGACTAAACCCTATTGGTTCTTAAAAGGAAATCCTATGAATGACAACAAAAATTCAATAATTCAGAGAGAGTATAAAAGAACATATACATACCAATTGATTGCTGAGTCATACTTATAAGCACAAAAACTTAACAAGTAAAAGAGTAAAATTTTGTGCTTTTATAGTAAATTCACGAATTTATAACTATGTTTGTGCAGAGAGTGTACTTAAGTTTGGCAGGTTGAAAAAAATGATGACGGCCAGCTCTTTCATATGCGATTAGGAGCAAGCAACAAACACGTGCTGCCACAGAGTGCACAATTTTCTGTAGGTATGGCTTCCCAAAATTTGTTAGCAAAGTTTGTGCATTTATTAGGTAAAATAATTACTGAACTTGCCCTCTGATTAGCTATATTAAGGTCGTGGGCCACTTCACACTCCATTGAGCATATATCATCAAAGATAGTTTTGATGTAAATCAACTCCAGCTCAATCGCAGGGTTCTCTTTCTCAACTAATGCAGACATTGTCTTATAATATTCAATTTCTCATAAGAATTATTCCTGAGTTTTCCTTTTTTTCTTTCTCAAGTGGAAGTCAAGTGAACTCCATGCTTTCACATTAATTTGCTTTGTCCATCTGTCTTGAGGTAATTAGTGATTGTGAACAGTTATAGTGTCTTCAAACACCAGAGGCTGAATGCTGACTAGTAGACTAACTGTTCTACGAGCATGAATCACCATGCATATAAATTAAAGAAGCTAAGCTGATTAATGTTGAATCTGGATGATGCTATTGACGTAACATCTATATCATCTAAAGCCACTCCATTGGGATCAATATGTAAATAAACATGCAGACTCAAAATAAACAAAAGAAGGAAAATCAGAACACTTAGACGAAATTAAAAAGAAAGAAATGACTGCTTAAAGGCAAAGAACCTACATTTCCCCCTTTACTATCTCCCAAGCAGAAGTTTTCTTACTTTGTCAGTGCACTTCCCCATTTCTTTCAGCTTTTAACTAACTTCCCCTCTCTGTTTCTTATTGTTCCTTCCTGAGTTCAAACATTTTCATCTATCCATATTGTCTATGGTGAAGCAATTCCTTGTTACAAACAAAACTTCATCAGTCCACAAGCAGGTATGTTTACATAGTTATCCTCCTAAGACCATGCCAGAATACTTGATTGTTGTACTTATTGTTTCTTTTTCCTCCTGTCAATATTCCTCTAGAGCATTGATTTTCGCCCGAAGATAACCACATACTCGCTGATTATCCACCATATTTGGAGTATTAATATTTAGTTTTCAGATTATCATAATGACCACAAAAATACAAAGAAAGTAGGCACTCCAGCACATAATCCAGTACCAATAACAGAAAATTACATCCGATATTATAAATATGAAACAGATAACCAAAAAATAGAGGAACGGGACTAAAACAGTGATTAACTACGAAGAAACGTAACAGATTAAGGCAACACAAAAAAAAATTTTAAAAGATCAATTAAATTCACAGATTGACAACAATACCTTTGAACAAATTGACGAATCTTCGGATGTCTGGGGCTGATGAGCTTCCGCTGAATCTTGAGAGCAAGTCTGTATGTTCGTTTCAGACCCAAAAAATACGCTGTACCCAATGTGATCTCCCACAGCACCATTTTTACCGCACCTCCACGTTCAACTCTCTCTCTCTCTCTCTCTCTCTCTCTCTCTCGATCGGTTTCAACGGCAATGGCAGTAGCAAATTTGTAAGCGGTTTTCCGTCTTCCGCAAGTAATATGAAGATTCTGCGAGAAATTTCGGTTCAAAGGGCTTTTCAGTTTGCCGTTGCGAGTTGACTGAGTTGCGTGCGGCCGTCACAGAAAAATTCTCACAGGCCTCATCCTCACCGTCGATTTCGTTTGTGCGTTTAAAGCTACTGGACCAACGAATGTGCCGGAAGATGGGTAATTTTCAATCTACATAATAATTTAGCTATACCTTCTCGAAAATAGCCCACTAATCAAGCCCAAGCCCAAGAAAGTAACAATCGGAGCCCAATTGACCAGAATGGTCAAGCCTATGTTGCATGGTCACATATACGTGAATACGGACAGGATATGATACGGACATAGAAATACGAGTACAATAAGACTACACGTTCACTAGAAATATATAATATTATTTAGATTAAGAAAAAATGGTATAATATTTGCAAATTTTGTAAAAATACAAGAGTAAATTATGTCCACGTTTTCTAGTGAATTAGAAGTTTGGCTAGGAGTTGCTCGCATAGTTATTTAGAATTAGGGATAAGAACGGGAGGTCGAAAAAAAACCCGTCCCCATTCGTCTCAATATTATGCAACGTATATCTAGTCAATTATTTAAAATTATTTTTTTTAAAATATAAAACAATAAATATTTTTAAAATAAAATTACATGATATTGTTCGTATGAATCATAAAAAAAATTGAGAGGAATTAGTAGTTGTTAATGGATCAAGTTATGTGATTTTTATAATTATTGTTTTAAATCTAAGTATCAGAACCAGTAAATATTTATTATATATTATATTAAATAAATAAATATATATTATTAATCATTGAAATACTAATATTATTCATACTTAATCTCAAATCATAATTTGGTTGGAAAACAATTGGAATTCGGTCCAAACTCAATTTAATTAATTAAAATTTATGAAGTTTATATGAAAAACTTGTTTGTACCCTACTTCTTGACAATCAAAGACGCTCCGATATTTTGTAAAGTGTATATTTCATAAAATTAAGATTGTAAGTTGACAAAAAAAAATATTTAAAATAAATTCAGATTCTATGTTTAAAAAATATTTAAAATAAAATAAAGTGTATATAAATGATAAGTATAATTCAGATTATCCTTTAATTTATAACATTTTATATTTATTTATGAGTATCTATTTGTACCAAGATATATTATATATAATATCTTTATTCTATTGCTTGTAAATTTGGTGATTCTATGTAATATCTTTTATATATATATATATATATATATATATATATATATATATATTTAAAATAAAATCAATCATAACTTAGTTTAAATTTTTTCTTTTAGAGTTGAAAGATTTCAAATTTAAATTGCCAGTATCATATTTTAAAATGTATTTTCATGACCATTCATATTAATTTTACTTTTAGAAAATAGGTGTATGTTTATCTATTTTATTAAAATTAAATACATTATATAATTCAATTATTAAAAAAACTTTTTTTTTGGACAAATATATGTTTGAAATCCCATATTATAATTATTACTAGATTCTTTTAAGAACTTACTAATTTTTTTAATTTCGTGTATATATATAACTATAAAAATTATGTGTAAATATTTAAATAATTTGATATATATTTTTTTAGTCTATTACTAATTATGTTACTATTAAACTAATATTAATATATAATAAAATATTATGAAGTCGATCATATATTCATAATATTAGATTAAGATATTGTAACATATGTTTTAATGATTAATATTTAATATTCTATATTACTAATAATATACTCTTATTTAAAAAATAAAAACAAAAAAAGCAATGAGCTCGAGCTCGAGCCCTTTTATAGCAAGCTTGTCAAACTCGAGCTTGAAATTTTGGCCAAAATAGACTCGAGCTCGAAGCGTTTGCATTCCTAATTACAATATACACAATTGTATTAGTTTTTATTTTTACATTAAATAAATAAAAAAAATTTCAAGGAACCCCTCTATGACATTAAAAATATAAACAAAAAAGTATCAATTACATACCATGTTATATGAAAAAAAAATCAAAAAATCCCCTAAAACTAAATTGGCCAGGAAATAGTGTGAGTCATTATTCATACTTAATAATATAAAAATAATTTTTTTATATTTAAATTTTTATTTAATATTTTTTCATATCATATGAGATCAAAATAAATTTAACTGGAAGGAGGAGTTGTTGGTTTGGCGAAACCGGCGGGAGTTTCGTAGTATAGGTTCGCATTAATAAATGAATGAACATTAAAGTAAAATCCAAATTCCATGTGGCGAGAAAAGTTAGAAAAGGGATGCACGTGAGGTCACGTGGGGGCAAAGGCTTGGGACTTTGACCTGAAATGGGGTGAATAATGAGTGAGCATGGGGATGGGGGTAGGGGTGGGGTTAGCCGCAATGTGGGAAAATGTGGACAAAAGCTTTATATTAATAAGGGAGATATCTGAACCTTAACGTATGGTTCGCTCCGATTCCACCCCCACTCCCTTTCTCTTTTTCCTTGTTTTCTTTCTGCCTCATTCAACAATCTTTTTAATTAATTTTTGTTTTTTTGGGTTTTGTCCATTTCAATTAGACATAGCTATTTCCATCCAATTGAAAATCGAATTTTTTTTATGTACCCCACAACAAGAAATTTACTTACCTCCTCCTGAATTACCTTGTCATTTTCAGGATTGAAGTGTCTTTTTTTTTTTTTTTTCTGTTTGATAATAAGAAAAGATGGATCTAAGTTTAGGTTGTACACCGTGAAACTAGGATCAATCGCACCACCAAATTGTAGGCCTACCATGCAAAGACATCCTCATTTCCTACAAAAACAGTGGTTAGTTACCCTACTAATTTCAGGCTCAACTGGGAGCAAAATTTGGTAGTTTTGTACGGCTATCTTGGCACCAGTTGGATGCTTTTAGCTCCTGGGGGCGAGGAGATTGAACAGTTCTCGAGCTTCCTCCCTGCTCATATGAGAAGATGTGGTGTCATTGTCCCTCCTCATATCTTGGTTATCGCTCTACTTCACTAGCTATGCATCTTCTAAGTTCATGAATCTCTCTGCTAGAGTTAGCAAGTCAAAGAGAGGTCTGACTTGAAGTCCTTGCGTAAGAGTGTTAATCCGCACTTCCTAGCCTGTAGTTGGAACTTCTAAGATGGCATTGAAGCACTACATATACGCCCTCAAGGTCTCTTTTTCCTCTTGTTTGACTCCAAAAAAGCTTAAGACTGATTTTTGGTATTCCTTGCTATTAGTGAACTAGTATAGAAAAAAAGAGCTTAAACTCTGCAAGAACGTGTTGATCTAGCTGGAAGCTAATCGAACCACTACTGGGCAAAATCAGTTAGTGTAGTAAGGAAAACACGATGTTTAGCACCAACTATGTACCTGTGCTGCAGGACTGCATTTTTTAACTTATGGACGTGCGTAGCAGGGTCAATAGTGCCATTGTAAACAGACAGGTGCCTTGAAATGACCTTTTAACATGTTTGGCAACACATAAAAAATTATTCTTTACGACTTTTTAACATATTTTTTTGTATTTTTATGTGTTGTAACTTGTGACACTGTTGGTATTTGTGTTATTTAGATTGGTTAAATTTAATTTTTTATTATCAAAATATATAAAAATTTATAGGAATTTGAGATGGTTATTAGAATGATTGATCTTGGTTGATTTTAGATTTTTCAGTACAATTTGAGATGTTTTTTAACATATTTTTTAATTTTATTATTATATATAAGTAACATTTCATTTAGTAATATAACCAAGTGATATACTTGGTGAAGTGCTGAGGTCACCAATTCCTTCAAATCGGGTCACAAGTTTGAATACTTTTGATAATCGAGGATAATTTTATTTTATTTTTATTTTTTTTCCTACAAATATGTAAAACTAATGGATAATAGGTAATGAAAATGATCAAAGTTGATGGAATTTTTAATCTTAAAAGATTAAGTTTGATGAGTGAAAATATAACGAACAAAATTTGAATAAATAGCATAATTAAAGGACTGAAAGTGATATTTACCTATAAAAAACATGATCATGGCTACAGACACAACTATAAGTTTATCCGTTATTATAATAGTTACGTGCTACCACATTCACTTTAGAGAATAGAGCAAAGTCACTCGAACAAGCTTATACATTTGGACGTTGAGTCCCCTTCTTTTTTCTTTTTCTTTCTTTTTTTTAAGAGAGAGTTAAGTCCCCATTGTATACACATTTCTTATACACTCAACTCCGTACAATTAAGTAGTGCCATTCTTTTGTCCTTATGCGTCCACCTGGCTTGATGGCGCCGACACCAATTCACGCTTTCTCCGTGACACGCCGGCTCGCACCTTCCACTTCACCCTATTCACGCCGTTTCCCCAGCCGCTGCCTCCCCCTCAGCTGCAGCCCTTCACGTGCACCACTGCACGTGGCACTTAATCTTCTCCCCTGATAATCAACTCAGTCAACGCATCGAACGGGCCATATTCAACCTCCCACACCTATATATCACCACACTTTCCCTTCTTGAAATCTCACTGAAGAACACGTCTGTTTCATTCACAATTCTCTTCTAACATCTGAACTGAAAACGAAGAATCCAGACCGGCAGTAATGAAGTCTCTGCTTTGCCGTACAGGTTCCGGTCCAATTCCGGTCCAGACCCCTCTCATGCCCTCTTCACCTCGTCACTCTGTCTCCTTACCCTTCCAAGACTCCGTCGCCAGTGTCTTCTCCGGCCAGAAGAAGTCATCCCAGAGAATCTCCCTGCATAAGGAGATGTCCTGCAGGAACATTCACCGTTCCTCGTCGGAATCCGACGTCATCCGGTCGGAGATGAGGACATTAAGCAAGATGGGGTCGAGATCCTTTCCGACGCCACGGATACCGGAAGAGGAGTTCGAAGAGGGTATTCACGACAGAACGGGCCACACCGGAAATTGGCCGAAGAGTGGGATGTCCTGGGAGGAACTTGGGTTCCCTGGTGGAGGAATGAACAAGAACCGAAACTCCGGCGGCGGCGGCTGTGGTGGAAATGGAAGCGATGCCGATCGCTCCAAGATCGGCTCTTATTATCAGGAGATGCTCAAGTCGGACCCCACAAACTCCCTGCTCTTGAGAAATTACGGCAAATACTTACACGAGGTATCAACTGCAGTTCAGATTGCACGAATCTTATCTTATGGTAGAAAACACTGATTTTCTTACTTTTTGATGCATTTTGATGAACTGATTTGTGTGTATAGGTGGAGGGAGATGTGGTGAAAGCGGAAGAGTATTACGGGAGGGCGATTCTGGCAAGCCCGGGCGACGGCGAGGTGCTTTCTCTGTACGGGAAGCTGATATGGGAGACGCAGAGAGATGAGGATAGAGCCAAATCTTACTTCAATCAAGCTCTTCATGCTTCCCCTGACGATTGGTATGATCATGATCATCTCTCTGTGACTTTGATCTAAAATGAAGTCCCAACTTCTTGATTAATGTTGTTCTTCTTCTGCTCAACTTTGGCAGTATGGTTTTGGGATCATATGCCCATTTCTTGTGGGAAGCGGAGGGAGACGAAGACGATCAAGACGAGGAAAACAAGAGAGCAACTCAAGATAATGTAGTAACCGTTGCAGCAATGGTGGAAGCTTTCTAGTAGACGTCCCGGGAAATTCTAGCCAGGATTTAGTTTGGTCGAACCTGAAGTAATCACATGACAAGTATAATATACTTGCTGTGTGATTGATGCACTGTTCAGATAAAATAACCAATCACATAAAAAGTGTGATATTGATTGATCTGACCAAACCTAATTTGGGCAAGAATTTTCGATCGTGGAACTAATTTTATTTTAATTTGCATGATACATGCATATATATATTATATATATACACTATTTATTATGACTGGTGGTCGTTATTTCTAACAAGACCACGTTAAATGAGGTTAATTAAAAGTGTGTGTGGGTCGAGGAAGAACTCATGTATTTGTAAAGCGTTCTGGTATATATTCTGTATCTTTGAAGTTGATCTTAAGCATCGTGACTTTTTCTTTTATAGTGATAATTATATTTATGGGTTAAAAGCAGACACCCCCCAACCTTTGGGCCGTTTTGCACTTTGCCCCTCAACCGTTCTTTTTTACAAGTCACCTCCCAACCTTTTATTTTTGTAGCACTTTGCCTTCCAACCATTTTTTTTCCGATTTCAAGCGAATCTAATTGGAATATTCCGTTGCGTGAAATGCACGCACATTTGGGCGAGTTAGGGCTGGGCAAAATCATAATTTCACATATCAATTTTTAAAAAATTAAAAAAAAAACCCAAAAAACTTCCATTGTTCAACTCCTTCACCATCCAAGCCACAACCTACCTCCTTCATCGTTTCCCACCGACACCCACCTCCGACGGCTACACCACCACCTTCGCAACAGCAATCCTCCTTCACCATTGCAGCCACCCCCTTCACAAATGGGTTTTCTTTATCAGAAAAAAGAAAAAAAAAAAAAAATTCAATATCATCTTCTTCCTCCACCATTGCTGACCACCTTCACCGCTGCAACTTATTCATCCACCATTGCAGCCACCCTTATCAGTTGCACAACCATATTCACCCACTTCGCCCCCTCCCCCCCCCCCCCCCACCACAAAAAAAAAAAAGACGTCTTTTACCTCATTTGTCCCTTCAAGTCGCCGCGAACCCCTCCGCCGCTACAGCCATCGCCCACCACCTTCGACCCCCTACAGCCCCACCCACCACCTTTGGCCTCTTCCCCTTAGAGCCCCAACCACACCTCTTTTGATTTTTTCAAATTTTCTTGTTTTTTTTTTTAATTTTGGGGCATGAAAAAATTAGGTCAAGAAATTTTAATTTGGGGAATGAAGAAATTTTGGGAGAGGATAAGGTGAAATTATTTAAATATCCTTTAAAAAAAGCCTAAAATCGCGTGCATTCCACACAAGGGAATATTCCCCCAAGATTCGCCGAAAAGGAAAAAAAAAAGTTAAGTGCTATGAAATACAAAGGTTGGGGGGCAAAGTGCAAAACGACCCAAAGGTTGGGGGGTGTCTGCTTTTAACCCTATATTTATACCCCTTCGATCTATGGTTTGTTTACACAAAGCATTCCTATATTTTAGATAATTACACATACATCTACCAAAATATCATTATCATTTATACAAATTATTTCTTACTTTTCTGAAAAATGTTAGCATCATTACACAAACTATCTCTATTTTTTTGGTATTAAGAATAGTTTCTGTGATTATACAAAAGATAGAGATAATTTGTATAAATAAACTATAAGTTAGGGTATAAATGTAATTATTATTATTTTTTTTCCCTATGTGCTGCAGTGGTTATTCATGTTTGTTCCAAGGTATGGACAGGGTTATATATACTTGTTTGAGGGAGGATATGAACGTGATCCAATTGTATGCGAGTGTTTAGAGCTTGACGATCAACAGCTTATGCTTATGAATCTCTTAAGAACACTGGAAGAAATATCCCAAAATTTTATCATGTCTATAAACTAAAATACAAAAAATTTAGGAATAAATTACATTGACCTTCCATGTTATTATGGGAATATACAAATCCCCCTTTTACTATGAAAATTACAAACACATCCTCATTTAAATTCCTTTTTTAAAAAAATATAATCAAGTAGAATAAAAAATAATTAAAAAGATAAAAATGTCCTTGTGCTTTTTTTGCCTGACAAACGACCCTTCCCTCACCTTCCTTCTCCTTTGAACTTTCCTTTGATATCACAAGAACCATTCCCCTTCCACAAAAGCCATGGTGAGAATTCCATCGGTAGTCGTGATTGATTTTCAGACTTTGAAAACTTACAAATAAATTCACCCTCAAGGGTATTTTTGTCAGCAAAATTTATAAAAATCTTATCCAAGGGCCAAATAAGAAGATAACATAAATATTTGGATTGAAATTACCATTAATCGTGAGTTTAACTAATAGAGGGACCAATTTGTAATGGTAATAAATCAATAAAGTAAGTTTATATAATTTTCATAGTAAGAGGGGGGAATTTGTATATTCTCATAGTAACGGGGAGGTCAACGTAATTATCCCAAAAATTTATCATACATGAAATATATAGATTCAAAAGAACTGAAAGAAGTAAAATTTTATTCTATTTCCTAATTCTTCTTTTCAGAATAATATTTGTGGATTTGACTAATCAAAGGCAAAATCTTGTATATTTCATTTGGATTTGGATTTGAATCTTTATGACATTAATTCGAGGACTCCTGTTTGTAATAACGAATTAAAAGCTATAGTTTTGATTTTGAATTTGAGGATTTGGAAGTAAATTTGCTACTTAAATCTTTTTGGAAATTTATTTGGACTTTTATAACATTAATTTAAGGGTTAGCATCTATAGTCCCGAATTAAAACGCTATAACTTGGTCATTAATTTGATGAAAAATATAGTAAAAATATCATACAAGTTGCATTTTTATACCACACTTTCAGCCACTTTGCAACCGTGGTACAATATTTTGTTAGTTTTACAAAAATAGGCACGTGAATTGCACATGACCGTTAAGTAAGGATTGTTGGCAGTTAAAAACGCTGGCAACGAGTTCTCGAATGAAACTGACGGTTATTAAGCTATTTTTCTTTTCCTTTTTTTTTGTGATTTTGAGTATTTTTTAGCTCGTTCTATCTTTTTATCTTGTTAATATATTGTCATTCCAGCTATATAATGATCTTCTTCCCAATTTTTTTTTTCTCTTTGCCGCTATGTTTTAATTATATGAACACCTTGCTAATGTAAAAGACATTTACAGAAAAGTAATGAATAGTTGAATTTGATGCAAAATAAACAAATAATCATCAATAAAATGTGTACGTTTGTTTGTCAATACATCAACAAATATAAGATAATAGTGGATTTGTTATATACATTAAAAAATAGGGTAAATTACATCTACCTCCCCTGAGGTTTGACATAATTACAATACCCTCGTTATTTGAGAAATTACAAATACTCCCTAATTTTAGGACCGTCTAACAATTACCCCAATCTATGCATTTTTTATAGTGAACTGACCAAAATACCTTATGAATTAAAATTTTATAATTTTATTTATTTTTTTTTAAAAAAATATTTTTTTTTATCAACTAAGGCGATTTTTTTTTATAATTTTTAAATTTTTTCATCCATCCCATTCAATATTTTTATAAGATTTTAATTTTTTTTAAAAATGAAAAATATTATAAGGGCAAAGTTGACATTTCTATACCTCCATCAAAGATTACATAATTTTATCAAACATTAGGGGTATTTGTAATTTTTCAAACAACGAGGGTATTTATAATTATGCCAAACCTCAGGGGAGGTAGATGTAATTTACCCTAAAAAATAAATCAACTGCAAAACACCAAAAACTATGTCTAATACCAATACCAATAAATGTCTAGTTCAAATTTCCCACCTTAGCTTTTTGATGCCTTGGGCGTAACCTCTTTTCTCCACCATTTAATGCCATCAATTCTCCTATTGGTCGATTGGCACTTAGGGTTCTTCTTTAAACTAGTATCCCAATTCTATCAAACTTAAGGCTATTTTGAGTTCAATTGGAACTAAAAACCATCCACTTTTTTGAACTACGCTTCTGAAACTGATGCATATGGAAGAGGCTTAAACCTGATGATCCTGGCCATCATCCGGTATTTTTGAGGTATGGTCGTGACTCAATTTCTCTTTTCGTTTTTGTCTTTTTTTCTTCACGCTATGCTTACGAGGTGTTTGTTTTAATGCCCATTGGATTTATATAGGCCGTTTTCAGTCTGGCAAGAACCTTTTCAATATCAACCAAAATGGTTTCCGAGACGAACGACAATTTCTCAACCATACCACCAGCCACTGTTACCGGCGGTGGTCTGATCATATCAATTACCGATACCATCCGTTCATTCCTCACCACAGCCTCCACAGATTCGCGCCTGCCAGAAGATCTCAGGGACCTTTCGTCCTCGCTTATTATGCACTCGACAGTTCCCTACAAATCCCTCAAAACGATCTGGTTTGGATCCGAATGTGAGACTCGGCCCGATGTATCCTCTCTGCTTTCCGGTTCTACTTTTGTTTTTACTAGCCCTAAGCCCCGGGAAAAGGTGATTTGGATAGTTAGAAAAAAACTGTTGTAGTTTGGGTCAACATTCCGATTGGAATCTGGAGTTGTAAAGACTTTCTTCATCTGGGCTTATGTTCTAATTGAATTTATTTTCTTTTTTTGCTTGTTTATTTACTAGAGTGAGGAGTTGAAATTGAGGTTAAAAAAGCTAGAGGAGGCTGCTGAGAGGAAGGCATATGAAGAGTTGGTGAAGGACATTACTCCTAAAAAGGGTGTCGAAGAGCCTTTTTCTTCATACAAGGATCAATTAGGCTTCGGTAAACATTTTGTGTAGTTTATTCTTTCTTTCAGCACTGTATCATATGCTTTTATGTTTTTTCAGATGCACTTTATCTCATATTTGCGAACTTTTTGAAATGTTGATACCAGAATGAAACCTTTTTGCTATGTTGTCTTAAAGGAAACTACCAAATGTCTATATGAACTGTTGCTCAATTACCGTGACAATTTCTATTTCAGAGTACAAGGAAAGGATTAGTGATTTGCTGTAGGTCAATTTGAGATATCAGTTGCATGGAACATGTATGTCAATTTGGAGATTTTATGTAAGTTAGGACTTAAGCTGAGTGGACTAGACACGCAGGAGATTGGTGATGATGCATGCTTGTGTTATGATGATGAGCTACAAGTTTGCTGTAAGAAATTTGCTGTGGGTGGATTTTAATGTTGTGTTGTTTAATTGTCTATGTTTGCCAATGTCTAGGGTGAGTGTTTGATTCAGTGGAAAGCTATTGAGAAAGGTAGTTTTGGAAACTTGGCCTGTTTGTTGGTGTTTTCATTTTCAGCTTTCAGTGGAAAATGTGTGTTTTCAAGGCGAGTTGCAGCCTGCAATCTGACTGAGGACATCTTTTATGGACTTTCTTGTAAAATGAGTATGTGTTTGAATTAGTTATTTGTTTTATATTGAACTGTGGGTTAAATCAATATATTTTCAACGAGAATACTTAAATAAACATGTTTTCACATTAAATACTGTTTGAAAAATTGAAAACTGGAAATGAAATTATAGATCACCACAAAAGCTGCTGCTAAAGTTACAGGAGGAGAGATGACGCATATAAACAGCTGAAAAGGGAATTTCTAATAGTTAAAGATGGAGAGATAAATCTTTGAAGCAAGTGTGGATGTTAATTGGCTGTCATAAGGGAAGGGTATATATTAATATACTTTGAAGCTGTTTAACACTTATGAAATTTTAAATTTCTAGACGTGGACCTCACTGGAATAGCATAATTACACTTTTCTTTCTTCAACTTTGAGAATTGCACCTAGACCTCTTTCGAAACCCTGCATTTGTAAGTCAAACAGGACTTGTGAAATTCTAACTACATCCTTCATTCATAAAATCTAAAAACAAGAATTAAATAATAAATTTATTAAATGATCATTCTGCCTCTAGCATAGCTCACAATGTTTTATATTTTGGGAGCATGAATTTGTTATGTTTACATATTGAAGAGAATCCTTTGTAGGATTTTTGTCAATATTTGGAGCATTTTTTTGGAAAATATCTACAACTCTAAGATGAATAGGCAGAATATATATCTTTAATCTAAACATTCATAGTTTCATAGTGCACATAATTAACCTGTACGTATAATATAAGTCTAATTATGGCATGATTTGCCTATATAATGCTGAGAAGTTTCTTTGTAAAGTTTATATTTCTACAAGGGTGTTTGTAATATTCTTACTTATAGGTGTGTTGTAATCTGGAAATAATGGATGTATATGTGATATCTATGATAGAAAATGTCTTTATATATAACAACACATATTTCAACTTTTTTCTATAAAAAAATAATTGAGGCAATCAATAAATTTGTCTGCTATTGTTAATACACTGTTTCTACATACTATAGAAACTATCACATAAGGTTAGTGTTAGCGACTTATTGTGAAATTTGTACATTAGGTAATTTAGGTTTATTCTAAATAACTTATATTGCAGCATTAAAATGGCTTTTTAGGATTTATCGTTTGTTGTGATCTTAAAAATTATCTTAGTGTTTTACTATTTCCGCATTACATCTGTAGACATTTTTCCTTTTATCTTTTATTCTACAATACTAGAACTAGAAGTGTTTAACTGAGACATTTTTATGCAATAGATGCAAGATGGTTATAACCTCTCTCATATATTTGAGCACACAAAGACCAAACTACCAAAAATGACTATTATTTTCATCTCTAGTTGGTATAATTCCAAAGTAGTATTTTGTTTTTTTACCCCCTTAGACATTTACATTTATGTTCCTGCAAGTTTGAAAAAACATAACCATTTGATCAGTAAAATATACGAATCCTTGGGTGAGGGAAAAATTGGAAGTTCATTTATATTTTATTGACATTAGCAGTTTTCGTTCAAAACGTCGTGGCAAGGTGCTATTGTAAATAGACATTTCAGAAAGGTTTAGTTTAATTTTTAAAATTTAAGGGGATAAATTGTAATTTCACTTGCATTTTCAGAAGGGGTCAGTTTTTAAAATTCAAGGGGATAAAATGTAATTTCGCTATGTCAGAGGGATCTAGGTGTAATTAATCCTTATTTTTAAGTTATCATTATTCTTAATGCTTAATATTTGCTTTTCTATGCGTTATTCGTTTCGGAATTGGTACCTGTTTAAACCCAACAAACTCAGCCTTTCTTTGTCTATGCCTCTGGTTTGATCCATTTTGGATAACCTGAAGGTTTAAGATTGCCATTTTCTTGTCAATTCTCCTTCAATGATTTCCGTCTTATTTCTGTCGGGTATATTATTATGAAAATGCTTGAGATCAAGAGTATCTTTATTGTTTACAGGATTACATGTTGTGCTTACGATGTTCACTGGGTACTTACTTGGATATGCAGCATTCAGAGCCTTGTTTAGCCACAGTCCTGCTATGGTAACTTCTGCAAAACAACCATATTTTTCTTTATATTCGCAAACTTAGAAGCTGCAGGAGAAGATTCCCTCCCTAGTTCTTTACTCTAATTATGTATAGTCTACACTATAAAGCTAATTTGAATTTATATTGCTGGTCTTCAATATTAGAGCGCTGCTGGAGGCATCCTTGGTTTGGTTGGTGCCATGCTGGTCGAGACACTTCTGTTCATAGTTAGATCTTCTAACCAAGATCGTCGCTCCCCTTCTCCCACCTCCCCTTCTTCCACTTTGAGGATAAAGAAGGATCAATAGGCCCTAAATTAGTAAGTTTATGATTTATGTATTTTACAGAAGAGAAGTGGAAAATAAACTTTTGCTCTTGGAGGATTATAATTGCTGATAGGATTTTCTTATTGAGGTGCAAGTCATTAATGTAAACTGAATATCTGTGAGTTATATGGAACTAGAAATCCTATGAACAGAAGTCAGACTCCAAGGTTGGACGATGTGATGTCATATCTGCGAGGACCCCTGTTCGATTGGAACGTGATATTTTTATGTTGCTATCTGATTGGTAGTAGTATGTAAATCTTTTTATTCAAAAAAAAAAAAAAATATTTAACCAGAATTAAATTAGTAGTAACTTAATGGGATAATTACACTCTCTTTTTTTGAAGATTTGGTGTAATTATATTTAGCATCCTAAGGTTTGCTTCCGTCCAAGTATAAGTTCTTCCGTTAGTCATAAGAGGTGCCCAATAACCAAAGTTTAGATAGTCTTCCTGCAAGCTACAAGCTACCCTTTTTGTGGTCACCAAAGTTTAGATAGTCTTCCTGCAAGCTACAAGCTACCCTTTTTGTGGTCTCATGACTCGTGTAGCGACAACTATTCGATTTTCCTTTCAAAAAAAAAAATTGAATAAGAATTTCAATGTGTCTCACATTTGATCCATGAAATAGGACCTCCACTCAATCTATTTCACCATTACAAAAATCATCCAATGAGTAAAACTCCTTTTCTTTTGTGTAGTTCCACTAAATGGCGCAATCAATTAAAGATTCTAACTTAGCTTAGACCTTAAGCTAAAGACTTGCTTCTTTACTTACTCTATCTTTATCAAAACTTACGTACTATTACCAACTCCAACCCTCACCCTCCAATTCCGGAAGAAAGTATTAAGTATATATATAAAGGTATTTGGGTGATTTTATTTTTTATTGTGTTATCCTAAGCATGTCTTTGGCATCATAAATTCTTGGGTAAATTACATTTTGTCATCCGAACTATGCCCGTTTTTACACTGTGGCATCTAGACTTTTTTTTGTGTCAACTTGGCATCTCAACTTTGCGAAATTTGCACTTTACCATATATGATCGTCTTTTTGATGATTTTTTTATCGAAAAAACATCACATGCTTTGCATATGTGAAAATATCTCATCAAATAACCTTTAAATTCACATGTGTATTGCATATGATTTTTTTTTTAATAAAAAACTTGGTGAAAAATAGTTATAAATGGTAAAGTGTAAAATTTCGTAAAGCTCATATGGTAAGTTGACACAAAAAAAAGTTTAGATGCCAAAGTGTAAAAACGGTCATATTTCGGATGGCAAAATATAATTTACCCTAAATTCTTTATAAAAAGTTTTTGTAAATTAAGATAAATTACAAAAGCTCCCTAAAGTATAACATAATTACAAATACTCCTTAATTAAAAATAATTTCAATATCCACTACAACAAAAATGTATTTATTTCGAAATTCACCATATTAGAATTGTTAGTCAATATATCATATTTTAGTTTTAAAAAAAAGCTCAATAAATAATTTAATACGTTTTTTTATAAAAATTTTATAAATAAATATTTAATATAATGCATGTGAATTTTATTGTTACAATTTCAATATCCATTACAACAAAAAATACAATTATTCATTATATATTAAAATTATTAGTCAATATCTCACATAGTTTTAGACGATATTAAACTATGGTGTTTTAGTTTATCTTATAGAAAAACAAGTTTAATCAATAATTTAGTATATTTTTATAATTATTTTATAAACAAATATTTAGTATAATTCATATGAATTTTATCGTTGTAATTTATGTATATATATATATATATATATATATATATCCACTACAAGAAAATGCATTTATTTTAAAATTCACCATATATTAAAATTGTTAGTCGATATATCATAATTTGATTTGTATTATCTAAAAATAAGTTTAATCAATATTTTAATACGTTCTGATTATTTTTTTTATAAATAAATATTTAATATAATATATATGAATTTGTTGAGGTTACTTTAAAAACTAAGTAGTTGTATGGAACTTGGTTACTTCTCATTAAATGATTGGACCAAATAATTTTTCATACTTGTCAATTTTCTTTCATCATATTGCTTCTTTTGGTCTTCTTATGAAATTTTCTTCTTGATTCTTATTTAAATTTTTGAATAATGTATTCCAAATGGTATAATAATCTATATTTTTTTTTAATTCAGATATTAAAAAAAAATAATTGAGCTCGAGCACCAAACAATGTCCTCGAGCTTAAGATCAAGCCTATTTTTCCGGCTCACCGAGCTCGAGCTCATAATTTTTGTCGAGCTTGACTCGTATGCACCTCCTATTATTACATCTGGATAAAATAGTCATGTGTTACATTGATTTATATACGTGGGTTGAGTGGAGAAATTAATATCGAACCCTTTGAGATGTATTAAGAATAAAAATTTTGTGAGCAAAATTGAGAAATTGCATGCTTACTAGGTTGGTTGTGGTCATTAGAATAGCGCATCCTAGAGAAGTAGGATGAGTTATGTAAGTGGAACAATGATTAGTACGTGGTATTGATTTTATATCGAGGCCCCGTATATTAAAATAAACTTTGTATAAATCTATAACTTGTAATATTTTTGTATACAGGCTTATACATTAAAGTAAATGGGGCCTAATGTACAATCTCATTCATCTGGTTTGATTATTTTCTTATAAATTTTTATTAAAAAAATTTGATAAGGGCAAAATTGATAATTTCAAACCCCCATCTAATAATTACATAATTTTATCAACATGTTGGAGTATTGATAATTATATATATATATATATATATAGGGTAAATTACAACGACTTCTCCGAAGTTTGTCATAATTGTGAATATCCCGTCGTTGTTTAAAAAATCAAATACCTCATAATATTTGATGAAATCATGTCACTTTTGGATAGAGGATTAAATTATCAATTATGCCCTTATTGTATTATTTTTCTTCTTTTAAGAAAAAATAAAAAAAATTTGCAAAATCAAAATCGGACTGAGTGAATGAAATTTTTTTAAAAATTATCCACTTAGTCAATAAAAAAATAAAAAATAAATAAAATTATAATTATTAGTCCACAAAAACATTTTGGTCAATTTACCACAAAAATGAATAGAAACCTAACGCGATGAGCTAATCGTTATACGACAGTTTAATCAACAAGAGAGTATTGTAATTATACCATAAATTTTAAAAAAAGGTTTTATTCATATAATAGATTAAAAATAGAATAATTGAAACTTAGAGATGAGAGAAAAGTGGAATTGAGTAAAAGTAGTGTGTGTTTTTAGTAAATGAGTGAAGAAAGAGTGAGTAATAACAAGTGTTGTGAATCAATGGTCAATTCATAACAGCTATTAGGAAGCAGCAGAACAAACACCAAACCAAACCAAACCTCTCTCTCTCTCTCTGTGTCGAACATGCAGCGGCAGTCACTGGGCTCACCATCCTCAAAGCAGGTACAAGGTGAGCGTGATTCCCAGAAGCAATTCCCCTCTTCGCATCTTCCCACCATCATTAATGGAGAAGAATGCCGCAAGGTCCAAGAGGAAGAGCTGAAGAAGATGATGAGACTGAAGCCGCCCCACACCTACATTCACCTCATCCCTATCCTCACTCTCCTCTGCTTCCTCATTCTCTACCTCTCCTCCCATGACCCTTCTCCCAACGGTACCTTTTCCATACTCTTTTTTTCTCAATCAATTTCTCTATTGCACCTCACGCTTTCGTCAACGTTTTAAGCCTATTTCCTTTCTGCGTTTTTTTCTCTGTCTATTTGTGGGTGGGGTTCAGATTTAGCTGCGTTCAATACCTTGAAGACTTTCCCCAATCCCGGAGGTGAGCAACTCAATTCATTTCCTTCCCAATTTTCCCCTTTTCATCTCTCAAAAACGAAGACAGTTCTTACTTGGATTTTGTTTTTTCCTCCTTTTCCAATATTTCAGAACTGGAAGGCATAGTGGAGATAAGAAAAGGCGACGTGCTGGCCTTCGGAGCTTGAAGAACTCGGCCGCCAACACCGCAAAATCCCCCGGTTTTAGCCTCACTCACTCCCTCTCTCATCTTTCATCAATATTTTTAGATTTTTTGGTATTTAATTTCTTCAACTCCTTCTGTATTTACTCTCTGATTGTTTGTAATTCCCCTTTTTTCCCCACAGATTTTTGTGAAAAATTCCGTCGGTGGGAGTTGTTCTTTTTTTTTTTTTAAAAAAAAAAAATCGGGTGAATTGATGGAAAATTTCATCTATTAGCATTCTACACGTGTATTTTCTTATATTGGGAGTCTAATTTACAAAAAAAAAAAAAATAATTGAAATCGGTTCCGTAGGATCCGCTCTAATTATACAGTGAATATAGTATATTTGTCGTATGATCATCGGTATACAATTTAAAAAAATTAATCATAAATGTATTATAAGAATTTTTCTTAATCCATTTGAGTCAACGTTGATGATAAGAATGTGACGAGAAATAAGCAAAAAATAATTTGAATTATTTGACACTCGATTGATATTGAGTGCTAAAAATTCGATCGAACTTGTCTTTTTAAACTCAACAAGTTAAAAAAAAAAAATTCATCGTGTAAATTATCAACAATAGAGCCGAATTCTATTATTACAAAAATAATAAATATATTTAAAATATTAAATTATTTTAATTTAATTAAAACTTATATTATTTTACAGGTAATTAGAACTTGTTAACATTAAATTAAACTAATAATAAAATTTAAATACAAATACAAAATTTAAATCATGAAATGACATATATTAATTAAAAACAAAGGTGGAAAAGGAGGGAATTAAATAAAAAGTGAGTAGTAGTAATTAATAATAATATAATTATTGTTATTGGTGGGGTGGGGGTAGGTGTAGGGGTAGGGGTAGGGGTAGGGGTTATTGAAAATGGGAAACAGCTGGAATAGGACCGTTACTGAGCACGCCTCGTGCTGCGGTTGGAATGTGCCACCTCTTAACTCTTTCCTTATCGATTGATGAGAGGAAAAGTGAGTGCATTTATATTTGGATTCAGCTCTCTCTCTCTCTCTCTCTCTGTTTTATTATTATATTTTATATATTAGCTGTCCTAACACCTCACATGTGACGTGTCAATAAATGTATTTATTGTAAAACTTGTTAATTATGTGACCTAAAAATTATGAAACCATATGTTAAAGAGAAAGTAAGAATTAATATTATGGAAGAGAAATAAAATAAATTGTAATTGAATTAATTTTATACCTAATTAAATGATGATTAGAGTTATCTACACTACAAAATAATTATAATACTATAAGTGTTCATTTACTTTTTGGTATTGAGTTAGATATCCTATTTAATCATTTTTTATATTTTGTTTACTTTAAAATGTTCAAGCCCGTCACTAACACATGCTGCCCACTACTAATTGAGATTATGCAAGGATTGTGATCCAAGTTCTGAGAATTTTATTAAATAATCATGATTATAATCACAACCTAATCAATCCCAACATAATCAACTCCTAAAAAGTAAATGAGTCTTAAAGGTCTTGCAACTTCTCAATTCATATTAAGTAAATTACCTTTAAAAAAATAATTCTACGCACTTACATATCGAAAATTCATCTATACTATATAGAAAAACAAGGTCTTTTTATCTCACAAACGACGGTTATGACACCGCAACACCAATTTTATTTATCAATTATACCACTAAGTTGATTTTTTTTTTCTTTGTTGCTTTCTTTCTTTCTTTTTTTTTTTTTTTCTGTTTAGAAATATAATGTATTTGTTTATATATATTTTTTCTTATTCGTAATATAGTTTAAAACGTAACATATTATTTATTTTATGCTTGCAGGGACAACGTGCTACGATAGCTAGTACTTCTATATGATAAGATAGATATATAGAAAAATAGTTCTACCAATTTTATTTTATTTTTATCTAAACACACTCGTATTCGAAGACAAGAACTTTCATACCTCCCCAAGAGACAATTCTACTCAAATTTGTTCATTTTCCTCACTTTTTCTTTTCATAATTTTAAATGGAGAGAGATCCTATCTCCCCTTTTGCTTTAATCTTCTGAATAAACCTCCAGACAATCACCTAATTACCACTCCATTCCAGCATGTTCAAGACTCATTTATTAGCTAACTCCGCTGCTAATACCTCAGCCACAACGGGTTTCACTAGGAATTTCACATCTTTTACACTTTCACCAAAGCACTGAACCTTAGGAACTGCGCCATCAAAATTAAGTTTGATCGGACGTCTCCCACTCTGTGGTCTTGCTCGAACCTGATCAGCAGAGGTTCAACTATTATCTCATGTAAAATTTATGCCCATTCCTAGACAGTTATTCTTTCCTATGGCCTCTATTAGCATATCAGGTTGCTGAGAGTAGTAGGAGATGAAGTTCGTATGTATGACTAAGATACCAAAGCATGATAAACACTGTATTCCATATCGATCATTTAAGGATCGTCAAGTTGATACTGGCTTCTAAAAATATTCCCATCACCTCAGACAAAATGAACCTTCTCAGTAAGAGACAAGATAAAGATGATAAAACTGCCACAGAGATATCAATCCAAAAGGAACACAAGCAATCATGACATCTTTCAAGTGTATTGCCCATCATAACTACATGGGAGAAGGCTAATTACTCGAGTCAATTCAAGAATCAAGACCAGCAATCTATTATGGATTTGAGTTGTAACTTGATGTATATTTGTAGAGCTACAAACAAGATACTGAACAAAGTCATCTTAAACACATAATAAAATGCATTTTTCCAGATTCACCACATCCAGTGATTTGGTGAATTAGTAAAAAGGACTGCAGGACTCGAGCACCATGAAAATGTTCACTGAAGCAAAGATATCAGAGAATTAAACCAGTTACTGGAGCAGGCTTGGATGAATGCTGTTCTCTAGAATCAGGTGATTTAGGAGACTCAGATAGATGAACTTGAGCAAAGTCATCCACCATTTTTCTTCTTTGCTCATCCTCAACTATTCCAACCTTTTCCTTTGTCTTTTGGCCGACTTCTCCGGCTGCCTTAGTGACTTTGCTAAAAGCACCTGTTACCCATGTCGTACCAGTGAGGATATATCTGTTCTTCATAATGGCAGATCCAGCATTACTAACTGTTTGCTCGGCAGCAGCAAATGCTGATTTTGCTTTCTCAGAAACATGGAGTTTCTCATCTACTTCACGCACTTTATCATTCACTATGGAAGTACCAATAGATATCTTCTCAGTCAGTCCAATTTTTTTATCAAATGACGCAACTTTAGCACTTGCTGTGGAAGTTAATTGGTGCTTCTCATCAAAAGACTTCGCCTTGTTGACAGCATCTTTACCTAAGATAAAACCCTTTGCAAGCATGCTGCTCACGACATCCTCCGCCTTCTGGAAAGCAGATTCAGCACCCGCTCCAGTTTTTCCCTCTGAAGGCTGCTAAGTGTTGGGCAGCATCAGGTAAGAAAATTATTATAATTAATTGCAAAACACAGTATTTAAGAATTCTTTACCAGGAGTGGTGCAGAGGCAGCTGGAGGGAGCTTGTAATCTGGGTCCAGAGCAATATCCACAGTCATGTCGACAATGGTTGCACCCTAAAATTGATGTAAAAAAGTCTAATATATTAGAATTGCAAGCTAGCTATGTTCAAGATATTTGTAAAACAAAATTGCTTTTTCCAAAGATGTGTTAATAAAAACCTATAGAAACATAGAGGATACCTCATAGGAGATGGATAGAAGATCATACTTAAGACATTAAAATTATTATTTTTCATGAATATAGAAGAAATTCTTTCTAAAATAAGATTGCAATATTAGTAACCATCAAGAAACATAAGGTGGTATTCACGACTGAACTAACATTCCAGGTATTAAGTCAGTCAGTTAATTTGTGAACCGTTAGCAAAGAAATGGAACATAACTTATTCGTCAATGATACAAGGTTATTGGCAATTATTTGTCAGTAAATAGATTTAAATGTGCCATATACAAATAACAAGAGAAGGACCTCAAAATGGTTGTTATGATTCTCTAAAAGGCAAATGTAATACAGATAGAGGCATATATGCAACTCTATTGATTGCCCTCATGGCACGTTTATGATATTGTGCACGGTTTCTAGTACTCTAGGTCACCCAACTTCAAATAAGTTCACAATAAGGAATGCGGTCCTGTAGGCTCACTTGTTTTGAACAGTTATGCAAAAGTGATGCATCACACATGGACTCCTCAATTTGTAGTTTGCACAAGGTAGGTGTATGTCATGGTGTTGTCATAATCAAAAGGTGTAAGTATTGCACTTTTCAACACCGAGCCTATCATAATGAATTATCTCTAAAATATCTCCAAGCAAAACTTTGAAGTCATAACTTACGACTTAATACATGCTCGAACAAGTAGCACATGGATCATCATTGTCACATATCAATTCCTATACCTTGAAGATAATCTTAATACCTACTTACACCACAAAAGTTGAGGTTCAACCAAAAGACATATTTGCCCAAGATTCATTTATCCCTTGTCCCAAATATAAAATGAAGTAAAATATTGATAAACAGTTATTTGTCCTAGAAAGTAAATTTACTGTGACTTTCCATTTTCTGGTATGAAGCTTTTGTAACACATCAATGCTTTTTTAAGGAGTTTTGATTCAAGAGCAAGATAGCAACAACTAAATTTATGGTCGTTTAAGACTTTGGGTATCGAGTAACAGGAGTTTATATTTAGTTAACCCGGAATGTACTATTCTTCATATCATAATAGTAATGCGGGAATAGTAATTTATTTCCCGGTTCTTATTGTTCTTGTTCCAAAAAGGATTCATGATACGATCATCATAATGTGAACAAACTCTAGTTTCAGGAACAAATAAAACAGTGCTACCACATTACTAAGATATCTGCCTATACCTTACTTCAAATAAAATTAAAGATACCAAGCAGAAGCAAGAAAAAAATCATTATCTGAGAACATCGGATAATGACAATAGAAAGCAAGATAGCATAAACAAAATGAATTGAAATGGCAAACCTTCAAAAAATGAATTAGACAAAAGTTGTAGGAGTCATATTATTAGAAGAAATACAAATTTGACAAGGATGACGAGAAAAGCAAACTGCAACCATCCGAAAAGAACACAGGTGAAGTAGAATTAAGGAATCATAAGAGAGAGAATCACCGAAAGAAGAACTGCTGTCTCTGCTCCCTGTGCATCCTTGAAGGTAACAAATGCAAGTTGACACCGCTCAGTATCACTGCATGAGCATAGGAAATTTACAGTCAGTGGCATGTGTATATACTCAAAGAGAAGGAAACACCAAACCTATTAAAATAACCTTCGCATCTCAACATATTCGATATCACCAGAAAAAGAGAAGAACTCTTTGATGTCACGCTCAGATGCCCCCAAAGAGAGATTGCTGACCTTGACTGTTTTGATCTAAAACATCAAAATAGGTAGACATCATTAGGTAAATAGTAATATCTACTTTTTTATTAGACTGAATTTGCTCTGATAGCATACTTTTATTGGTATTTGCCTAAATTAATCTTATAAAACTTATAAACTTATCCCTAATAGTTTATAAGTTAAACTTGGTTAAGTAATGGACTGTAAGACGTAAACTGATAATAAAAGATTTTAAATAAGACCTATTAGAAGTAATATTCATATTATTTTAAACAAAAATATACTTAGATAAGTGAAGAATATGATAGCTTTAAAAAATTCATCTCTTATAACTTTTTTCACATAGAGTGCGCATGAACTGCAATATATAATATGATCCGTTAAGATAATTTATGGAAAAAACTTAGTTTAAGGAAAAGGAAAACTTTAAGTTAGACTTATAAACTAATTAGGGATACCAATTTTATTTTGTTCTTTCTTTTATTTTCAGTAGACAAAAGCAGAATTTCTTTATATATATTATTTTAAGTCATTCATGCAAAAAAGAGCCATAATAACAACACATTTGCAGTAGAAGTATTATAAAAATAACTGCCATTTGTTACAAACAAAGTGAGTTCAAAAGTGAAAGATAAAAGTTTAATTATTCATGAATTAAGATTAATCATAAGGAATATAATAATAGAGTCTAGCTAGGTTCAGAATGATTGTAAGAACCAAACATTTTGTCAAAATATGAAAAACATAACAAAATTTTTACATGCATATAATGCGCTTCAAACTACAAGTATAAATTTAAAATTGTCAATCTCATACAGGTAATTATGAAGTACAATAAATATAACTAAAAAGTACATAGAACTTAATAAATAAAAATTACCTACTAGAAGAAATTGACGAGTAGAGTCAAGAAATAATATTATTCTAAAAAGAAAGCATAAATGCCAGGAAAAATTTGTGCATGTCTAGCATGTTTTCTGTGTCTGGATATATTTGTACATATAATTATATGTACTAAGAACGGAGAAGAACTAAAAAAATTAAAATACGCATAGATATACATGAGTAAGTAAATCTCTTGATTACAATTAGAGTTTCAACAAAGTACATCAAAAGCACAATATTATTCCAGTAGTACAAATACATTAATCTCAATTACTTTAAGAATTCGAATACAGTACTAATATATCTTATTGTTGTTTATTCATAGTTTTTGTTACAATAAATAAAACATTTCATGATTCATAAATTATATTTAAAACTATTTTATAAACTTAATATGCTCGTAAGAGCATTTGTGACCAGCACAACACATACATTTCACTAGTTTAAGAATGCACACAAACAGGGGACACTAATATACAAGAAGGGATGTGTGTCAACATTACATGTCACAATGGCTTTGTGAATAAAAAATGTTGCACATCATAGGCATCATATAATTTGGATATAGGACAGTTCAGCAATCATGGAGGGCAATTCACCCTCCAGCATACCTTTAATATAGAATACCACCAATTTATCAAAAATCTCTTCATAATCCACACCTAAGTTTGACTTGGATAATGGAAATTTTAAATAGTTCTATTATGGATTTTTATACAAGAATATGGGACAGACTGAAAGCAAAAGTACCTCCGAATCAACGGATGTTAAGTCCATAAAGTATGCCAACCAACTTAGATTTCACTATCTTGTAGAGATAATGCTGTCTTTATTGAAAATCATGTGTTTATCATGTATAAATTCCAAATATCATCAAGTGTAGGTAAGTGCGGAATGCGGGATTTTTGCCTTCACTTGAGGTAATGAATGGAGGTCGTAGACATAAATATACCAGAGTGGTTTCCTAGTCACCCTTCCTTAGTTCTGACTTTCTTTGCGCTATATGAACCCCAGATTTAATGCATTAGCGCCATTTGGTCAAAAGGAAAGCAATAGGACAATGGCATATATCAGTGATTCGAGTAATCCAGACTAATAAAAAAGACTACCATACATTCTCCAAACACACCCAGATCCTGCAATTCTATGTCTCCTCGGAGGTCTTAGTCTGTATGAGTGGATCCAAATTGCACTCACATATACCTCCCCGTTAATCACTTTACTTCAGGGGACAAAGAAATGAATCCACATTCACAGAACACCTCACTCAGCTATACCAAATCCCACAATATCCAAATGCATAACACACTCCACCAAACCCAAGCAAAAACCTCAAACACGGATTCTACACCAATCAAATCGAATTACACACAAAACCATACAGCAATCAGTAACACAAAATCAAAAACCCCCAATTGTTCATACCACAAAGAGCAAGCAACCAATCAAAAAAAACAAAGACAGACGACCAACAAAACGAAGTTGATGCATCTACTCACCGACATCGGAGCTGCTGTTTCAAGAAATATATGAGAAAAATCGAATGAGAAATACGGATACTGAGTTCAAACTTGAAAAGGGGTAAGAACTTAAGAAGCCGACGGCAGAGGAAAAGCGTTGACGGGGCAGTAGAATATGCAACACGAAATGAGAAAATGATAATATATATATTTTTTTTCTTACAGGCCGACACGCGGTTCGAACTTCTAGGGTGGGTCCGGATTGTTTATTGGGTCCGACTCCCTAGATATACGACTACTAAACTAATCTCTATCTTTCTCCTCGATTGATGAGAACGCGCGTATGCTCTTGCACGTTTTATCCTTCACAATAACAATGTGGATTCACGTTGTGTTTTGGTTTTCAAGTTATGAACTTCCAATCATTTTAAGTGAGGATGATGGATATTGGTTTGATATTTTTTATTATTTAGTAAATTTGATTCTTGTATAAATACTTTTAAGTCCAAAAGGAAATTTTTATTTTTTGGAAATATATGAATGCTTACGAAAGTATTTGCAATAATTAGTTTTAGTATATGTTTGTGGGAGACTTAACATACAAAATTACAATACATATTTGGATGCAAAATTATTTTAAAAGATTCAGAGCATGAATCACAGGTAAAAGTTCCACGTTCGAACCCGTAGCTTTCTTGACCAAAATATCTATAACACGGTTAGTCTCTTGATAACAAAAAATCAACCGCAGCTTTGGAAATCGATCAAGCCCTTTGAACATGATTTTTAATAAATGACTTTAATTTTGCTCTTTCATTCACATGCATATGGAAAATTTCTTTTGTTTTTGTTCTTTTTTATGGAATAGCAAACATTGGACAAGCCGTGATAGCAGTTGTTAAAAAATTATTGTACAATTAATTAGATTGAATACCTAATACAATTATTGTACATTAAAAATAATATGGTGTGATAGCAGTCGTTAAAAAATGCTTAAATATTTTTATGTACGAAATAAAATATATGTACTATTCCAGCTTCGTTTGCGTTTAAAACTGCTTCTAATCAGTTTGATTTTATAATTCTTAAATGTGCAATTTCAATCTTTGGTGGTAATATACAATGTGCCTCATGCCGAACAGAACTTCTTTTATGTTTCATGCATGCTCCTAGTTAACTTAATCGTTATTCGATGGCAATGGCAATTTATAATGAAGATACTACTACTTAATTTGCATACTTTATATGTTGAGTAACATATGTTGTTATTTCAATATGGCAGATGAGTCGAAAGGGGAATGATTCATGCGCTACGTCTTTGGAGCCAAGGTCAAGAATTGACGATACTCAGTGGGATCTTCCACGGGTCTCTTTGTTCATTGAATTGATGTATGACCATCACAAGAAAGGATAACTTATCTCATCTAGATTTAGTGAGCAAATCTGGCGTGAAATAGGTGTTGAGTTGTATGGACGTAATAGAGCACAATACACTGTCGTGCAACTTAAGGGCAAGGCTAACAAACTTTGGATGCTCTGGTGTAAGTTTTATGATTTGGTATACAAACAGATTGGCTTTGGTTCGCATCCAAATACGTGCACTATCACAGCCAGTGAGGATCGTTGGGCTGAGTGGGTAGCGGTAATTGTAGATTTCATTTTTAAACATATATTCCTTTCATTTATTTAATATGTCAATGAACTATCAATGATTGTGCAGGCTAATTCGAGAGAGTTGGGGTTGAGAAAGAAGGGTCTTCCTCATTTTGATTTATGTACTGAGATGTTCTCCGCTTTTATAGCCATAGGCAATATTGCATGTTCATCTGCCATGCCTCCTTTGGACTCCAATGAACTTGATGGAAGTCATCCTACAACGGGCTTGTTAACTCATTCAGAGTCGGGGTTGTGAATCAATATTCAAGAACATCAAGAGGAGTGCAGCAGGAAGGGGGGGTAGAGTGGTCATTCAAATGAACTTGATTCTAGCATTGATGCCATAACGGCTTGCAGTGAGGCAAAAACTCGAAAGCTGGCAAAAAATTCCAACAACGATATCCAAGATTGCATGTTTGCATTTTCTAAAATGGAGGGACTACCGTGGGAATTATTCTTTGAGGAGCAAGATCATTCCCTTCTCATGATTAATGCGGACAAGTGTGCTTAGGTTGAGAGATCGGCAAGTACCCCTTTCCTGCTGTTGCTTGACTTCTAAACCCATGGCTTTAAGGCTTTATTAAAAATGTATTGACGTTAGAAGATTTTTGCAACATATCCTAGTCGACTGTTGTACTTGTATTTGCTCTTTACTAATTAACTTTGGTTAGACTATCTAATGACTAGTTGTGCGTTTGTGTTATATATTTCATAGTTATTTGTGTAGTTGTTTCAACTGCTAGCTATTTAACTTGGCTTAACTGTAATGTTAAATTTGTAATACGATTCATTTTTTAATTAAGACTGCAGTGGTTGAAAATCCGAATGTAATCCATTGTTTATCATTGTAATTCCATATCTTAGCTCAGTTGTTTATCATTGTATTCCCATCCATTTGTTTGAACATTAAGGGGAAAACAATGTCCTAGTCTGTTTATTTTCAATTGATTAACACCATATAATTGTGGTACAACTTTTCCACACAAATTTAAGAAAAACACAATAATATTTTTATCACTTCATTGTACACAATAATAATGCCAAATTCTAATTTATTATTAAATTTAAATTATTTATTTTAATTAATAACACATTCTAATAATACTTATTTAAAAAAAAAAAGAGTGTTGTCCTTATTTCGAGTAGAATTGCACAATATGGTTGTTGGGAATTTTGTATAAACAACTTCAATAAAATATTAAATTTATCATTTTAATGTACACAATAATAATGGCAAATATTAATGCTATTATTAAATTTAAACTATTTATTTAATTATTAACCCATTCTAATAATACTTATTTCCATGCTTCGTCTTCTTATAGAGTTTTCCATGCACAAGAATTGCTTGGTAAATATATCCAATCCTAGGAACTTTTCGTGAAGCAAAGGGCACTATTATTTTCACTGACTTCCTAGCTGACCTAAAATACAACCCTTGCATCAAGTAAACAAGCTTGCACCACTCAGCCGCATTTAAGGAGGAAGATTAGCAGAATCTGGAGCCTTGTCAGGCTAGTTTATACATGATCCTTATTCCTTTGTAATGTTCCTGTTCTCAATTGACTACTAACCTCAACCACCTTTTCCACTATTAGTCAAAAACTGCATGAATTATGGCCTTCAGTAAGAATAATCACATCAATTTATTGTCAACTGCCACTCACAACTAAGAAATCAATTAATTGATTAAAAAGAGATGCTTCCACAAATAGTGTAATTGGGCAACTGCAGAGATGGTATTGATGATTTAATTATATTATATTATTCCAATAAAATGATTAGGTATGTCTTTTAAGATATATTCGATTAAGAATTCAGATGTAAAACATGCTTTCTTTGGGTTTTATTTTTATATTTTTCATATTGTATTTTTTAATTTTATGATAAAATAAAAAATATATATAGTCATTTTCAAAATTTACGTACAAAAGTTAAAAAAATACAAAAAAAAAAAAATGGCTTTAAAAATGAAAATAAAAGGAAAAGGGAGAAATACAGGCCCTTTTAAATGGATTTCATAAGAAATGGAGAGGGAAATAAATTTATTGAGGAAGAAGATGTGCAATTCACAAGAAGCTTTCACACATGGTAGGGGTATTAAACAAAGTCAAACTTAGAAACATTTAAACCAAACATATTTTCAAATCTCAAACCTATATACTTAGGCTTGAAAATGAACAATCCAAACATATTTTCAAATATCGCACAAAAACCATTAAATCATTTTTACACAAGTATTTCTATGTTTGGTAATTGTATTTCTATCATTTATGAAATGCTTAAACTGTGGAAAATTTAGTAGGTCAATAAACATAATAAAGATAACAACGTTCGATAAATCATACCCCTTGGTACCCTTAGAGAATTAGGTCTGCTAATTGCATCTCTTAAAACCCTAGAATCAACTGCTCTTCCTCCCAACCAGCTAAGACATATGTGAATTTCATTTTCCTATTGCAAACTTCAAGTAGATTAATTGCTATATCACCTTTATGTGTTCGATAACCGCTCTTGTCCTTCTAAGAATCCTCACTTTAATGTAAGTCACATCACGTGCACCCAAAAAAATGTCAAGTAGTATGTGAATATTTATTTATTCCCCGACAACAACAACTACAAAATAATTAATTAAAGGGTATACCTAAAATCATTTCCACCGATGATCGGTACTGTCTTCAAAGGACTAGCTTCGGGTTAGCAAACAATAAAGGACGAAGGTTTAACACTGAACCCAAAACACTGTGGAAATGCTTACTAATTGTGCGGCTGGAATGTAGAAAAATCAAATTTCACAATTTTGTTTTTCTTGTGATGCCCTAGGATGCTAAGAAATATTGCTACTTGTTCACTCACACTAATATTCTTAGTATGTCTTAAGCCCCCAACACTTCCACATAGCTTTCCAAATGCATTTCTCCCATACGAAGGTTTTCAATGCAATGGGTGTTACTTATTTCAATTAATCACGCCATGCGATCAATTTGCTTAGAAACTTTACTTTTTAGAGTGTAAGGCCTTCTATTACACACCACTCGATGTTCATTATTCCTTCTATTTTGAAAGGATCGATATACAAGATGAAGCACATACAATACGTTCATAGTTTCTAACACAAACAATGGAGGGCTATAAACACCTTAGCTCTTCAATCGAATTCATCTTGTTTGAAATAATATTACAACAACATATTAAAAATGCCTGACACATTACTTAGGAATATGTATAGAAATTTACATATTCCAAAAATGGAATATGCAAGCAAGAATGAACATCTACAACAACTCATATAGTTACATTACAAAACTATAAGTAACCAAAAGTTAAACAATCCTCGAATCTAAAACAACTCATATGGCTACACAAAAGAAAAGTGATACATTTGCATATGGACAAAGTAGTGAAATTTACAGGAAAAACGATGTATCTACACATTGCTCTCCACATTTATAAAAAATTATAACACTACCCAACATAGTGTGTAGCATTTCAAACCCATCAATCTTAGTGCTCATATACTAATTTAAAACCAGAAATTACAACAATCCCGCATATGCATAAGACATAAACTTTACAGAATCCAAAATAAAAACACCCACGACAAGAGGCATACTAAAATCAAACGTAATGTGGAAATCATCATGAAATTAACCCAACAAAACCCTAAAGAATTGAGATTCTAAGTTGAAGCAATTCTACCGGTGTTTTTTGCATACAAGAAACACAACACTGTACCACCTCCACCTTTGTTTCCAAAATTGCTTTCTACTGTGCACAACTTGCTACCACTGTGGAAATAGGGCCAAAATTGACTTTTTGCTGTAGTGGGTAGAAGTGAAATTTAATAAGGTCAAAGTAGTAATCTCATGTCCAATTTTAGGGGCTTGAAGGTCTTTTAACATGGAGCATCTGACTTGAATTGGGCCAATACTCACGGTGTCCGTACCGGGCTATGCTATTAGTAGTGGGCTAAAAAAATTGCTAGTAAACACAGGATTTGCTTGAATTGGGCCTTTAATCCTATCCAATTCAAAGATGTAAATGATTTCTTAAATGGATTTTTCACCTACAAATTGATTTAAACTAAACATAGATGGACTCTTCACTAGGGAATCCAAGTAAGTTAGGTTGTGGGGTTTCAATCAAGACTCAGACTCAAGATTTCTAGCGACATTTTCTACTTATATTGGTTAGCATAGAACAAATATGGTTAAATGTTAGGTATTGTATAACAACTTACTCCTGGTAAAATCTCTAAACACTACTCGACTTGTTATAGAATTAGATTCAAAAGTTTTTACTTTCACTTATTGATAGAGAAGAGGGTACCTCCGAGAGGCCTCATCTCAAGATTTTTGAAAGACATCGACTAAGTTCTCAATCGTGAATATGTTACTTTATGCTATCGAAAGGCTAATAATGCCATATATCTCATTGAACACAAAACTACTACTATTGAGAAAATAGAACGTTATACTCAACTTTTTACTTTTATTTTATTTCAGATTGTCGCTCTTAGTACTATAAAAATATGCCTTTCCTTTTCTATAAACTATTTTGCTTATATAAATGAATAATTTTTTCTATAAAGTATTTTGCTTATATAAATGAATAATTTTTCTTAAGTGCTAAACAAAAAAATGAAAAATAGCACAATTAGTTATCTTCCAATTATTTCTTTTTGGACTTTTAATTCATCTTCTTTATTTGGGTTTTTTTTGGGGAAAAATCCAAGAAAACCCCCTGTGATATTGAAAATATTCAAAAACCCCCCTATGAAAAATAAAATATCAAGCACACCCCCTGTAATATGAAAAATAGATCAAGAAACCCCCTAAGGTCAGAGAGTGTAATACACTTGCGTTGACTGAGAGTGTGGGCTTGAAATTTCATTTTTTTTGACAATTTTGCCCTCTCTCTCTATAATATAATATTATATAATATATTATATATAATTTAATAAATTTTAAAATAACATATAATATTTTTTTAATAATAAAATTTATTTTATATGTAAATATATAATTATATTAATATTTTTAATATAATATTTAAAAAAAAAAAGAACCGGCGGCAGCGGCGGAGGTTTGCCTCCTCGTCTCCGGGGACGGCGGTCGCCCAACGCAACCAGGGCGACCGTCGTCGCCCTCGCCGTCGAGGGCGACCGCTGTCGCCCATGGAAGCGAAGGCGACGCCGTCGCCCATCGTATCTGGGCGACGCGTCGCCCTCGCTTCCGGGCGACGGCGTTGCCCTCACCAGATCTGGGCGACGCCGGTCGCCCAGACCTTGGGGGGAGTGGGGTGGGCGAGGGCGACCGTCGAGGGCGACGCCGGTCGCCCAGACCTTTTCTGGTCTGGGCGACCGGAGGCAAGGGGAGGGGGTGCGGTGGGTGGGGTGGCGGTGGGGAAGCGATGGGGTGGGGTGGGTTATGTGGTGGGGGTGGGGTGTGTTTGGGGGGGGGTTTAATAATAATTTTATTTTTATAAATTATAAAAATAATTTATAAAAATAATAAATTTATTTTATAGATTATTTTTTTATATAAAACTATTTTTAAATAATTTTTATATATTATATAATATATAATTGACCAAGTTGACTAAGAGGGCATTTTAGTCATTGTCCTTATAAAATTAAATTATCTTTGACCAGGGGCAGTGTGATCCATTCTTTGTAACATAGGGGGTGAAACTGATATTTAATTTTTCACAGGAATTTTTTTGATCTTTTTGTATAACACAGGAGGCAAATTGAATTTAATTTTTTTTTTTTTTGCCTACCTTGAAAGGTCATTTTGTTTTTTTCTTTTTTCTGTTTCAATTTTAAATTAAAAGAAAGGAAGCGGCAGGTGTTTTCATCCACAGCAACCGTCCATGACCCACGTGTCCAATACGGGGGCGTCCACACATATGCTGCTTCCCACCTCATACCAAATCATTCTGTCCTTCTCTCTCTCATCTCTCTCTCTACAGTTTTAATTCAACAATTTTATTTTATTTTTTGATGTAAAAGGGAAGAAAAAGCAAAACCAAACCCAAAACTTTCTCGCTCCTCCATAATCCAATTCCCCTTAATTCGCTCCTTGATTTTTGTTCAATTCCCTCCAGATTTTCCTGTTAGAATTTTTGATCATCAAACTTCTCTTCCATTCAGCTGGAATCTTAATTTCCGACGAAATCCCCGAAACCCAATTCTAGGGTTTTGTTTCTTCTTAGAAATCTTCGTTTTTGACAGAAGTATTTCCATAATTCTCTGTTCTCTGTGATTATATTAGGACAGTTTTGGTGTGGGGGTTTCTGGTTTTACGATTTGAGGAAGGAAGATATTCTTTCTAGAATCGTGCCGTGGGAAAGATGAGTTTTCAGGATCTAGAATCCGGCCGTGGGATTGGATCGAGAAGAGGGTACTTGAATGGGAAGCAGGATCCGACGCAGGCCGTGGCCTCCGGAATATTCCAGATTAACACGGCCGTTTCGTCATTCCAGCGCCTTGTGAACACCCTCGGTACCCCAAAAGACACGCCGGAGCTCCGCGAGAAGCTGTTAGTTTTTAATTTGTTTCTATTTGTTACTTTGGGTTTTCTTTTGTGGGGCACGAGGTTGACTTTGTAGAACTTGGTTGAAACGCACAATCATTTGCACTGAATTGACCCAAGTTTTAATGTAATTGAGGATAGTATCTGGGTTCTGACATTGTGATCTGAGGGCTGATTGATTTTCAAGGACTGGCAGCGTATGGGGGATGCTATTGCATCAAAATTTGAGTTCTGGAAATTGGGTTCATCTTCTGATAGTGATTCGAAATTTCTAAATTTGGGGATTACAATGTTACATATGATAAAACTAGCAATGATACTTAAGCGATTTGAATTTGATAAGCTGCTAAACACTTGGAACTAATGAAACTTTGCACTCAATTAACGTATTGGAGGGGTGGCCTTGACGGTATGGATGAAATTTGAATTTGTCTGTTCTAATCTTGAGCCTTTCAATGTAGATGTAGGTGTTCTTTTAGTTTCCTTATGGACTTTTAAATTGACCTGTGTAATATAATACTGTGATGGGCTTTCCTCCTTGACACGCCTCTGTGATTTTTTTTATTTATAATCCTAGACAAGCATCCATCTAGCAAAATAATCCAATTCTTTCAGCAAGGAAAGGCCATGAGCAGCCATTGGCACCTGCCAACTTCTGTGGAAAAAATTGGGAAGGAACTTCTTGAATGTTGAGCACACTTGCTGGGATTCATTCTAGGATCGTTGTGGTAGTAGATTGATAAACCTATTGGCAATGCATTTTCTTGTTTGTACCTCTTGCTTACTAGTAAGGCCTTTTTAAGTCCTTATGGATGGTAAGTGCAGGTAAAGGTGTCTTGCTAGATAACTAGGAAAAAAAAGATTCTTTTATTTGTAGTCTGTGGTTGCATCCCTCTCACCCAGAAACCTATGGCCGACAAGGACATGTAAGCAAGACAACCACCTTGATTATAAGCTCGTGTACATAGAAGTGACCCTCCAATCAGACTTATCTAGGCTGTCTATTTGCTGAAGGCTCATAAGGATGTCCCCACTGATTGCTCCAGTAATTCAACAGCCTTCTCAGAATACTGTAGTACTTCTTTGCTGTGTCTGTACGGAGAATCCAAGATAACCTAAGCTAATAGTCGAGATCATCCTCTCTGTCACTTGTAAAGCCTTGGAAGGGTCAACCAGAAGCAAGATAACGCTAGAGTGCTTTAGTGAGAAGCTAGGGCAACAAAAGGCAGCTATTTTCTTCCGGAAATATAAATATTGATATCCTAATAAGATCTACTACACTGTTCAAAAGGAGAAGATGCAAAGTTATGTGGTACGAGTTGCTAGCAACAGCTTGTCCTGTGAAGATACTAAATAGCAAGTAGGAATCCTGGTGGATGCATTAATTGTCAATTATTGGTACTGTGAAGGGTGGTTGGGTTACTGCAAAAGCCTTTCTAGCATTGCTTCAGTAATCCATGAATGTGATGTTCTACCCATATAGAATCATGGGATTTGGTATGGTTTAAGAATTTCCTTATACGGAAGTTCAGAATGTTTTTAAATGGATGCTAGTTTACCCTATTAATAATTCTTGATGATAAGCATAAATTCAGGCTCATCAGGGGAACTAGAAGTGCCCTTCTAACTAGGCAAAGGTGAAGGTGTGAAGCACACATCAATTCAGCAACCATTTTACCTTGTTTTTTGTTGATTGATCGGAGTTTTCATCTTGAGCCCAAGTAATTCCTTGTAGAGCCTCTATTTCTGGTATCCCTTTGGGTATACCTGTAGTCATCCAGAATGGTACCATGCCGCCAATCTGGACCACCATGAACTGTGGCTTCCTGTTTCCAGTATCTCATCTGTGTTTTGTGCTGATTTTTATTGAACTACTGGAGCTCTTTGAGGATCTTGGGGATCCTCAATACATCATACAATTTCTATATGCAATTGCTGATCATCTTGTAGTGTGGTAAAAATTGTTGGAGGTTTTTACGCTGGTTTCACTCACTGCAGGCATAAAACTCGCCTACATATTGGACAGTTGGTGAAGGATACATCAGCGAAGCTTAAGCAAGCTAGTGAAACAGACCATCAAGTTGAAGTCAGTGTAAGTTTGTCTCTTCGCTTAACAGTTGATCTGGCTGTTGTGTTATATCATATTTCATCTACTCTCCCTATTTTAATCAGTTGATCTGTCATGATTGCCTGCAATTGTGGTCTCCCAGAAATATTGCAATCTCTTGAAACTAAACCAACTTGAACATATTTCATTTGTAGTTTTCCTTTTTTAAAATTTACGGGGCAGTAAAATGATGTTTGAATTCTTTTCTCCACCAACCTCTAGTCAGTGTTAGGTGATCTGATTTCCATCCTGTTCCCTGCAGGCAAGCAAGAAATTTATCGAGTGGGCATGAGAGGCTTTTAGCGAGAGAGCGTTTCAGCATGTATCTAAAGGATCGTTTCTATGAGAGTCTCAGGTCGGCGTTGCTAGCTGAGAGGAGACATTGTTTATACTGTACCTTTTGTTTCTCCTAAGACAGGTTCTGTCTATGTAGGTATAGTGTTTTATGAGATCCTTTTTGGATCAGGGGATAGTGAGCTTGATTTTCTAAAATTGAAATTCAATACCTTTTCTATGCTTATATTTATTGGTCTCTCATATGTGGTGCGTCTCGGTATATGGTTTATTGGCTAAAGTCGATTGACAGCATATGATAAAGTTTTAGTAGGCTTTGTACTGATATTGGGCCACTTTATCGTAATCTAATTATCGGTATTGGGTAATGTTTATTTATTCTGATATTTTGTTTGGCTGTTGGTTCTTGTTAGTTGGAAGACTTACTACCATTATGTCAGACTTATCAGCTGAGCGATGCAGTATATATTGATGCTAGATTAAGAGATCCAGAACACGTAGCTCTTGCTTGTGCGAATTCTGGAGTTACGTAATGCCAATTAAGGAATCTTTTTGTACAGTGTGGTCACATTGCATATTTGCTAGTAAGACAAACGAGTTAGGATAAGCTGGAGTTTGCAGTGAACAGGTCATTGTAAGTAAGATGTTCCCGGTTCAGTATGTTGTAATTGAGATGTAGAGCTCTTGCAGTTAGCATATTCATCAATGACTCTATTTGAATCTTCTAATTGTAGCTTTTTAACTTGTTAGAACTATGTTCAATTTATGGTTGTGTAATTCTATCATCATACTACGTAGGGTTATTACGCTTGATAGCATGTGCGAGATCTGTCTTCGAAATTTGTCTTTGTCCTGTAAAGTGAGGGATTAGTGTCTGTTCTGTGTTTTTCTTGTAATATCAGAGGTACTGCATATTTTGTCTTCAGGTAGCCTTCGTTCTAATCTTAGTCGTGGTTCTCTGCTAAGAGAGATGATGTGGTTTCTATTTGCGGATTAGCTCATTCATTGCGTGAAAAGTTGTTTGGGTTATTGTTATGCACAATTAGTTCAGTCGATGTGTTTAGGTTGGTCATCTATTAGAGTAGCTAACTGTCTAGTTTTCTGATAAATGATGCTGACGAGACATTGTTTGTGCTTTGAGTATTTCCACCCTTGGTATAGTCGGCTTATGGTTTGTATGTATTTTTTGGTGTGTTGCTGATGTGTTTTGTGTTGGTATATTTGTTTGAACACTGCTGATCAGTGATGAGAGAATATTTTTTCTCATCTTTCTTGTGGCACTTTGTGTATTGCTCAAGCTAAGATTTGTGAGAGAGGTAACTATGATGACATAGATATTCCCCTTTATTGTCATTGCGCAATCCAGTTTCACTCAAATGTATGGTTTGTACATCTTTCTCGTATAGTTGCATATGATTATCGTGTGTGATTGATGAGAAGATTACGAAGCGCCACGTTCCTGTTTGCAGTGCTTTCTTTTGTCTGTCTTAGCATGTTTTCTATACTGTTATAGTATAATATTTGAGTTGTTTGTCACGCGTTGTTGTGCAATCTGCAACTGTATATCTGCTCGCCTATAGATATTTCGTTTTTTGGCTTTTTCTTGCTTAATTAATTCTCAGCAGGAGTTGCTATTATTGGTTCTCTATCGTATGTAGATATGTTTTGATCATTGACATCAGTAAGATTTTGATCCGTCTGGTGATATTGCATGACCGAAATGCATTTGTCAGAGATAGTATCTTGCTATGTTTGTGTGATATGTTAGAAGTGAGTTTTGATTGAAGAGTATTCTTGTGCTTGTCAGGCATAGATGGTGTCTGCTGTTGACATAGTGATACGATTTGCTTTTTGATGAATGAGGTGCAGATCATTGAGGATGGGTAGGATTGAGAGGAGGGAGATTATAACCAGCATACCATACGGCAACGTAGATTGGTTGCAAAGGTGAATTGCATTGTGGAGAGTGACTTTTTTTCGATACAGATCTTTGCAGGCATTGCCACTGTGTGTGGCTGTTTGGTCGACTGAGCGATGGAAGACTTGATGATATGGGGAAGTGATTTCTGGCACTCAGTTGTCGAGTCAGTAGTAAAGAGTCTGGGTTTAACTTTAAACTCGCTTAATTCGGAAGTTCGTCCCCCCCTACACAGTATGTTAGGGCTTTGCGCTTTGATCATTGAGGTGTGCTGCATGGTTCAATCACTGCTCTCTCAAGGATAATTGCGGATTATAACTGTATAGTCAACATAGCGAGTACTTATTCGATGGTTGACTTCCATTCATCACTCCTTGGTAGTAGCCTTTTGAATGGCTAGTACATATCATCAGGAAGATGATGCTTGCTCAATCAGTGGCGGCATATGTATTTACTAGTAATGAACTTTTGTTATTTAAATTAAAAGTGGTCATTCTTAATGTATGTTGTGTCTCGGGAGATCTTGAATATTAGGTATATCCATACTCACTTGACCTCTCTCATTGATTTATACGGGGTGTATTACGCTGTGATCAAGCATTTACTAATTATGTGAAGACGATTTTATATTAAAGACAAAGCAGCGTGTTAATATGAATTAATATATTGTAAATGCATTAGAATTGTACGCAAGATCATATCTTAGTAACACTCTGACTCAGCTCTTTGCTTATAGGTAAATATTGTATTATTTCTAGCAGTACTGGTCTTTGCATACGTCTGGTTGTGAGGATATGAGTTGAGCTATGGGTTGTTGATATGCGTCTCAGTTAGTAATTAAGTAACTATATCTTTGTCCGGCGTGATAGGGGTTGTTTAAGAAAATACCAGATATGTTATAGTGTTGTGAAAATATAAGATTAAGATGTTAATTTATGAGTCCTATGCTGGTGTTAACGTAATATCTTTTTCTAACAACAGACTTTACAGCTTTAACAAAAGTCGAAATAGGGTTGGTCTGTTAAATTGAAACATGAAAAGTATCGTGTTGTGCTCTATCTTGAAATTTTCTGACAGTATATTGTTTGTCTCCTATTATTGCTGAATGAATATTGATTTGGATTGTTTCGATTTTTATAGGCCTTAAGTAGATAGGAGTGGTTTGGTTTTCATTTTGTTAATAGTATAAACATGTTTTGGTCTTCATCATGTTTTAGGTTTGATTTGGTTCTTATTTAACTTCTTCTAACTATCATGGTGAGTAGCCATGTGATTTGCTGATAGCTTCTCGAACGTTGTCTTTCCACTTCGCTATATATTATTTCTCTCCATTGTCATTAACATGAAATACCATTATGTAGAGTGCGCGTTGACTTAATTTTCCTTTAACCTTTAGTCTACTTCGGATTTTATATTTTCTCTAGTATATATCAGTTTCGTTATCTTTTTTTTGTGTGTAATCTTGTTGATTGCTAATTTTCGTTCAAGCACATGTATGTGCAAGTTAGACTTACATTGAAATAGGATATATAATAATTACATTAGGACTACGATACTTTTTGTGGGATATGCATTGATGACATGTTCATGATATTTCCATGTCCTAATAAGATATACTTCAACAAAGCAAAAGTGACACATAATGTTAATATGACAATATATGGCAGCTATGTAATAGAATAAGTTATACATGTTTTACCATCTGATTTTATGAATATATTGAACAAGATGAATATACCTAACTCATATTTTGTGAGAGAGCTAGGATATGACTTAGTATTCCTGGTTTGTAACTGTATTACATTCATAATTATTCCTTGATTGCTTCAGCGTTAGAAATGACATATTGGATGAGATAGCACCTCGTATGTTATTTTAAATCATTTTTGAGTCTAGTCTATTCGTGTTTTGAGTGCGTCTGTATGTGATTAATGGAATGGTGTGAATGATGTTGATGGACGAAAATTACTATGCTTGATAGAGCTTGTTGATAAAGTTTGTCCATAGAGAACTAACCTTGAGGTTGAATACTAGAAGTGCTGGGTTGGCGAGGATAATTTGAAAGCTATAGTAAACAATCTAAGCGATAATCAGTGACACCTTTAAGCATCCAGTTATATGTTTTGGAGTGTGAAGACAATGTTCAAGATGTTGTATGAGCTTTCATGTATTAAAGAAATCTCAGTTAATATGACACATGTACGAGCGCTTCACATGATTATCAATCAACTAAAGATGTTGTGTAGCTATTCGCGGTCTCTGTAGTGGTTGAAAAGTTGTTTTATAACTTAGATCGCCTAGAGGAGACATTTTTGTATAGTCTTGAGAACTCAGTCTAGGTGTAGACTTATGTCATGCTAAATGATTGCCCCTTATATCGATCAGATGACAAATCATTGATGTTTATGCATAAGGAACTATAATTGAAACGATATATATAGCCTACTTTCGTGATAGCATGGATCACGTTGCTTTGGATTAAACAAGGAAGCAGGTGTATACGTTCTCTTTTGGTTCTACGCGGTGAGTTATTAAAGGGAAGTTAGATTGTGTTATTTTTATTATTGTTTAGGATATTTTTTGTATGTCATGATTTGTTCTGTGTAACTTATTGTAAATATAATAAATATGAAAGTTTTAAACTATTCTTATAGAAATATTGTTTGAGATCTATTATCTAGAAATTCCAATCAATCATTAGGTATCAGTGCAGCTAATTATCTATCGTCAGAAATAAGTGACATGGAGCACGTGCGAATTTCTGTAACTTTTGAAAAAAAGTCAGTTATGTTGATTACGTAGTATGACTTAACTACTATAACATTAATATTAACTATTATTTCACTAATCTATATCGTAATTATTATAGTGAAAAATTGAATTATCAGTAGAGCTGACTCTCTTCTGTCATTGTGTTACTATGAAGTCATAATAAACATATATTTCGATTTGTGTTAGTATGGGTCTCATTAATAACTTGATCAGTTATGTAGGAAAAATATGTTGTGGATTCACAAATTCACTATCAATGTAGCTATGTCATAATAAAACACGAGAGATATGTACAGGAATAGCAATGCTCTTTGGTTTAAAATTAGCCAGATGGAGAGCATTGAGTAATATGTGGCTTCGTGATGTTCGTTTGCCTCTTCATAACGTTGTACAATAAACAGACAGAGGAGAGATTTTTCAGGAACAGGCACAAGTAGGAATTTAATTAAACTAACAAACATGAGCACTAGAAGATACCGCGCTATAATTTAAAAAATCAAGAAATAGATACCTCGATAAGGTTAGAATTACACTTTTCACTGTACTGCTATTAGTTCGCAAATTCCTAGTGCCACGATTTCTATATTACAAAAAGAATGATCACCACGAGTTAATGTCACAGAGATTCGGTAACAACTAGCCATCGTCGAGTCACGAGAAAGTACGCAGACACGACTGCTTTGCATGTCCCATTGATTCCGCACAGGTTTATTCCCATGCAAGAGGACTAGCTTTGTAGTCAGAAATATTGTTGGTAGGCAAGTAAGCACAGTTTCTCTTAAATCCATTTCCTTCAAGCCTGCAGCACATAAATAAATCGGGCTGCCCAAACTCAACCCTTGAGAAGCCAAGTCCTAAAGGCTGTGAAACCAAGAAAAGAAAAACAAAAAAGAATAAAAAATTCTATGAAGATAGAGACCTGAAAACTAGGTTTTCAGATTCCGAATGCGCATGAAAAGGAAAGAAACAAATCAGTATGATAAAGTACCATTAACATAGAGTATACCCGTTGCTCAAACAATTGATTTACTTTTAGGCTGTTTAATAATTTGTTGCCTTGATCACATTATCACAAAAAAAATATCAAAAACCAATTTATAAAAGTGAAGCACGATTAAGTAGAGTGGCTTATACTAGAAATTCAACTCCACCTTGATCACTTACCGAATATCGTGCATGCAATGGAACCTCAAGGTTGATCTCCAATTTATCGTGGTGTCTTGACAACATTTTGGAACCAATGCTCATATGTATTTCAACAACTGAGCGATTTGAGCGAAAAGAAGGTAGTTCTAAGTTTGTATCACCAAAGACGGCTGCATCGCTGAATACTGCAACAAAAACCACAAAGCCACTAATCTCAACTTTTGGAGAAGAACTCATAAAATTGCCTTAACGAGCTTGTAATAGTCAAATACCACCGCGCTGGACAAGATGCTGGAGCTCGAAAGGATCAGCAAACACTCCTGAGGGCAGTCTTTCAGTCATTATGACTTCACAAGAATGTGCAACCAACTTGATTTTCAGTTCAGGCTGGAACTTAAATATGATAGAAGAAGACAAGCGACGATGAAACCTTCACCAATAACACTTCGGTGTAGATTTGACAGTGTGGGCAAAACACAATTTCCATCTTCAAGAACTTTGCACAAAGTAAGTGGGATTTCATTTGCTATAAAATTATCGAATTCCATATCTATCAAACCGTCATGTTTCTCAAAATAAGTTTTTGTAATGTATTTGTCCACATAACTTGGCTGCCCCTGCAGAAGTAAAATGTACAAATTAATGAAACTTCAGCTAACAGCATTAAAGACAGACAGTACTACTCGAAATTCATCGACACCAGTTTCAGTTTGAGAATGTATTAATTAATTCAATGATATGTTGCATGAAATAGCTACGCAGCTGCTTACAGTCTTAAGATTCATCCAAACAAAAAAATCCATATTTTTCTATTGGAGCTTCCCTCATTTCTTTCATCAAACAGAACAATTTTTAGCAATGTAGCGAAAAGGACACTCACACTAGTCGAAGCATGCACGTAAGATCCGATGATTATAAGAAATACGAGCACGAATTGTAGCACTGAATTTATTTGCACTAGAAATAATCGAGCTTCCATTTGCTCATCTGACCTGAGACAGAACGAAAAAAAGAATACGTGAAATATGCTGCAATTTTGGTTGCTAAAACCTATGGATAACATGTAATGAATCCCCTGAATCAGATCAAACAAGCCCATTTGGTAAAGTCAATCGAGATGTATATTCACATTGGGGAAACAGAAATCATCCAAATGATCCATTGCGAATGAAACATTTTACCCGTGGGTACTGAAGATCAACGTCCCACTCATACTACTATGGTTTGAGTACAAGAATACACATCAAGTAAAAGGATCCGTCGAAGAAAAAAAAAAAATACCACGAAAATAAACTCAGTTCATAGTAAGAGTAAAGATGAAATGGGTTGTAGGAATTTCACCTGCGGACTTAGTAACGGCTGCCTTTCTTTAATTTTGGAGAAATGGAAACTAAGACTAGCGGTTGGGTGGATCTATAAAGCGAATTCTAGGCGTGCCACGTAACCAGGGCGATGGAATCTACGGTCAAAATTTAACCCCCCAAAAAGCCCTAACCTGAGTTTTTGAATTTAAACACCACTCGAAGTTCAATTCAGGAGTCCAGAAGTGAATTCAACTAAAAAACAATGAGCAGCGGAAAGCATCGGTCCGCGCGTCATTGTCATCATGAATTGGCGTTGGCGGCGGCGGACGTAAACATAATCTCTATTCAAGATCGAAAGGATCAGGCGCTTCTTGGTCAGTCATTCACATCTTTTACATTCTTGCTCTATTATCTTTTCTTTTTTCTTTTTAGAATTGCGATCAGGTCTTCTTCCAACTGTGCTCCACTGTTCTTTTATATCCCTTTGCCATTTTTTGGTGAAATTCAACGTTATGCAATGTATTCCAACTCAATTCCACTTTATCCCTTTTGCATTGCTTACTTCATTGAACTTTATAAAGTTAAATATACTTTATAAGCCCTTAGGTCTTTAAATTGTTGCAGTATGATTTTTAATTTTAACAGTAGTTCTTTAAATGCAAAATAATTTTTGAAGTTGCACATTGTTTTGTATTCCTAAAAGTTTTTTTAACGAAGGGACAAATATCCATCGGGAAATTTTTTATAAATCATAAATGTCAATAGATGTTTCCAGCAGAAGACAAAACCTGGAAAATAAACTCATCCAACCGCGATCAATTTGGATTGTAACCAAAGTGGAGTGATCACAACCTGGTTTACAAGAGCTTGAGTGTCACCCGTGCCACCTTCAAACGTGCACGTATTCCTGTTCGCCCAAAGCGACCAATACATCGTGAGAAAAGCGAGAACTCCTCCCTTTCCGATCCTTTGTGCAACTAGTGCATCCATGCTTCGGCCTAGAGACCATCGCGAGTGACCCACCGCCAGTGCCCATACCAGCCTGGCAAACGGGCAATGCTCAACACGTGCTCAATGCCTTCTTCCCCATCGCCACAAAGCGCACATAAGCCATCCACCTCAACCCCCCTTCGAAGCAAGTTCAACTTTGTTGGGAGAGAGCTGACTGGCAGCACTTCCAGTTCCAAGCAAAGAGAAGGACCTTCGCCATTGCCAGCTGCGAATTGGAACGTCCATACTCCTTTGCTAGATCTGTCTTATGGTTGGCCAAACGATACGCACTCTTGATTGTGAAACGACCCTTCTTGTTATTAATGCCAACAAAATTGGTCCTCGAAATCACTCCACAGTTTAGAGAGCATGACCTATTCCGCTCGACATCCTCGAATTCAACCCTTACCCATTCCTCATCCCATAGGCCAGCTGGATGGGCAGCACGTCGAATGTGACCTCAAGGGGTAGAGTGCGAGGTGAGGTTATTGGTTTGAAGAGGACGGCTTGGGGATCCAAAGTCCAACGCAACTCTCACAAAGTTCCCACGCTCTATCCGCCATCTAACTCCCAGCCCCTATAATGGTCTAGCTACCTCTAGTGACCGCCAAGTGTACGAAGACTGGCCCCTCCCCGCTACTGTTATGAAGGATTCCTTCGGGAAAAGATTTTTGCTTCAATATGTTTTGTAGCAAGCTATTTGGGCTTGACAGGATCCTCTAGTGACCGCCAAGTGTACGAAGACTGGCCCCTCCCCGCTACTGTTATGAAGGATTCCTTCGGGAAAAGATTTTTGCTTCAATATGTTTTGTAGCAAGCTATTTGGGCTTGACAGGATCCTCTATGCTTGTTTGCATAACAACACCATATTAAATTCTCAGAGGCTACAGAGTCCAAGCACCTAAGGAATCTTCGTCCTGGTGCCACCAGAAGAATGCCACTATCATGCCCTTGATCTCTTTAAGGCGGGCCTCTGGAATTTTGAAACAACTCATAGCATAAAAGGGGATAGCCTGGAGGACCGCCTTATTCATCACCATGCGTCCAGCCTGGGGCACACGCTTCGTCGATCATCCCTGAATTTTCCTCCAAATACACTCTTTAATTCCTTCAAAGACCGCTCATCTGGACTTGCCCAACACTGATGGGAGGCCTAGAGATTTGTCATGTTTGTGCACTATGGACACCCCCAAGGATCGTAGCGAGGTCCTCCCTCGCAACCATTGGTGTATTCTTGTTGATTTGCTCAGAAACTCCTAACAGTGCATCCCTAGTCACTTGGCAAAATATAAGAGTATTGTCAACAAAGAGAAGATGCAAAATTCGAGGCCCCTGCCTGCTCGCCCCCACACCTTGTGGCACGCCTTTGCGTTTTTCCTCACGAATCAACCCACTGAACACCTCTGCAGAACACATAAACATATGGGGCAAAAGGGAACCCCTTGATGGAGCCCTTTCGGCTTCAAAGCACCAAATTGAGTGCTATTGAGTAGGAAATAGTCGACACATATTGCATGCTTAATCCAAGAAGCAATTGTTTAAGAAAATTCCACCCCACTCGGTCATTGCTTTATTGATAGCTAATTTCAATGACACGTGATCGGAAGTACCCCTATATTTATGGGCTAAGAAGTGGTTAAGCTCATGTGCAACGAGAATGTTGTCAGTAATGAACCGGTCGGGAACAAAGGCCGACTGATGTTTTGAAATAATGTTCCCTAAAAGAGGCTTCATACAGTTAGCTAAGATGTTAGAAGCTAATTTATAAATGACATTGCAAAAACTAATAGGTCTAATATTAGTAACCCTCTCTGGGCATTTAGGGATAACGACAATGTGGGTAGCATTAAGCGCTGGGTCAATGACACCTTCATTAAGGAAATGCGACATACTTCACAGTCTCAGTGCCAATGACATGCCATAATTTTTGAAGGAAAATAGGGGACATATCTTCCTGACTCGGAGACTTCAGGGGATACATCTAATTAAGGGCTCGCTTGACCTCGTCAGCGGTAAATGGGTAGATAAGAGCCGCGTTCATAGCATCCAAAACAGCTAGTTGCAAGCTCGAGAGGCATTCTTCAATACTAGCCTTCGGGTTTGTAGAGCGAAAGATGCTAGAGAAATATTCCAGCATAAGAGCCTGGATCTCGGATTCTCTAGAGAACCAGTTCCCTTGCTCATATTTAAGTTTTTTAATTGTCTTCCTTCTCATACTTTCCATTGCCTGCCTATGGAAAAAAATTGTGTTTCAATCCCCCTCCGACAACCATAGTGCTTTCCCTCTCTGTTTCCACAATATCTCTTCCCCTCTAACAATTCCTCCAACTCACTCTTAAGTTGCTCCAGTCGTCGATTTGCCGCTGCAGTCACTCTTGTATCCTATTGATCTCCTTTGTACGCTCTTTCACCCGTTTCCTAATGTTCCCAAACGTTGAGCTTTCCTAAACACCCAAGCTCGCCACGCAGTTGCTAATTTTGCTTTTCAGCAACCCTTCCCCATTAGATCATTTCCACCCATCGTTTGTCAGCCCCTCTCCACCACCTCCTTGCACTCTGTTGATTGCAACCATGCCGTCTCGAACCAGAATCGCCATTGCTTACTTTTCTCCATTGAATCACCCTCCCCCCCTGCTTCAAGCTGCAGCAAAATCACAGAGTGATCCTAGCACACCACATGGACATGCGATACCCAGGGTGTCAAGATCGTTTCCCATTGTTGATCCTCGCACACCTTATCAAGCCTCTTACGGACCGTGGACGGATACTTCCGTTGGTTACACCTTGTGAAATGACCCCTTTATGCCCTATATCATGAAGATCACAATCCGCCAAGCACTTCTTGAAAGCCTCCATATGCCACTTAGGTCGACTATGACGTCTTTCTTTCTCATGTTGGTGTAAAATCTCATTGAAGTCACTCATACACAACCGAAGGCGCCTAAGTAAACTCCAGAACTCCCTCTGCCGTCTCTATTTGGATGCCTATAGAACCCCGTAAACTGCCATCTCTTCGATTCACCCTCAACCCCAACTGTAGGGTTCCAGGTCTGTGTGGCGCACATCTAGGTTTTAGGTGGTGGCTCACAGCTAGCATTTCAGGCGGCAGCACACAACTAGGTTTTCAGGTGGTGGTGCGCGGTTAGGGTTTTAGCAATGCTGTTTTCTTTGTGTGTGTGTGTGTGTGTGTGTGTGTGTGTGTGTATGAAGAACCTGCTCTCATACCATGTCAGAGTTTTGGATAAATGAAGAGAGAAACAGAAGACCAACATTTATGCGGTTCGGTTATTATGACCTATATCCACAACACAAATGCCCAAAGGGCTAATATTTTCTCTTATTTTGATATTTATATAGGTGAATTACATATGTGGATAACACAAAATGGGGAAAATTTTCAAAATCAAATCATAGTTATCACAAAGAATCACTTAAATTTTGTTATGATTCTCTTGTGATTTTACAGTTATTTAGAGAATCAATTCATGATTCTCAAAAGTTTCAATGGCTTCCCTATGAAACACGAATTTTCATACAAAGATAAAATTTTAACGAAATGAAAACCTGATTATTCATTAAATAGGCTCTAAGTAACATCTTAGTGTGGTAGAAGTATAGATGCTTGCATGATTTTTGATGAATGAATTTGTATGGATGTTTTGCTTCAAGATATTCCAGCACAACCACATTCTTCAAGGGATTAACTTATTGTATTTTATAAACGAAACAGTGGAATACCATGATATTTGTCAATTCTTCTTGTCCGTTCCTTCATACTTTTGACAAAGAAGGAGAGGCTGAAAGACTTTGTCCTATTTGCAGTTCTCAAGTCTGATTTAATGGCCAAACTCAATAAAGAGGTTAAGTCCCTGGATGAGGATAGCTGGATGTTTGATGGACCACGATCTCGCATTAACCTGATCTCAGGACCTGGTAATTATTAAATCTATGGCTTTATGAATCATGCATCCACATGGAGTAGTAATTGACGAAGATTAAAGATAATTGTTCAGTGATCAAATCCTAAAAAGAATAGAAGAATAGCTACTGTAATTTCTTGATCAGCTTTGTTGTGTTGAAAATATAAAAGGAAATTGAATATATTCTTTTATGCACTTACTGTTCTTTTCAAGAGATTGGGATAGCTATTAGCTGAACCCTCGTATGAGCTAATGTTAATATATCAGTCTTAACAACGGACTCAACATTTGGCTTTCTCCAAGGATTGTGACGGGACCAAATTCTCGTGATTGCGTTCTTTACTTCACATGATAAGCATGAAATTTGTAGGACCACAAATGCACATAATTGTAAGTAGGTAACACTAATTCTTAAATGAGATTTTACAGAATTTGAAACCCTTTCCTTCTCTATCTTATATTATTTGTGATGTCCAAATACAACGTGCTCAAGCTAGTCCATGCCGGTCTTGGACTGGGACCTTGAACCTAGGACAACCATGCTATCAATTTCTATGAAGCCTATTTTGATGATGATTTTTGAAGATGAATGGATGCTTAATATGTAACTGTGTTAGGTGTTTACCTCCTGCCAGGGATCGTAAATATACCTCACTTGAACTACTTGGAGTAATGCATGTATTACTATAACACTGATTCATTGCATATGTTCGTATCAATTCTTAAACCCTAATTTTACTATACTAAAAAGTATGACGTGCCATGCACGTATTGGTACAATTACATAAAAAATTATTTCCCAAAATTGAAATTTTGTATTTCTTATTCACTAATAATCATATTTCATTATCTTGAATCAAGCCAATTAATATGAAAAAAAAAAAAATCAATATTAAATTAAAATTAATTAGTCAAAACTCCTTATTTTGGATTATTTTTACAAGAAACTCCAATTTAATAAAATTTAACAGTTTGTTTTTATAGGTTTTATTATGCTTATTTGCTTTTTCTTTAATTTTTTTTTATTATATTATCTTTGTGTATTTTACATTTTTCTTTCACTACTATATCTTGAATGTCATTTAATTTTAATCTTTTAACATTAAATGATTTTAAATTAATTAATTATTAACTATTGTTAATAAAAATATAATCTAATTGGACTACAATAATGTATGTGTACTGCAAGGGTCCTATAAAAAGTATGCTAATTATATTTGATTAGTATCAGCTCTTAAATATGGTCAAAGTATTGTTACATGCTTTATTAACTCCAAAACTTTGAAATATTATTGTATACTATTTCTTATTCATATGTATCTTATTGGTATTATCCATTTCTTATTCAATAATATATTGTGTTACAACTTAATCTTCTATTTCATATCTATTGTTGTAATACTTATGCTATTAATATAAAAAGCAAATATGTAAAAGTGATAATGATCATTTCAAGATTATATAATACTTAAAAAAAATCAAATAATAGAGATTCACTCAATAGTTAAATTTTGATAAGCAATTTAAATTCAATAATATTAGTGCTTTTATTTTCATACATCAAATTTTATTCTTATAAGTACTCATTTTAGTTATTTTTATAAATTTATTCCTAAAATAACATATTTCTTCTTGGTCTATTTATTTATCGTCTTTTATTTCTTTTCAACATAATTAACTCATTTTTTATTTATTTTATTGTTACTATTATCAAAATTTGTTAATTTACTTAATATGAAAATATAATTATACCATTGAAATTTAGTCTATGATTAATGTGTTAGTATACACTTACTTTAAAATCTTACTTTTGATTATTATCATTTTAATGTTTTTTCACCATTTGACTTTTCTTTTTTTGCAATATAAATTATACATCATATATATATATATATATATATATATATATATATATATATTTATGAATATCATGTTATTTCTAAATATTTTTTAAAATTGATTGATATACCAGTTATTAGTTTTTTTTTATTAAAAACTTTTAGTATTAAAATAATTATATTTTGCATCTAGAGGTCGAATAGATATATTAATTATATTACAATAGCAACTACTATCTTTATATTTGAAATTTAGTTATTTATAACATTGTTTGCACTATTTAATTCTACCTCTACCTATGTCAATCATTTCTATTGTTATTTTACTTCTATGATCTTGTGAAGAGATAAACAAAACTAAATTATATTATCATCTTAAAGAAAGTACTTGATTAACCTATGTTCTACCCTTCAGTTCCATTTTTAGAATTAAAAAAATCTAATTCAAGTTGAATTTGATCTTGATAATTAGATTTATTGTATATCTTGAAATACTTTAAAAAAATTCATAGATTGTGGTGCTATTAGTTTTATAATAAGTCAAAATTAAAAATACAAAGAAATAAAGAAGTAAAAGAATAAGAAAAATATGGAATATCCAATCTATAAACATATTATAGAGGTCTATGAAAATATCAATGTATTATAATGATTGAAAAACTTTATTTGTGAAGAATATAATTATACAATTGAAATTGAGTCAGCAACTAACATGTTAATGTACTATTTTTTTATGAAATTTTGAGTCCAGAGTGTGCAACGATCTGGACATAATTTAGAGTTGTGGGATTGGTGATAAATCTATAGATGTTACACATGAGTTTCAGAATAGTTCAGACGATACAAAGAAAAATGCATCGTAAAATTTTCATGAAGTTTTAAAAGAAGTAAGAATTTATAGCAAAATACAATTAAAACAAAATATTGCTCATTATATGAAATTAAGGCTTTTAAAATAAACAAAATATTATTGTTAAAGTCAACTTTGAAACAGAAAAGGGTTCAAGACAAACATACATTCATTGTACGTATAATATAACATTAAGTAAATTATATTATAAAAGCCCTCAATAGAATAAGTGTAAACTCCACTATTGGATATAGCATTCGAGACAATACCATATTATTGCATTAAATTGCCAATATATACAAAAATGCTATCATGATATCATTGATATACTCCAATACTGTCTGATGATATTTATAAACTCAGAGAATAATAAGATCCATCTAGATACATGTCATCAAATATTAGTGGATATTCTAAACTATCATGGTGGAGGTGGTGGGAATCTGGTTCTCAGGAATGTGGAGGAGAAGAATAAGTATGTGATGATAGAACTGCTGAGGTGAGAAGATGGTGCAATATTGGTGGAGATTGGGTGTGGGGAGTGGACGATCGGGTGCAGGGCCAGTTATCCGGGATGGATGGATTACTTTATCTCATGTTTTTGGGACTTTCTAAGCCATATTGAATTATGTTTGGAGATCCATATGGGCCAAACGGATGTCTCCACATAATCCAGCAATGTCCATGTACATGTATTTGATGCATCCAGAGTAATAGAAAGGCATAAATTATTCATGAATTCAGTTAATATCGCTAACTGGCAAGCAACTTCTGTTGGAAAACGGAACACTTTTCTTGCTCCGTTCCTGGTTAATTCTTACATATCATGAAAATGTAGGTTGACTTCAACTCATATTTGTGCTGCTATAACCACAAGTGTATATACTAATGACACCATATTCAGTTTCATTGAATGTCGTCATAATGCACTTGTCACAGGTGGTCTTCGACACAGGCGTACAGAAATCTCAACTCGTGACTTAGTCCCCACAAAAATGATGTAGATCTCTTCAACAGTTTTACCTGCATTTACTAGCACCCTTGTTAGCTGAAATATGTCGTGATCTTGTCTCAAGCATTGGTTATAATTCTGTTTCTACACAACTGGTTTTTCACTACGAAGACACTTTGACTGTAAAGGAACCATGAATTATTTGGCGAAGATTGAATGATTTTGCATGTATGCCTATAACTTACATGTACGTATAATGCTGCAGAAAATAGAGGAAATGAAATATTATATGTTTCTCAGGATGGCAAGAAGTATAACAATTTATAGAAGGGAAGATGTTTTTAGTCCAAGAGAACTGGAATCAATATGTTCTTACGGTTGTAGAGATTTCAGCTGTGTTCTTCTAGTTCACATGAGCAAGGATGTACCTGTTCTCAAATTCCAATCTTTCCATCGTTTAAGCATTGGCCTCCAAGTTCATTTCTAAGATATAATTCCCTGTATACAAGGTTCGTTTTTTCTCACTATAAAAAACAGTGATATTGCAACGGACATTTGCCACGGAATTTGCATAAAATTCGTGGTTATACGGTGTTGCCACGGAAATTTGCAATGGAACATTGTCCGTTGCTATAGGTAGTGATGCTATAGTTGCAACGACTTTTTTCGTCCGTGGCAAATTTGCAACGGACAATCGTGCGTGACAAATATCCGTTGCAAATAATGTTGTTACGAATTTTGCAGTGACTTTTGCCATGACATCTGCAACTGATCTTGCCACAATTTTGCAGCGACTTTGTTATAATATTTCCGTTGCAAAATTTGCGGCAATTTCTTATTTTATTGCAACGATATTTTGCAACGAAATTTCGTTGCAAAATTGCAATGCATTATTTGCAACGGCAACTGTTGCAAATTATGCAACGATATTTGCAATGAACTTCAATCCGTTGCAAATTTTGCAATAATTATTTTTATTAAAATCCATTGCAATAATTGAAATTCTTAAATTCATTGTTTACTTAGTTAAATTAGTTTAGTTGGAACTAATAAACTTTAGTTAACTAAGTTGAATAGTTTTGTTAAACTTTAAAATTCATAGTTAACTTAGTTAAATTAGTTTAATTGAAACTTTTAAATTCATAACTTTTAACTTAATTATAAATTCCTAATCTACAATCATCAACAACAATACTCATTCATCTCATCAACACAATCATCCCATTCACCTCATAAACACAATCATCCTATTATAGAAACTAAATAATATATAAGACAATGTTTCATTTACCATTACAATATATACTAAATATTACTTTTAACACAATTGCAATATATACTAAACATATAAAATATAACACCATTATGATATATATCAAACAAAATAAACAATAATATACGCACCTTTACATAAACCAAAATATAAATTTTTAACACTATTATATAAATATGAAATTTCAAAAAACAAGACAATAAAGTAGAGACTTTCTAATACCATTATATAAACTATTACATACACCATTAGTCAATTTCTTAACACCACTATATTACTAAAATATACAATAATATACAACCAAAGTAAATCATTTTTAACATCTACAACAAATCATCATTTACAACAATATAACACCAAACTAAACCATCTTGAAAAAAAAAAAAAGAAGAAAACATACCTGAAAATTTTAGTTTTTCCTCAAATCTTCTAAAGAAAAGAAACAAAAATACAAAAATATTAATAACCTTTAAACAAAACAAAGTATATCTTAAGAAAATCACAAAGAAAAAGAAGAAAATAGAAGAGATATAAAGTTTATGGCGGCGGGTGGAGGCGGCGGCCGCCGACGGTGGCTAGGCGAGGGCGGCGCTGGTGGGCGACTAGGCCGGAGCGGTTGCAGGCGGCGGCGGGTGGCGGGCGTGGGGCGGCGGCGTGGTGGCGGGCGGTGGGGCGGATGAAGAAGAAGGGGAGAGAAGAGAGGGAGAAGAGGGAGAGAAGAGAGGGAGAAAAGGAAAGATAAGAAAGAAAAACCTAGGGAAAGGGGAAATAGCTGCAAAAAGGGGGAAAGAGAAGAACAAATTGGGGGGGGGGGGGGGGGGGGGGAATGAGGAGGAAAATTAGATGAAAAAATTAGAGGAAAATTAAAAATTAATGAAAAAAAGTGTGTTAAATTTTTTTTATTAAAATTAAATAATATTTTATTATAGATATATTTTTAAATATATATATATTTTGGATACTTAATTTAAGTTATAATTTTTTTTTATAAAAAATTAAATTTATCTCTTATTTATATATTTTCTATATATAATTTAAGTTTTTTTTTATTAAAAATTATATTGTCTCAAAATGTATTAAATGGGAACATTATAACAAAATGTTATACTCATCAATCATATATATATATAATATATATATATATATATATATATTTTGGATACTTAATTTAAGTTATAATTTTTTTTTAATAAAAAATTAAATTTATCTCTTATTTATATATTTTCTATATATAATTTAAGTTATTTTTTATTAAAATTATATTTTCTCAAAATGTATTAAATGGGGAACATTATAACAAAATACATTATGCTCAATAAATAATCAATGTCTTCAAAAAATTGATGTAACTATCATCTTACATTGTTGAACAACATGGGTTAATCAGGCCATTAAAATTCAGATCAAACCGTTAGATATAATCAAACTTGGGGGGGGGAAATTAGATGAAAAATTAGAGGAAAATTAAAAATTAATGAAAAAAAGTGTGTTAAATTCTTTTATTAAAATTAAATAATATTTTTATTTAGATATATTTTTAAATATATATATATTTTGGATACTTAATTTAAGTTATAATTTTTTTTAATAAAAAATTAAATTTATCTCTATTTATATATTTTCTATATATAATTTAAGTTATTTTTTATTAAAATTATATTGTCTCAAAATGTATTAATTGGGGAACATTATAACAAAATACATTATACTCAATAAATAATCAATGTCTTCTCAAAATGTATTTATAGATATATTTTTAAATATATATATATATATATATATATTTTTTGGATACTTAATTTAAGTTATAATTTTTTTAATAAAAAATTAAATTTATCTCTTATTTATATATTTTCTATATATAATTTAAGTTATTTTTTATTAAAATTATATTTTCTCAAAATGTATTAAATGGGGAACATTATAACAAAATACATTATGCTCAATAAATAATCAATGTCTTCAAAAATTGATGTAACTCATCTTACATTGTTGAACAACATGGGTTAATCAGGCCATTAAAATTCAGATCAAACCGTTAGATATAATCAAACTTACAAAAAAATATATTTGATAAAGTTTCAGAATTATTGTATATATGAATATCGAGATATCGTACTCAGAACATAAGTGTAATCATTCAAGACGTGAATCAGGCCATGTGATTTTTAAATCATACCGTCTGATATGATCTAATGGACACATTCTTATATATATTTAAATTTGGTATGAATCAGGAGCCTAAATTTTAAAATATCAACTACTGGTTAAGCTTTATGATCTCATTATATATATATATATAATAAATAGAATAAAAATAATTAAAATTGTTCAAACATTATTAATTACATTGATGTAACTATCATCTTATATTGTTGAATAGCATGGGTTAATCAGGCCGTTAAAATTCAGATCAAACCGTTAGATATGATCAAACTTGCAGAAAAATACATTTGGTAAATTTTCAAACTTATTGGGTATATGGATATTGAGATATCATACTCGGAATATAAGAGTAATCATTCAAGACGGTGTATTGTTGAATCAGACCATGTGATTTTAAATCATACCGTCTGATATAATATAATGACCACGGTCTTATATATATTTAAATTTGGTACGAAACGGGAGCCTAAATTTTAAAAAATATCAACTACTGATTAAGCTTTTTGATCTCATCATATATATAATAAAATAAGAAAAAAATAATTAAAATTGTTCAAATATTATTAATTACTATTACTTTTATTATCTTTTTATATTTTATAGTTGAGATTGATATAAGTTCAAAATCTGCAATAAATTTATTTATTGATAAATGTTAGTATTACATTGATATAACTATCATTTTACATTGTTGAATAGCATGGATTAATCAGGCCATCAAAATTCAGATCAAACTTGTTAGATATGATCAAACTTACAACAAAATACATTTGGTAAAGTTTTAGACTAATTGGGTGTACGGATGTCAAGATATCGTACTTGAAACATATGAATAATCATTCAAAATAGTGTATTGTGAATCAGGCCACGTGATTTTAAATCATACCGTCAGATATGAACTAATGGACATAAGCTTATATATATTAAAATTTGGTATGAATAAGATGGCTAAATTTTAAGATATCGTAATTGTTAATTAAGCTTTTTGATCTCATTATATATTATAATATATATATATATATATATAATAAAATAATAATAAAAATATTTAAAATTGTTCAACCATCATTATTATTATTATTAGATTAATTCACAAGAATTACTAAATTTCGACATAAATTTATAAGTAATAAAATAGATTGCATAATGCATACTTGTATCTTGATATAAATATAAAACTAAAAAATAGATATAAAAAATCATCAGTGAATTACTTGTCAATTTAAAAAAGGCTAAGACAATACAAATATATATTAAAATATAACATACAATCCATATGTGTCATATTAAATAATTATTTTTAAAAATATTAAAATTTACTAAATTATTAATTAAGTTTGTCTTTATATAAACTATAAAGGTTAAATATATAAATAATAGTAACATAGTTTATTATTATCTAAAATAAAATATATGATATTAATTAATAATTACAATACATGGTCAGTTTTGAGTACAAAATTGATAAATTATTGAATATGGAATTTTGAGTACAGTTGTGTTGCGTGTTCCGTTGCAAAGTCCGTGCAAATGCCACAAACCTTTTTATATGGATGCAATAGATATAAAGACCGTTGCAAAACCCGTGGCAAAATAAACATTTAGAAAATAAATGTCCCTAACGATTTTGTATGGATTCCAACGGATCAAATGTCTGTTGCAAATATTATTGCAAATTTATTATCAAACATTGCCACGGATTTGTGTCCGTGGCACAATCCGTTGCAACACCCAACTTTTCATTTGCAACGGACCCCAAACCAAGCAGTTCGTGGCAAATATCATTGCTATTTTTTCATAAAAATTTTTGTAATTTAAGATCGTTGCAAAAGAGGTTAGCAACGGATATAATTTAAAATTTCGTTGCAAACACAGCACGAACATTATCTGTTGTAAAAATCATTGTAAATTAACAACGAATATGGTCCGTGGCAAAGTTTGCCACGACTTTTGCAACGACGTGCAACGAAATTGTACCATCCAAAAGTTGACCAATTGTTGCAACGGACGTTTGCAACGGAATGTCCATTGCAACATTTCATTGTTGTTTTGCCACGAAAAACTCAATTTTTGGAAATTTCGTTGCAAAGTCGTGGCAAAGTTTGTGGCAAATTTGCCACGAAAATTTCTGCTGCAAAAAATCCGTTGCTATAGTATTGTTTTTTTGTAGTGTCTATTCTTTTTATATAATTTAATTTATATTAAATATCATATATCAATAAATATATATGAGATGAATTTTGGCTTTTGATTGAGTTGATTAAAATTTGGGCTATAGATTTAATTGATTAAATATGGACTATTGATTATTAATGAAATTTATATTGATCACGATCTAATATTTTTAAATAGGAGTATAAATGTCATTTCATAATTAAAATATAAAAAAATAAAGTGAACGCACACCTTCGCTTGGGGGGCATTTTTGATTCATTGTTGAGAACACAAGGAGGTGAGTTTTTTTTAACATTTTTTATTTTACAAGAGGATAAATTGATTTTTTTTTCAAATATATAGTCGAATATGTAATTTTAATATATCAGGAACTTAAGAGATTTGAACCACATTTATTTTTACAGCATGGATTCAACGTTAAGTTGCTACTTGCTAGCTTTGTCAAGTAGTTCACAAAATACGAGTCTGTCTTTATTGAAAACAAATGTCAAGCTCCTCGCGTGCTTTCTTTATTAATTGGATAATTACACTTCCCGTTCTATAAATTTGGTATAATTACACATAAACTCTCTATGGTCTAAAAAATTATAACTAGCATATTTGAAGTTTGCTTTCGTCCAACAAATAAGTACTTATCTTAGTCAAAATTCATCGAATTTGTTGACATGAACAAAAAAATTGAATAAAAATTTATATCTACCCTTAATTGACTTATTGTAGGTCAAATAATTTTTTTTTATTAAACTACCCTTATAAAAGCTATACCTCATCTCAATCATTAATGCGTGAATACATATGAAGGTAATTTGGTTATATGCATGCAAAAATGGCGTGCCACAATGGCTAGTAATAATCTATATCTATACTATAGGAAAAAAAAAAAGGCCTTCCACACCCACAAGCAGTTAATGGCATCGCTACATCAATTTTTTGTGAAGCTAAAAATACCTTTCAACCGATAAAATAATTAACTTATTTAACTTTTCAAATTTTATATTAATTGATAAATTAGTTTTTTTTCTTTAAACCAATATTTCTAATATATTTTAAAAGATGTAAAAAATGTATTATTCGGTAGGATATAAGAAAAGATTTCTCTCCCAAATGGTAGTTATAATATCCCTAAGTTAATTTTTTATTTACTTTTTTTTTAGATGTTATATATCGATTTATATATTTTATTCTTATGTATAATATATTTTAAAATATAAAAAATATTTATTATATGCACGCAAAAAGAGTGTAAAATAATGGCTAGTATTCTATATTAAGAATTAACATCATATAAAATATTATAAAATAAATAATTTCACTATTTTACAATTAGTACCTTCCACATAAAAGTAATCTTCACCTCGTCAAAAAAAAAAAAAAAAAAAAAAAAAAAAAAAAAAAAAAACTAAGAGTAATCTTCACATCAGATTACTTGATTCTACATGTAAGATAACTCTATAAATTACAGGAATATCAATACACTAAACCAGTAAAATTCGCCCAATGCAATTCCACTACAAAGTTCAATTTTGATGATTGTCGGGTGCAATTTGGACTAGACTCTTTGAAAAGTTATAAATATTAGATTGAGCCAAAAAATTATTTAAGTTAACTCACCCCAAACTGCACACAATCCCATATGATGAGATACAAAAGCTTCATTGAGCATATAAAGGGATGTTCAATAAAATCATTTGGCAGTCTCAACCGGTAGGCCCAATTCAAACCACACCGCAATTAGCGGGTTAATGGTGGGTTGGGTTGGTTTTAGGTTAGTAATAAAGAATCACATTTTAGCAACCGAATTTGATTTTTGATTACGTAAACTGCATAAACTGTGTTTGATCCCTAAAAAAAAAAAATAAGAAGAAGAAGAAAAACGACAACAATAACATTCTAGATTCTTTATATATTTTTACAAAAGTTCTGATAATACACAAATTAATATTCAAGACAATAGTAACAATTACGATATTTTTTTATTGATATTGTATAATATATATATATATATATATATATGTGTGTGTGTGTGTGTGTGTGTATGTGTGTGTGTAAATGAGATCAATTAATTAATTAATTCTTAGTTATTGATAACTTTTATATTTTTTTACGTTGTTAATAAATACAAGAGCTTGTAATAGATGATGCCCTTATTTTGTTACAAAAAATTTTCATAACCATATTATTTTATTTCAAATAATGTATATTTAATATTTATATATTATTATTATCAATTTTTATATAATTTTATTCAAAATAAGGACTTTTTTTACAATCTTATTCGTAAAAAAGTTGATAAATTTTTTATAGTTATTTGTATTCTTTTATAATTGATATACAATCATATATAAGTGTTAATCAGAAATTAGTACCCTCAAAGGGTTTTCTTTTATAATATTGTGTATATATATATATATATATATATACATGTTTCTCTGTTCAAATTTGCCTAACTACTTATTTCTAATCAACCAAAATTCTAAATTTCATACAATTGACAATTTGCAACGTTCAAATGATGGTAATAACTTTTGAGTGTAGCATCACACTGGAGAGAGCAATCACAAGTAAATAGAGGAAGAAGATACAGATGGCATTTAGGCGTAACGAAGCGTCGAGCATACATAGAGAAACTACAAGCTGCCGCATTCCAGTCGCAAGGCAAAAGTGGTACAAACTTCATCAAACTAGTTGTAAAAAGATATACATAAGACCATAAGCACATTAACTTTTCAAATAGCCCAAGTTAATAGGCCACTATGGCCACCAAACTCTCAGATTTTGTGCCTGCAAATAAGTTCAGATTGTGATACACGTAGGTTAATTAGACAAATCAAACTTTCTTGGCCTCTGATGAAAGAAGCTCCATCTGCTCTGTTAGCTTCGCCATGTGCTGAGACTTATTCCACCCATTCTCCAGAGTCGGCTTCGTTTCATTTCCCTCAGGAAGATCATCTGTTATGGTTGACTCCATCTCAGCCTCGACTGGAGGTGGGCTTTGAAGGAACTTCTCCCAGAAGGGGTCACCAACTCCAGGAAGTTCTGGTATCTCGTCCAGCAAGGTGCTGTCCCATTCCATCTGTGGGTCGGGAGAAAATCCACCTATTTCAAGTGGGATTTTGTCCCCTGTCAATGAAGAAGGATCCATGAAAATGCCGGTCTCTGTTTCGGATCCGATGATATCCACGTCGCTTCCAGACACCATTTGAGAGAGCTCGGGTATTATAGCATCTGTAGGTGGAAGGGTAATGGGAGGTACTTCTTGAGCTCCGAGCAGAGGGCTGCCACCTGGAAACTGATTAGACACGCTTTCAGCAGGTGCTGCTCCAATGGATGCTGATTGGATGTCACAAGTTGCTGCAGAGGAGCAACCTGTAATAGCTGAACCTGATGGGATGAATGAAGGGGCAGATGTTGGGGTTACCTCTTGAAGAGTCACTCCTGAAACACGGTTCGAGGAATTGCCATGGTCCAGGGCATTCGATGATGATGAAACATCACCAATCAAGAAATTATCAGATGCGTTCGCAAAGTTCTCTAGCCTAGGAGAAGAGTCTAGTTTCATTATCTGCCTGAGCATTGCTTTTGCTGCCTCATTCATCAGAGGTTGGTATTTGACAATCTGACCGTCAGAGGGGGTGACAGAATCATCATCAGAAACACCATCTTGCTTAAGTCTCCGCTTTTTGTTGGCTTCAGTTATGCGTCTGCTGCCATCATTTGGCTGTTGCATGAATTGTGCAAGAAAACCAGGGCTATTGACAGCCTTTGCCAGGAAGGACATCATCTGCTGTTGACGCTGTTCCATACCCTGAAGACGCTGAACCATTGCTTGTAACTGACCATCAGTGGATTGTTGCTGCTGCCTTAACCTGACAAGCTCCTGCATCAACACATTCTTATCCCTTTTAAGCCTCTCAACTTCTTCTTCGAGCCCAAATTTCCCAACCTCCACACATGGTCCAACTGCTGAACTCTGTCCATTTGGTTGCTGCTGGTGCTGAGGTTGTCCATGTGCAGGTTTCCGACGACTGATACTTTTAAGCAGATGTTTTTGCCCTCTTAAGAATCCCTCATTTGCAAACTCCCAGCGGTCTGGGTCAACTTTTCTAAAGCCCTGTTTCCCACGCAGTACCATAAAGTAAAAGAGAATTGCCAGAAAAACTAACTACTATGTTGCATCTATGAAACAACAAATATACAATTAATAGGACATTCATATAAGCAAAATCAAATTCAATACCAATGTTGCGTTGTCCTTGCCAGAATAGCACTAAGACTATCATTCCATAGCGTGAAGGATGAGTACACTGAAACAGGACATTCAAAACAAATGTACAATAACCTCACAGAAAATGTCCAGCATATCTCAAAAGTTAAATTCTTCAACTATATCTTTTGCACATTATGCAGCAAGCAGCCCAAAGGTAAGGACAGAATTCTTCAGCCACAAAAGGGAACAGCAAAATAGAATTGCATTAACTGGTCAGTTATGAAAGTTGATCAACACATTCACATCCTTTGGCATATATCTTATGAACTTAGTTGCAAAATGGCAAGTGATCATCTGCCAATTGCCCATCATGACGTGGATTCTCTTCTCTACGATCAAGCTTGCAGAAGTCAATGACAAAAGAATCTTTCTTCAGTGTCTTCTAAACTATAGGGACACATTGATCAATACAACATGCCTTGAGTTTAATAACCAATCAATTATATCAGTCCCTCAACCAAATTATTTTGCATACAGATCAGAGTTAATGCAGTTCATTGCTCAGAGTCAGCGTCACCTAAAGCTCTGTCTTCAGGACTGTTTCAGAATCATAATCCTCATAAGTTTCTTTGGTATCATTGGATGCTACAAATTGAGCACTGGGAGAGTAGTAAAAAGAGTTTAAAAATGGCATTCCAACAGGAGCGGAATATAAATAAGGAATTTGCACCTGATTATTAACTTACACATGAGAACAGATCTACATTCTAAGCAGAAAGCAAAATCTCTTCAACATATCCAAACATAAGCATTGGTTCTCTGCACTTCTTGCAATTCGTTTGAAGTCTAAATAAGGTTATCAAATGTAATTATGTTGAAGAACAAATAGCATGATTCAATTAGGCAGGTATAAACACATTTGACCAACTGAAAATAGGTTGTGAATACAGAAGAAAAGCCAGAATGGAAGTCAGTTCAGTAGAAAATTAGGAGTATGAAAGATTTGTTATCGCCATGCATATATACATATTCATCTTGTGCCAGCTATGCCTTTGGAACAATGTTCTTTTCTTAATTTATAGGAGTTTGAGAGAAAATAAATCTTGAAATACAATCAGATTCCTTCTTCTGCAAAACTCAAAGGCAGAATCAAGTCCAGATAACAGCTGAGTTTATGTCTCTCGAACTTGGTATATCTGCTTTTTCTACGTTTATGGTGATATACGTATTCTCTACAGAAATACTTCCATTTTTTAAGGTCACGGAGCCTTCTTTGACCAGTGAACATAAAAACTGAATATAAGAACAAAAGTATTAACAATATTTGGCATGATATGTTTTGACGAGATTTCAAGAATTTTGCAGTTTAAGGTCCAATTCAAATGAATGGATGTCAATAAACGGGAACATAGATAAGGAAAAATTTGGTTGACTTGAACCATTGAAATTCCCTCCACAGTAAGTCAGATTAGAAGAGATACGACAGAGGATGTTCGGGTATAAGCTCTTTAAAGTGTCTTATAAGATGTTTTAAAACTCAAAAAGATATTGTAAATATTTGGTAAAATTTTTAGTAAACAAACTTATAAGATTCAAAAATAAAATAGGAACTTATATACTCTTCTAGAAAAAGTAAAGATTTTCCACTTCTTTTAAAAATCTTAACAAGTTAATTCATTTTTTTCCCAAATTAATTACATTTTTGTCTGGAGTGATCTTATTTTATCCAACCACTTCAATAGCTTACTTTCAAAATAAGATCTAACATCTTATAAATTTAAAAAATATCCTATAAGATGTACAAAAGATTTTATAAGTAACTTCAGGCACTAAGCCAAATCTGGAGAAAGGTATTTGAAATTCTTATCACATTTATATAGAATAAAACTTAGAACTACAGATTTTAAAAAGGTCCTGTAGTAAAATAGAGATCCAATTTCCTAAATCCTATTACTATTCAAGCACCAAATGGAGATTTTAGAAGCCGAGCTTCACTTCTTTGTCAAATAGTGGACCTTATGGAGTTGAAACCCAGTTCCAATTCTAAGTACATGCCAGACATGCTGTATGCCTGTCATGATGGAAGGCCGTCTCATCATGGATTAATAAGTTCTCGCAACTTCTTCCCAACCAGTAGCTGAGAAATCGCACTGTACTTATCCTTGTTTGCCTAAAGTGTGAAGAATAATAACCTTCTCACAAGCATCTTCCATTCCCCTAATTGTCAAACAACACCACAACACAACAATAAACTCTGGGGACCTTTTTATTTTTAGCTATAATATCTACTTTTTCTATTCCAAAGAATCCAAACTTAAGAAGAGAGATTTCTTCAAGTCTCAAGAAACCACACAATTTTCTTTCATGATAAAATCTGATGAACTTCTCCATGAAAAACTAACCAGTTGAAGTTGTCTATGAGCATATTTAGTGCTTTCTATCATTTCACTATACAAAAACTTCTTAGCAGTTTCAGCTTCCACCAGTCTTCTAAATCAAGTTGACCAACCTAGTGTTTGCTTTAGAAAGAAAACTTGTTCTGGAAACACAGCAAAAATTGTTCTAACTGATTCTAACCTGCATCAAACGCGCAAAGAACAAGATATCAACACAAACCAAAAAAATGCACCCAGTCCCTTCCAGCAGTCAATATCTCACAAGTAGAGGAAGAGAAAATTAAACTGAAATTGAATCAACATCCTTACTCCCTATAAAGTAATAGTACCCTGGTAGTGAAAGCTATCATGCCTACCATGGGTCCATGACTAAGAATTGCCATCAACCAGTTAAAAGGATAATTCCTTACCACCTTCAAATATCCCCCTTATAGTATCCAAGCTTAATACCTATCCTGATTGACCACTCTACCTTTGACATTTAGAAAAGTATCACAACATAATTCCAAATTCTGTTAGAATCTACAAAACTAGAAATCAAAGTTGACCTCCAAGAACTACTGATTGCACCTCAAATCGTCAGGGCTAATTAAGACTCACATAACACTCTCATCTGTCATTTTCAAACTTTCCCAGTACACCAATAATCTCTCACATTTCTGGGTACCCATACAGTACCATCTAAGCCAGCCTAAGATAGAAACTTAAAAAGTAACAATTACTGACCATAGAATCAATAAATACCATCGAAAATTGTAATTGATATCTGCCAACTGCATCAGCCAGTTATAGGTGAAATAATACTTAATCAACTTTATCAATCACGGGCAAAAGCTCCAAGAAAAGAATTAGGTTATGGTCCTTATGGATTAAAAGAACACCGTAAAAACTAACAAAAGCCAGGGGGGGCAACATCCAGAAACATTGGCTATCAAATATCACATAAGCAAACTTAAAATATTTACAATCTAGCAGGCCAAGTACCAATCATTCACACTTAACATCACCGAACAGAACACCAAAAGATAAACAGAACCCAAACAAAGAAAAAACGGAAAATAAGTAACACTAGTAATAAAGCGAGGGACAAGACAAGAGAACATACGTAAGTATTAAGTTGGCGAACAAAGCTGGAGAAATTATTGTGCTTGAAGTACTTAGGCAGCAAGTCTCTGGCGAACTCAGCAGAGTCCCACACGACGAAGCTATTATTAGTGGGGCTCCAAGATACTATCTTGTCCGTGCTGGGGTCGTCCACCATGTCGTACGTCTTCACCAGGAAAGGCGGCGGAGCATTCGCCGCCGGCATTGGCGCGGGCGGCGGCGGCGCACCTCCCCCATCGCCTCCGCCCTTGGTAACACTAGAAGAAGTAGACGCCGCTTCCATATCAACAATATACTACTTAAGATCACAAAATACTACAAATCATCGAACGATTTTTCACATACTATCAGATGAAGGGATGTGGCAACAATTTTCTTATGAACTAGGGTTTCTGTTATAGGAATTTGAAAAAAGAGGGAAAAAAAAGAAAAAGAAATTGGTGTTGCTTGAATTGTTTTTTTTTTTTTTTTTTGTCTGAGAAATAGAGAGCGAGTGATTGTACGGTCACGGGGAAGAGAAGGGTGGCTTAAAAAAGGGGGGCGAACAGACACACACACGCACACACCCCACACAGTGTGTGTTTGGGGAAAATGACAAAACATTTTGTGAGCAAACATTTATTGGTTTTTCTTTTATTAATGCGATGAATTGATGTCATTTTCTAAAGTATTTTGCATTTTCAGTTTGACTTTTCTATTTTATTTTGCGTATTCTCTGAATTGATTTTATAAAAAGTATTTTTTAAAAAGTTTATATTTTTTACGGCTTATAAACGAAAAATGTTTGAAAAAGTAACATTTTTGTTCCGTAACTTAATATTTTATTTTTTTTGTTCCGTGGGTTATAGGATTATAATTTTTAGTTATGTAACTTTAAAATAGAGATAATTACATGGACCTCCCTCTTAGTATGAGAATATACAAATTCCCCTCTCTTACTTTAAAAATTACAAATACACCCCTCTGACTAACCACGGTTAAGGTTGATTGGCGGAATTTTAAACTTTACACTTTTATTCCACTTAAAAAATTAAAAAATATAGATAAATAATTAGGCAAAAAAAAATAATTGAAAAGGCAAAAACACCTTTACGTTTTCTCGCCAGACAGAAGACTCTCTATCTTCTTTCTCTTACTTGTTTCTTCAAACCTTCTACTTATACCAAAAAATCATTCCTCCTTGTGCAATAACCACCATGAGAATTCCACCATCGATCGTGACTGGTTTTAAGACATTGGAGGCTCACAAACAGATGATACTGGTGGAAAGTATATCTAAATGTTACTTTGACTAATGGAGGGACCAATTGGTAATGGTAATAAACTAAGAAGGTAAGTTTATGTAATTTTCATAGTAAAAGGGAGAAATTTGTATATTCCCATAGTAAGAGAGAGGTTAGTGTAATTATCCCTTAAAAAATATAGCACTGCTGGTCTAATGTCATCTTTCTATTAGATATTTCAGCGAAAATTTCGACGTGCTTTAATATGTTGCTTATATGGCCTTTACATTTTTTTTCCCATTACACCATCCTAACTTTTTGTCTGGGATAAATGTATTTTTTTTCCTCAAATATAGTTGTTAATGCGATTTTGATTTTCAAACAATTTAAGGTTGCAACTTTATTTCTCAAATTTGAAATTTTTGGCACTTTTGGTCCTTCCACTAAAGTTAACAGAAATTTCATTTAAAGTGGAAAAATTTGTTGTTTTCCTCCCATTTTGTAGTGTTATGAGTTGTAATCCAATACTTCCATTTTTCCTATTTTTCTTTAAACTTCAAAAAGAGAATAAACCAAAACAATAAATTTTAGCAACCAACCCACTAAGATCTTATAGACGTCCAACATCTTTGGCTGATGAAATACAATATTTATCCAATGAATATGTTGCTTAGAGTACGTCACCATAGGAAACTCGATGCCCTATCTTGAGGTCCTTGATTTGGAATGTCTCAGACCCAACCCTCATCAGATGGTTTCATAGCCGCTATCCAATACGCGGCCCAATTGCATGGGTTGCCTAAATGGTCTATGGATTTTATTGTGGTGTTAATGGAATCCAATATAAATAAATGAGCACAACAAAGATAAAACCAAGAATGAATCCTCATTTTATTTATTAAATAATATTACATACATTGAATTTATCAAATAGATTACATAAAATGCCAATTTAATTAGCTTTCTGATCACCTATTCTAATAGAAACTTTGACCAAGAACACTGATTCATAGTGTTGTCTTGATCCCACTTTTGATCAGAAAGGTTCTAATCGTTCTTGGAGATCTCTGATCCTTTAGCAAAGAGACGAGAAACCCTTTTGATGGAGGGGTGTGGATCATCGTTATAGAGGATGTCTTTCATTCCTGTGTGGATGGATTAAGCACGAAATTTGGAGATTCCAAACGTTAAGATGCTCTACATGCTTCAAAGGTAAAATACGTGGTTACGTTGAACATCCCTTTATTTAATTTGTTATATTTATTTGTATTATGACTGCTTGAACACTCGAGAATTCAAAATTTAGAATTCGATCTTGTTGGCATTAATTTAAATTTCTTTTTTATTTCCGCTGCGTAGTCTTGTATTCCCCGAGCCAATATCGTATCTTTCAAGCACCTCAGGAGCCAACTCCAGAGGAGCCCCTATGGACTCATGTAATTAGGTTGCTCGCCTTCTGTCTCTTCTCTATGATATTTTCAAGTTGGATATGACAGGAGGGTACTTTGTAAATGAAGATTTTGAGCTGCCAGCGAGCCACCACCATGGAGGTGGATGACTCGCAAGAGTCCCCTAGGGAGTCGATGCCCAAGCGTATCGCAACCTCACCAGCCAGGAGGAGACCCCTTATCGGAGCCAGAGTAGACATTTTAAATCTGGCAAAACTAAAAAAAAAAAAAAAAAACCTCCCCTTTCTTTTGTGAGGGAGAGTTCAAAACAATCAATTTTTAGGCCCGATGCTTGGGGATGATGGTGGTGGTCGTATGTGGTCAAAGACAATTCATCTGTTTTTCTTCCTTTTCTCTCTCTCTCTGAACGTTTTCTTATCTCCCTCCCCTAGTAGTTTTAGTTGGAGGTTTATATGCGTAGTTATTGCCTTTCTCTATGCCTTGTGTTGTTTAGTTGGGGTCTTGTGGCATATACTTGCATTTTTACTTACTTTCTACAAAGTAGTGTCCCCTGCTTGGCCTGAGAAGGCACATTTGGCTGAACATGAGTTAGAATCTTGATATCTTAACTCCTTTTTGCAATGAAGAATTTTTAATGTGCAACACATGCAAATAGAAGAGAATTACCTTAATAGGTTTGTTTAGAATAGGGCTTGCTCTGCCCATGCTGTCGACATTAAAGCAGGATGTGTTGTTATCCTTGAAAAGATACTTGGAAAGATAACATGACTTATTTGAAAGAACTTGCTTCCCCAAAGGTAAGGTTTCATAGATTAGTGAGTGTTTGCCAATGGTTTTTATTTCTCAAAAGGGACCTACTCAATGATAAGACTTATTTTGAAAGAGTATCTGTTAGGAGAGGGGTTTTGTTGTTGGGTGTCTGTTTAGCTGCAGGGCTTATTTTTATAAGAAACCTGCTTTGGGGCAAAAGTTACTTCTAAGGAGGTGTTTGTCTAAAGGCAGGGTTGATTATTTTTATAACATGCTTGCCTATAGGTAGGGCTTATTATTTTTATCAGATGCTTGCATGGAGGCGAGGCTTATTTGTGCAAAATGTTTGTCTGGCACAAGTTTGATTTTTGGGAGGACGCATGCCTAAAGGCGCAACTTGTTTTTATAAGATGTCTGCCCACTTATTTTTATAATATGTCTACCTGTGGGCAGGGTTTGATTTAGGCATCGTAACATCTAATATTGTTGACATCAAATGTCAAGACAAAAGTCATCCCTTTGGGTCTTCAAGCTCATATGCCTCATGATCTAGGATACCTGTTATCTTATAGGGTCTTTTCTAGTTAGGGTCCAGTTTTCCTACTGGTTTCAAGGTGTTCACTTGCCGAGGGGCAAGGCCCCATTGGAAAATCTCATCGTTTTTTTTTCGTTTATTATGGGCGGGCACTAACATCATGCTCCTACATTTCTTCAAATTTTCACCAACTCTCAAGTGGTCTTTAGGGAAATATTGTTCTAGTAGGCTTAAGGTCCACAAAATAATTTTCATACCCCATTTATAGTAACATGGAAACTACTTTATAGGAGTTAACTCTTTACCATTCTCATCTTTATGAGATCTCCAAATATTTTGCCACTTTCCACGCAACTTAGAGGACTCCAAGTGAATTGCATTATTATACATTAGACCCAACCCATCAACTAAAAAAAATCTTATATGTTGCCCCCTACGACACGTGAGACTCTAGCTGTTTTGTAATGATAGTACAACTTTCCATCTCTCTCAAAAAGTGCCACCACTCATGAGATCACAATCTGGAAGGCGGTAGCACTGCATACTACATTATTACCATTCTCATCTATAGGCGGCCGTGCACAGGAACCCCTGCCAGCACGCGTGGGCTCACCTGCACATTGCCGTTGTACGCAATCGTGTAGCTAACGTTAATGGGCGTACTGTTTATTCGCCATCTTGTCCATTATTCTGTAAATACTAAATATTCAATATGATTTAATATTTAAATCATACCCAAAATTTAAATCTCAACAACTACATGATTTCAACATATAAAATAAACATAAAACAATAATAAACATGTTATTAAAGTAAAGCAAAGCAAACAACTGCATATAAATCAACTAGTCAAGTGCGCGAACTAAGCCGATACCACTTAAACATTAAATGAGCAACAAAAGCTCTAAAAAAATATGAAACAAGATCATATATCACACTTCAATTGGATTATTCATGCACTTGCACACCAACTAGTTAATGCAAGTCAAAGAGTATATAACCTCTTTCAAAGTATATCGACTGTTCTAGCTTCGATAACTCTCCTCCAATAATGAATTTCTTGCTTTGTGCTCACAATAGCAAAGATATGTACTCTTTCGCAAGTCTACATAAAATACCAACTTGTGTTTCTTTAAATCCTTCTAGAAACTCAGAGTGGAATTAGAATAACATTTCAATGAGATAGCAAGTGTTCTAGGCTTCTAAAAAAAGTATCCATAATCAATTTCAAGTTCTTGAGAAGGATGAAATGAGATTAGAAGAAGAAGAAGATATATAAGGGAGTGAGGGAGAAAAATATAGATACAAACCCCTCGATTAGAGGAGCTGTGCAGTATCCTCTCTGCTTTGCGAGCTTTCTAAAATTCCCCGCAAAGTTTTTACTCTTCGGCTGGGGATTCAGGAGAGGTTGAGTACGCTTGACAAATCATGGTTGCAACAGACTACACGACTTTGTTGTCTTCATGAGGAACAGTACGACGAAACTCACTCCCAATCTTTTTCAATTCCCGCTATTCCTTGAGGTATTTGTTAGAAATTCGGAGATAGATCAAATTGTTAGATAGTGGCGAGGAAAGCATCCTGTTACTGCTCCACTCTGATCGTTATTTGGCTTCACTTTTTTATCACCTCACATACGTCGTTTTAGCATATCAAGCAAGAACCACATTTACTTGCTAAGATTATTTTTAAATTTTACTTATAAATAAATTAACCTCATAAAAATAAATTAATTAATATGGATTCCATATTATAGTTATTTTACCTTAGATTTGGCCCAAGCTAAAGAAAATCGTGACAAGAATCTAAGCTCCAAAATATAGGGCATACTCATTTGGTCTTATCGACAACCCATATTCATTTTTTTTTTCTTCTTTTTTTTTCTTTCAAATTTTAAATACTTTTTAATTGTATTTTATATGGATCCTAAGTATATTCGTGTCACATTCATATTCGATGAGTGTCGAATACTATTTGGGACCATTTTTTTAGAGCATTCATGTGTGATGTTGAAATTTTATTTTCGATTAAAATAAAAATTTTATCTAAATAATTACTCATTAATTTATTATTTAATTAAAGGATAAATTACAATGACTTTTAAAAAATACACAAAGGCAAAGTTAACGGTTTCACGCCTCCATCCAAAAATTACATAATTCCATCCAACATTATGGGATATTGATTTTTTTAAATAATGAGAAGGTATTCGTAATTATGTTAAATTTCAATAAGTTGGTTGTAATTTACCTTAAAAAACTAAAGTACATCATCTATCTCTTGATAATCTATATCTATATCTATATCTATATTATATCTATATCTATATCTATATCTATACTATTATAAAAGAGAACCATTTGAGCGTACCGACTTTAGATTGCCCCAATTTACCCTTCATTTCATTTTTTCTCTTTAAAATTATTTGATCAAATTAATAATTTTAATATTTTCTAATAATTTTCTAATTATTTTTTTTTTCATAACTACCCACTACCCCACATTTCTCTTTCTCCTAACTTCTCCATATTTATCATAATTTATAATTATAATTTATTCTTTTAACAAAATTTTTTTTTCTTATCATCTCACATCAAGTTTCTTTTTATATGCTCGCAGGAACCGCGTGTGACGATATCTAGTTATTATAAAAGAAAACTCATTTGACGTACCAACTTTAGATTGCCCAAATTTACCCTTCATTTCATTTATTTTTAAAAAAAATTGGTAAATTTAATAATTTTAAATATTTTATTTAATAATTTAATAATTATTTATTTTTCTTAACTACCCGCTACTCCACATTCCTCCCTCACCTTAATTTTCACATTTATTATAATTTATTCTTTTCGTAAGTTTTTTTATCATCTCTTACAATAATTTTTTTTATGCTCGGGGGAACAGCGTGCAACGAAAACTAGTTATTATAAAAGAAAACTCATTTGGCGTACCAACCTTAGAATGCTCAAATTTACCCTTCATTTCATTTATTACCTTCTAAAAAAATTGGTCAATTTAGTAATTTTAATATTTTATTTAATAATTATTTATTTTTCTTAACTACCCACTACTCCACATTCCTCTCTCACCTTAATTCTTCATATTTATTATAATTTATAGTTATAAGTTATTCTTTTCATTATTTTTTATCATCTCTTATAATAATTTTATTTTATACTCACCAGAACTACGTGCATCGAAAACTGATTTGTTAATAAAGGCAGGTCTCTTGTGACATATTAGAACTCCAATTAACCTTCAGGGCTGTTTGGCTGAATGATAAGCATTCAACACATAAATAGTATATTTCCATTTTGATTATGCAGCCCAGGATATAAAAAAAAAAAAGAAACTGGGATGGATATGAATCTGGGAATTGAACCTGACGTGAATCGAACACGCAACCTTCTGATCTGGAGTCAGACGCGCTACCATTGCGCCACGGATCCATTTGGAAGAAACTGCTGTGAGAATTAGGATATGTATGCTGAAAGACTGCGCTATATATGACCATGTGTATAAATTTTTCCTCTTTCTTTTCTTTGGTTTGTTTTTTTTTTTTTTTTTCTAAATATTCTATTTAACACTTATTTTCCTTCAAAATACAAAAACTTAGAGCAATACAGAAAATTTCTCTCAATAATATAGTACAATACAAGAACATTAAAGAATGAAAAAAAAAATTGAGCAATGATAATGAATTTGTAGAAAATGGTTTAAAATATATACTAGTGTTGGAATTGATGATCGGCAAGTCAATGAATTGGCTCTTATGATTTATTGTAGAAGATAATCTTTTTTAATATAATGTTAATTTAATGGGAATAAAGTTGTTTGACCACCATGTTTTTATATAAATATTTTTGTATATCACGAACACAACCTTCATACCAAATGAACCAATGAAGTTCAATCGCGCATTTGAATGCGACCATAAAGCCAATTTTAAAAGGTTGGTCGGAAACGTTCCAAGTCTAAAACCATCAAGAAAGAGAGAACTGAGGGTTCTGTAATACTCAGACTAAGTGTTGGGTTAGCTCACCCTCACAGGATCGCGACCCTTTGTCCCGGCCATTGTAGCACGTGTGTCGCCCAGGGCATAAGGGGCATGATGACTTGACGTCATCCTCACTTTACTCAGCTTATCACCGGAGCATTCATACGATGAGTGTCTCGCTTCATCAATGATAGACGCATGACGTTTATGCACTTTGGTGGGTGCTTGACATGGTACTATGTTATCAAGTTCACTTATCTAACTCGTAGAAGTTCTTATACAGAAGCCCACGAAGCATGATCGGTGTAACTAGAACTCCTTCGTTTCAATCGTACAGGAATTAGTTTATTTGGCTGAGGAGCCACAATAGCTCTGTGTATGGGGTACCTATGTACGTTGGTCCTGGCTGACATGGTGCGTAAATACTTGGGTACCAAAAATCCCTGCTCCGATGCAGTTTGAATAAGGAGGTTGGTGTGTTCCAAAATAGCATCGATCACCTGTCATGAGATGATGATGATGATCTGCTATGATCTAGAATAAATAAGTTGTCAAATTAAATTGTGTACGTAATCGACACAAGCTCAAATCTAATTGAAGGTGAACCTAAAAGAGTTACAAACAAATGATCACTAACTTAGTTAGAGATAAATTAATGAATTAATTCAGAAGGATAAAGAATATCAAAATAGATGATCAGAAAACTAATTAGGTTAATTTATCATGTGTAGGAAATAGAGGACGTACACTACATACAAACTATGTAGTACATACACAGCATACATACATATAAAATCTGGTAAACTATGTCTGAATTGTATATACATATATAAGAAAGCCACCAAACTCATACACAGCAACAAAAAGTTTCGTAATAAGGGAGTCGTCTAGTTCCAATTCAACCATATTAATATACACAACTTATAAGCATAGCCTAATCATAGCAAAACATACAATAATATCTGAGAAAGCAACCCCCATTCATCATAGTTCTGCTCTATGAATACCCAACTTCAGTGTCTACGTACGTACGGGGAGAAACATCATATATGTTGTGTAGTATAATGCATGGACATAAATGCGACGACACCGATACGATACAATATGGACATGGTAGCACGAAAATTATAGAAAAATTAAGACACAACACGATATTCATAAAATGACTATATATATATATATATATATATGATTAATATATATTTTTGTTATATATATTCTTAATTTCTCATATAATTAAAATATGTAATACAAAAAATATCAAGATAAAATATAACATAAGCGTGTCTTATGTCTACATTTTTAACCAAATATTTGCTTCAATTTAGAAAACATACATAATAAAAAGTACGCAATGAAAATTTTATAATATTCAAATTAGTTAAATCATCATGATCATCTCTCGGAATTTTAGTAATTTCATCCCAAAACTTTTAGTTTGAGAGGAGTGAATTAGTTCTTTTTCTTTTTTTATTAAGCTCATTTTTTCTTAAGACAACCCAAAACTTGTTGAGATTATGAAAAAGTCTAAACGTGTCCAAAACTTATTGGACACACACAAATGCCGTGTTCGACACGTGTTCGAGCTGTGTCCGTATTCAATACTGTATCTAATAATAGACCAAGTACTATTTGCTTTCGTCTTGGACATACAAGCAGATCTACATACTGAAAAGTTTCACGATACCACGCATCCGGAGCAAAAATCATCGACCTTGTTAGTTATAGGTCTCCAGCAGTGCACATGATTTTAAGTAAAAGGTCAACGTCCCACCTACAGTGCTCCACAACCCTCGTCCTCTTTCTATCAGGGTTCATGTCAGTCCATCACGTTACGTCTAGGCCACACATGCCCAATATTTCTAGCACAATAGTTGTTCTCAGATGGATAATTTGTGCTCAACAAGACTTCATTCAAGAAATACACGAGACTTGTACCTAGATGGGTGGGTAAATGTGTCCAGTGTAGTTCCAACTGGATTCAGCCATGGTTTAAGGAAGGAAGAAAATGGAGAACACAAATCCTATTAGTCTCCATTCACACAAGTCTATGGGAGTGGGTTAGGTGGGATGGCAATCATGAATTTTGACAAAATTCAAAAGCAAATTCACACAAGGCATGAAGGATGTTTTATTAAAATAAAAAATCATTAAAAAAAATTAATAGTTTACCCATTAATCTCAAGGTCCAGAAGTAGAAAAAGCTGCTCTATATTAGTTTCAAACATACTTTTTGATTAAAAAAAAATAATTAAAAAAGATGTATGTGTCATTTTTTACAAGCACACGTGCCAACTAGATGTTTTTACACCTAAAGCAAATTTATTAAAAAAATTCCTAACACAAAGCACATTAAAATACCCTATGAAATGGAATGCCCATACATTAACACTATGCTATTAGCATCAAGATTTGAGAACAAATTATCAAATTTTTATAGTTTAGGCTTTCCTAAACCCTTTAAAACACATTTGGTGCCATTAAAAACTCACTGTCCAAGAAGCCTAAATCCAAATAGCCCCGGAAGGCCAGGCTTATGGCCTGCATCCGGCAATGGAAGCCCAGTAAGAAGGAAGGCCCACAAGAAGGGTGGGCCGAAGTCCAAGGAGGTGAGGAGCCTAGAAACGTGGCAGCCATGTCATCTCCCAAAGAACACCATTGACATGTGGCTAGATCCATTCGAGCCAACTTAGCTATGGATTTCATTAGGGGTAGCAACAAGAAGGGTTTGGGTGTATTTGGAACCCGTCTTGTCCAGATATAAAATTCGTGAGAACAAATCTAACCCGACAAATGTTGTTATTTTTATTTTTATTTTATTTTTCTACAAATATATATATATATATATATATAAAAAATTGTTCATGACCTAAATCAAATTTCAGTATAAAAATTAAATTTATGAGTGCATGCAAATGATTCCGTCCCTGGAGACAACCATTCTCCCAAGTCAAAAGAAGGTTGGACTCCTATATTCAAGTAAGGGAGGTGGCTATAAATAAGCCTTCCTTTCTTGGTAAAAGTTAACATCTTCTTGACACTCGTACATGAGAAATGCTCTATTACTCAAGCATACTTATTCTTATTTTATTATTTATTATTGCTCCTTCTATTCCTAATTACTATCTCTTATGTTTGTTTGTTCATATGAGCATTAAAGTCCTAACGTATTCTTTTGCAGGTCTCTTCTCCAAGACTTGCAAAAACTCAAGCCCAGAATTTTTAAACTGGACTGGTTGAAATGAACAACTTGTTTACTCGCATCCGTATCCAAAACAAACCAAATGATTAGTTCACATGAAATCCTAAAAAATCCAACATATTTTTCCTCTAGATAAAAATTTATTTTCACTTTACTTTTATCATGCAAATAGTTTCTTGATGTAACCTTTTTCTGGAGGAAAACAACCACAAAGAATGGATCATATTAGATTAGGGTTTTAGGTTTGACAAAAATGCAATTTAAGATTAAAATGCTAATACACATTTTTTCTCAGCTAACAATTTTGTGGAGAGGGATCACAATTTTTCTAGTGTTTGTTTTTGCTATGTAATGATTACTTTGAAATCACTTGACAAATCTGATATAATTTCATTTCTTGGACCAACTCTCTTGTCTTTAATGAAGGGAGCATAGTGCATTTAATCATAATTTAATTGTCATTAATGACTTTAGGTCAAAACAAGCATTGAATATTGATTTGATTTGAAGGACTTGCATTATGCACATATATAGCACTTGGAGGATTTATTGAGACCAGATAGAGTTTGGGCGTTAAAAGCAAGTTTACAATAAGGGATAATTACACTTTCGTGATCTCCTGAAATTTGGTGTAATTATATGTAGGTTTTTTGTAATTTGAAAAATTACATTTAATATCTTTGAAGTTTGTTTCCGTCTAACAATTAAGTCTTTCATTCTGTCAAGATTTACCAAATTTATTGATACTAACAAAACAGCTGAATGAAAATTAATATTTATCCTCGATTGACTTATTGCTGATTTATTACAGGTCAAATAACTTTTTTCGGGCTAAACTACAAGGGTGAAGATTTACCTCCTCACATGCATTAACGCGTGAAAGACGTATGAGGTTAATTTGACGATAAAAATATTTATTTGACCAGTAATAAGTCAATCAGAGGTCAATACAGATTTTCTTTTTTCAACTTTTTTGTTAATATCAACAAACTCGATAAATTTTGACCAAATAGATGGACTATTTATTAGACCGAAGCAAACTTTATGGATGTTAAATGTAATTTCTCAAACTACATAAAATCTATATATAATTACACCAAACCTCATAAGAATGGAGTGTAATTATCCCTTGCAATAATTATGGGGCTTACATGAGTAATTAAATTATTCCAATGAATTTTGAAACTGCACGTATTTGAGTTGAAGTTGCATGGTCATAAAGGTTTAGAAATGAATTTTCGTGACGATTATGACTCTTATTTTGTGTAACTCCACATAAAAGTTAAATATATTACATAAATAATTAAGTTACTTATCGACATGCTATTACGTACATCTCGTAACATGTTGAATCGACAGAATATATATATATATATATATATATATATATATATATATATATATATATCAATACTACACCAAAATATTCAATTATGACAATATTTTATGTCCAAACTTATAATTTTTATTAAAAGGTAAATAAAACTTCAGCTAAAACTCCCCTCTTTATTTAAGAAATTATAATTTTATGAAAAATGAAACGATTACTTCAATTTCAAGATATCACAATATGATTGGTGTAATACAATTCAAAATTATTGATGGCGATATTTTTGTATTGAATTTTAAGTTTATGAAAATATAACTAGAAATAGTATAAGAAAATGGGATCCACTTTTTTAAATTGTTGGAATTTCAATTTCTTCTCCAAAAGTAACCAAACAAGCCCAAAAGTTTGCACTTTAGCGAAAAGGACAGCTATATATATTTTAAGGTAAATTATATTTTACTATTTGAATTATATATCTATTTTATATTTTATTATTAATATGTTTTGTTAATTTACTATTTAAATTTTGTGAAATTTGAATCTTATCATCATAATCATTTTTTATTGATTTTTCTGTCTAGAAAATATCACTTAACATAATCCTTAAATTTCACATGTGCATTGCATGTGATGTTTTTTTGACAAAAAATTTAATCATAAAATAGTTATAAATGACATAGTGTAAAATTTTATAAAATTGAAATGATAAATTGACCAAAAAAAAGTTACTAAAATGTAAAAACGCTCGTAATTCAAACAATAAAATAGAATAAACTATATATTTTATTACATTAAATAAAGAAAAAGGACATTTTGGTCCTTTGTGCACTCAACATATTCTGTTGGTCTAAACAAGGAGCAGAGCAATATTTTATTACATTAACGGTGGCTACTTCCACACTTTTCATCTGCTCATTGGCCAAAAGGCGCATCATCATGTTGTATAATGCGATCATGCGTCCTTTGATGCGCGAATGCATGGGACGCGCTCTATAGCATCGCTTGAACTGAAGCGCTAGCCGAGTTTTGAGTTTGGTAGATTAACTTTGTTGGGTTAAAAGAATGGTGAAAACAACCTTAACCATAGTTAAAACACTAGGGGACAAAAGCATTTGCAGCTCACTGTTTTTCTCTCCTGCTTTCATCACTGGGGCGCTCACTGTACCATTCTCTCAGCTCTTTGTTCTTGCTTCTTAATAGGAGGAAGAGAATCTGGGCTCTCTGTACAGACATCATGTTTCAAGGATGTGGTGGTTTGGGGTAATGTGTTTTCAAGATTTGTGGGGTTGAGTGTTCTCTTGAACAAATAGAGAAAAGGGTGAGGGTGGATAAAATAAAAATCTTCTCTTGATGCCATTATAAGTGCTTGGAGATGGGAATCTGATCTGGGATATTTTTAGTGGGAATCTTTGGTGATTTTAAGGCCACTTTCTTGAAAGGTAAGAGCTTGTTCACCTCCGTAACTGGTTATTACATACTTATTTGTAGCAACACTTTGTGGGCTGCTTTTGTATTGTTTTATCTTTCTTTTTATATTATTGCCACTTTATTCAACCACTTGGAATAGTTCTTGGTGCTTTTTAACTACTGTAGCTGCCGATTGAGAGCTAGCACCGTGTACTCTTTACTGGACTAGTTGCGATTCTTCACACTCTAAACCTGTCTTTATTGCTGGAAGATGAGTTGAGTTTGTGCTTCAGTGTGTTGCCCTCTTATCAGATGTTCTTCTTACTGCTTGTTCTTGATTTTTGTTGGGATCATGTTTACCTTTAGCTCAAGTGATTTTTCTGAGTGGGGTAATGTGGTATGTAAATTCTTTCCCTACCATTCAGCATGTGATGTTCTTGAGCTTCACTATTTTCATTTTCATTTAGTTGATTTTGTATTATGTACGTATTGTACTTGCTTGTTCAGTTGCAAAATGTCGCTGAAGGAGTTTATTGTCAAATGTAATATTTGTATTTTTAATATTTGTATTTTCTTGTATTTTCTATGGAAGAATATCTCTCCCTCACTCCCTGTTATCTGGCTATGTTTGTAGAGCTCAATTGTTTTAGCAGTTATCTAGGCTGGACGTCATCTTCCTCAAATTACAGCTCATAGTTAGCCTGAATACATACTGTAAGTCATGGTTTCGAGGTCTTATTCCAACTTATTGGATCTCACATCCGGTGGTTCTCCTACTTTCAGCCGTGGGGGGAAGAAGTTTCCCCGAGTCGCAACCGTAGCTGGGGTGTTATCTGATCTAGATGATGAAAATAGAAGTAATGGTGGCTCTGATGCTCCCTCATCCATTTCCCAAGAGCGTATGATTATTGTTGGAAATCAACTCCCACTTCGTGCGCATAGGAGAGAATCAGATGGTCATAGAGGCTGGGACTTTAGTTGGGATGAGGACTCTCTTCTTTTACAACTGAAAGACGGACTTGGAGAAGATGTGGAGGTAATATATGTTGGTTGCCTCAAAGAAGAAATTGATGTTAGTGAGCAAGATGATGTAGCTCAAACATTGCTTGAAACTTTCAAGTGTGTCCCTGCTTTCATTCCACCGGAGCTCTTCAGTAAATTCTACCATGGTTTTTGCAAACAGCACTTGTGGCCTTTGTTTCACTATATGCTTCCCTATCTCCTGATCTTGGTGGCAGGTTTGACCGTTCCCTATGGCAAGCTTATGTTTCGGTGAACAAAATTTTCGCAGATAAAGTAATGGAAGTCATCACTCCAGATGATGACTTTGTGTGGGTTCATGATTACCATTTGATGGTATTACCAACATTTCTAAGAAAGAGGTTTAATAGGGTGAAACTTGGGTTTTTCCTCCATAGTCCTTTCCCATCATCAGAGATATATCGAACTCTACCTGTAAGGGTTGAACTTCTACGGGCACTTTTGAACTCTGACCTGATTGGCTTCCATACATTTGATTATGCAAGACATTTCCTTTCTTGTTGTAGTAGAATGTTGGGGGTATCATATCAATCTAAACGTGGTTATATCGGGCTTGAGTACTATGGTCGTACTGTCAGCATTAAAATCCTTCCAGTTGGGATTCATATGGGCCAGCTTCGCTCTGTGCTGGATCTTCCAGAGACAGAGGCTAAGGTGGCGCAATTACGGGATAAATTTCAGGGTAAGACCGTTTTGCTTGGGGTTGATGACATGGATATTTTCAAAGGAATAAGCTTGAAACTTCTAGCCTTTGAGCAATTGCTTACTCATCACCCTGAAAAAGAGGTAAAGTTGTTCTTGTTCAGATTGCTAATCCTGCCAGAGGCCGAGGGAAAGATGTACAGGAGGTTCAGTGTGAAACTTACGCAACTGTTGCAAGAATTAACCATGTCTTTGGGAAACCAGGATATGAGCCAGTAGTTTTGATTGATACCTCGCTTCACTTCTATGAGCGCATTGCATACTATGTAATTGCAGAGTGTTGTCTTGTCACTGCAGTGAGAGATGGAATGAATTTAATACCTTACGAGTACATTGTATGTAGACAAGGAACTGATAAGCTAGATGAAACATTAGACTTAAACCCATCAGCACCAAAGAAGAGCATGTTGGTGGTCTCTGAATTTATCGGGTGTTCTCCATCACTTAGTGGTGCAATTAGGGTTAACCCTTGGAACACTGATGCTGTTGCTGAAGCTATGGATTCTGCTATGATGGTTCCTGAGACAGAGAAACAAATGCGGCATGAGAAGCACTACAAGTATGTCAGCAGCCATGATGTCGCTTACTGGGCCCACAGCTTTCTGCTAGATCTGGAAAGGGCATGTAGGGAGCACATAAGGAGGAGATGCTGGGGTATTGGGTTTGGTTTAGGATTTCGTGTTATTGCCTTGGATCCAAGTTTCAGGAAGCTGTCAGTAGAACACATTGTGTCTGCATATAGAAGGACGAAGAACCGTGCAATTCTTTTGGATTATGATGGTACGATGACATCCCAGACCGCTGCTGATATGAGTCCAACTGCGGAGGCTATTGGGATCTTAAATAAACTTTGCAGAGACCCCAAAAATGTTGTTTTCGTTGTGAGTGGGAAGAATAAGGAGATCTTAACGCGATGGTTTACTTCCTGTGAGAATCTGGCCATCGGGGCGGAGCATGGATATTTTCTGAGGTAAAATATTCATAAATTGGTCGCATAGGAGTTACTTTATCATTTCAAAGTTAAAAGTGCAGATGCATGCTCCTTTACAAAAGAAAAACTGAAACAGAAAATAATGAATTCCTTTTGGCAGTATAAGCATGCTTTGTCATGCAATCACATCAAAATTAAAACATTGTGAAGATGACATTCAATCTGACTAAAGCTTATCTTCAATAGCTACATGTTAAATGAACAAGGAAACCTTTAGATAAATAAAGTACTTACAGATAGCAAACTAGCATTGACAACCCTTGCTGGCTTCTTGGGCTTATGCCTTTTGCATGGATGGTCTATGCTGAAGCTTTAGATGGGCTGTTCTTTGAATAAAATGGTAAATTTGAGCTGAATAGTTGCTTGTAAATAAATAGGAAATCCGTGTTGAGGTGCGGCCACTAGATTCGTAGCAATGTTGTTTATCATAGCAACAAGTACTTTTGTGGTTGGATTAGGATTTAATTATTTTTCTACTGACCTGATCCTCGTGCCTTTTGCTTCTGTAAGAACTACTTCACCTGAAAAATTCCTTGGTAACTTCTATGTTGAGCTTCTCTGGTGTGTGCATTTGTGTATACATATAATGAATAGATAAAAGATAGAAGATATAGTAGAAGGTGAGAAAAAAACATGAAATTGAAAGCTTTTATCCATTGTGGTAAAAGGTACACAATCATTTTCTTTCCTTTTTTTTTTTCCTTAAGCTGTCAACGGAAGGAAGAGCACTTTTTGGCTGTGGATGTCTGTGTTATTATTCAAAATATAAGGGTGGTTTCTGTATTTTAACCATTCTAAATGGGGTGTAATTGTAATTATTCCATTATTAGTCTTGCAAAAAGCTGTTGCGCGTGTACTATTGATGCTAAATTTGGACTTTTTCTCTCAGATATATACAGCACTACAAGCACTAGCCTCTCATCTACTTATTTGTGTTTTTACATAGTTTTGTTTTTATGGTATTAGCAAGTCATACATTCCTCGACCACCCCTACGCTCCATCTGCCAATGCCTGATGGAAAAAGCTTGTCCTTTGGTTTGAGCTATCTGGGTTTTTACTCGTGATCTCTACTGCATTCTTGCTGACTTTGAAAAGATTTTATCCATTGACTTCCTTTGTTACCTTATCAACCCTGCTAGTGCAACATTTCATATTTCAGGCCACAAAACAGTGCAGACTGGGAAACATGTTTTGTTTGTCAAGATTTTTACTGGAAACAGATTGCAGAACCTGTAATGCAGTTATATACAGAAACAACTGATGGTTCTTTCATAGAAACCAAAGAGAGCGCACTTGTCTGGAATTACCAACTTGCAGATCCAGATTTTGGGTCTTGTCAGGCTAAGGAGCTTCATGATCACCTTGAAAGTGTTCTGGCAAATGAACCTGTTTCAGTCAAGAGCGGGCAACACATTGTTGAAGTAAAGCCTCAGGTTAGCTACTAGTTTCATACTCATCTTACTTTGATCGATTACTAGCATGTTAGACTGGAAGGTGGCATGTAGTTGCATGCTGTCAACCTCACTGATTGCACTTACTGCTAGTTATATTCATGGGCAGGAATTTTTAATCAGGTTAATTTATTTTTGTATACTCTCTATTCAGTTGGGTGTTTGGCTAAGCTTATTTGGAACATCTTATACGCTTCTACATCTCATAAGATGTTTTGAGAGATTAAAGATGCATATTTTAAAATAAGCTCGTAAAGTGTTTTTATAAATAAGGTGTCACAGCTTATAACATGTTAGAGTGTTTGCCGTATGAGCTCTTTATACTGCAATAATGACAAAAACGCCATCAAACTATTAGAATTTAAAATCATATAAATAGATAATTTTGCTTTGGAGGGAAAAACTTCATATGGGTAAAAGTAAAATAACAAAATTGTGAGTGTGTTTTTGTGTTAAGATTAAAGAGCTAATAACATGTTTTGAAAAAAGTTGGGTGAAGTAAACTTTTTCTGAGAGGGCTTATAAGATTCAACAATATCTTATAAGATCTTTAAAGGAAATTTTGCCTAACGGTTTTCAAGAGCTTATAAGGTGTCAAACATAAGATGTGTTTAGGCGCTTAAACACTTGGCCAAACACCCTAATTTGCTTTCTGTTTCTGTCTTTGCTACATTAAGTGGGCCATCTGATGAAACACATAGGTAGGAGCTTTGGCTGCTTTAGCGACTGATACATATCAACAATGCTCATTTGTAAGGCTTATAAACCTCCTCTATGATTTGGCAGTTAAGCAACGACCTTTCCTAATATTTTGACTGTTGTCATGGAAATCTTGTCTGTTAGTTGACTGCCGTGGTCAACGGTTACTTTGTGACTGAAATGTCAAGTTTACCCCTGTCCGTTATTGTCCTGGACTCCCTATATGTTATTTGACTAAGAGTCAACAGTTACTACTCTTGACTCCAGTGTCAGGTTCACATCTCTGGCACACACAACAACAGTAGTCATATTATATTTATATTTTCTCTAATCTATAATATTATATTATACTATATGATATTGTACTATATTATATTCATATTATTTTGGTACTTTTTTTAATGATAATCTTGTGCTATACTTTGACACTATACTAAGTAATATTATATCATATCATTTTCATTCGCTGTTTCTTGATCAGTGAAGAGGATCAATTAAAATCAGAAAATGGAAACATTGTAAGCGTTCTTTGACAAACCGAACAAGAACCTATCAAATTTGAGAAACCCAAAAAAGCATCATATTTATAAACGAAAAGGCAATAAACATAAAGATAAAGATCTAATAGAAAGACAAAAATTCGTCATGAACAAGAAGTCTCTAGATTCATCTTAATTCAGAATAAAAAGGGAGAGGAAAAATTCAGACAGATCTTCACCACTGAGGAAAAGATACAAATACAGCTCATGTGTGATGTCGTGTATGGAAAGTGTCACTTCATCACATGTGGAAATGATGTATTTTAAACATTACTAGTTTCAACAAGAAAAATTCTGTAAAGCATGGTAGTTAAGCTCTTGTTAATGAGCTTGTACTCCAGATCCCTATGTTTGAATAAATCATAATTAGGACATCAAGGATTGATGACTGCCTTCTGAATCTGAAACTATCCACATACAGTACATAAGCACTGATCATCTTGGACAGCAGTGGTAGAGACATACTGAAGATAAAATAGAGAAGAGATAACGTTGCTGATAATTGCTTTTTCTTAGTAAGATTCAGCTTGAAAACACGGTTATAAGAAATTAAGAGTATAATTTATTCACCAATGCCTTCAACTTGCTTTTCTTTTCTGTATAATATCTTTTAAGTATAAACAGAGGAATGGTTTCTTGTAACCGTGTATAAAAGTTATAGTAGACCAAATGAGAACAAAGGACTATGTCGGGGAATTGAAGATTGTTGGCTTTGGTAGTCAAGTTCTTTATATGGTAGCTAATGGTGGAATCATTTCTGAGCTTGTTATTTCCATTGTTATTTGTTTTTCGTATGACATGATTGTAATTGACCTTATCATGCTTTTATTAGGGCCACTGTTTAAAGATATAGATAATATAGGTGAGAGTGCTGCCCTTAACCAATGGAAGATCATGTATCCATGAAGTTTGAACTCTTAAGTTCTGCTCAAACTTAATCGTTTCTAGTTGTAAGGGTAACAGGAATCGTAGACTTGACTCCGTCACTGACAACCCTATTAGCTTTGCATCTGGAAATCATGGAATCAGGATCTTAAGTATGAAGTATAAGCTAGGCAACAATCATACGTGAGGAAAATTCCTGTTCTATCGCAATGGATCTAATTTTGTGCTCTTCTGATGGCATGCCCTAAACCGAGGCTAGAGGCAATATCTAAGTGGACTGAATACCACTGCTGTCTTCATCATGTACTATGAGTTGAAGGAAGCATTGTGAACCGAGGGTCATAGGAAAGTTTTTGCATACAATTAAGATGAGCCTTTCATCTACTAGTTCACAAGGGCAAGTCAATTGATTGGTTGCGCCTCGTGACGCTGCCCAAGTGAACATTCCAAGAGGAGAATAGTATGTCACAAGGAAGGTGTTAAGTTAAGAGTTCTGAGGGCATCGGCTGATGTAATGCCCTATAAGAACATGTTATGCTTGGTGAGAAAACAAGCACCTCAGCTGTCAATATCTGATATCTATGAAAATTCACAGTGAATTTCTCCCATGTTCTGTCATAGTTTTTTCGGAGTCCTTATCTCTTACTTTTGTTTCTTTGCCTGAACTTTTATTGGAACTTTACAGTATTCTGGGGTCTCATTATTTTACGGTTCCCTTCTCTAAAACCTTTGGGACATATTATAATATCTTAGCATTGCCACTGAAAGAATCGAATTTATTATGTTTATTAATATCAACAAGCTACACCATTCTGACCATTACTTTTGACTTTAGAATGTTACATATTGCACGATCATCTGCCACGAGCTTGACAACTATGAGTACTCTTGAGTTAATGTTCTCACTCTAAAGTATATCTGAGGAAAGATTTTATGCTTAGTCATCATCCTGATCTATGTTTACCTACAACTCTGTCCATAAAAGATTGCCCTTGACTGCTCGACTATTTGTGGAAATCTTGCACTGTTGTTGTGCGTAGACGACTTCATGACATTGGATGAGCTTAATTACGTTCTGCTTTTCTTTTTCGTTTCTGAATTTTGATTAAGTTTATGTTTATGCATTTTCCTAGTCATGACAAATAAGTACAATGTCTTTATAATGAAATTAAGTCATTCTATATCTCCCCAAGCCTAAACATATAATGAGTGTCTTTCTCCAACTGAAACATGAAGGCCGGTGGGAGATTTTTCTTGATTCTAGTCTTGTTTACATCGTCGACTATATTTTCTCTCCACCAGGGGGTCAACAAGGGGCTGGTGGCGGAAAGACTTCTAGCAATCATGCGAAAGAAAGAAGTACTTCCCGATTTCGTGCTTTGCATAGGGGACGACCGATCTGATGAGGATATGTTTGAGGTGATAATGAGTGCAAAAGACGACGGTTCTCTCTCCCCAGTTGCTGAAGTGTTTGCTTGCACTGTCGGACAGAAGCCCAGCAAGGCTAAGTACTACTTGGAGGATATCTCTGAGATATTGAGAATGTTTCAAGGCCTGGCTGATGCTTCTGAGCAGTCCGCTAAAAGTGTTTCATTTTCTCCACAGCGCGCACTCATCGACAAAGTATGAAATGCATCATTGTATTTTACTCCTTCCAATGCAAATTGGGTATTTGTAGTAGTATTCTTTGTGATCTAGCCACTTAGTTTTCAAGTGTGTTTGCGGTATCCACCAAAGAATCCGAAAATTCTGGCCTGATCGTCTGTTAACTCATTGTACCGTTGCATAACTAGCTAATATGTGGTGTTCTTAACTTGCTGTGAGTTATCATTCCATGCACGATCTGAAGTACTAGAGTTGTAGCCGTCACAAGCAACGCCAACCTTTCAAATTACGTAGAAGCGTTTTCTCCTTAAAGAAAACATCATTAGTGAGTTAAAGCTTTCGTCATGTAGTTTTTTGTCAGAATTTGTGGAAACCACATCGAAACGTGGTGCTTCGACTGTCGAAACTTTTAAAGATATGAGATGCATTATTGTTTCTCAGTTGTTGCTTCGGGTGAAATGTGGTGCTTTGACTGTTGTAAATTTTTAAGATCTTGAGATGTAAAACCTTTGTATGTGTGCTTGAGCTTATCAATTATTCATAACCCAGAGTCTGAGGTAAAAATTTCATATTAAATACTGTCAAAGAAAGCTCAGCAAGAATCCAGGCCGCACGATGTTGGAGGGAAGCCAGTTTAAGTACAGCCGTTGGATCGGGGGCTCAATTAGCGCAATCAGGAGGAACGACGGCGTTTCGATGGGAGAAGGCCCAATTCCACCAAGTGGCTGCAGCGTCGTTTTGAGCTAAGTACCTTTGGACGGATGTATCGCAGCGGTGGAAAAGATCCAACGGCGCACGTTTCACCTAGTAGTTAGTAAACGAGCACTTCCATGGATATTTCTTTTCTTTTTTTTAATTCGACTAAATTAATCTTGTAATATTATTTGTTTAAAGATAAAATATAAAATAATATATTTATTAGTTATACACATTTACACTTATTAATTATTTTTTATATTATTTATATTTATTTCTATTAATTTATTTTTGCATTACACTTATTTACCCATATAATTTTTTTTGTATATTATATAATATACTAAGTAGATTAAAATACCCTATGATATTACATGAAATGACTAAAAAATATCATGATAATATAATAAGATAGACTAAAATATAATTTGAGCATTTGAGGTGTAATTATTGAATTTATCATATGATTTTTCAATCTTTTTTAATATAATAGAGTAAAATGTCAGTGTACACAATTTAATCTTTTCAACAATGTAGCATAAAAATAGCTCCTTGAGAAAAAAAGAAAAGGGAGTTAGTTATATTTTATCATTCGAACTATAATTATTTTTCACTCTTATATCTAAATATTTTTCGGGATTAACTTACCATCTCAACTTGACGAAAATTTATAATTTGTCATTTATAATTATTTTTCAATCAAGTTCTTATCGAAAACATCACATGCAGTGTCCATATGATATCTTAAGGGTTATGTCATTTCAAAATTTTCACATATGCACAGCACGCCATATTTTTTCAGTAGAAGAATTTTCAAAAAAATGATCATATATGGCAAAGTGAAAATTTTACAAAAAGTTAAGATGACAAATTGACCAAAAAAAAAAAGAATTTTGATGATAAAGTATAAAAACGGGCATAATTCGAATGACATAATATAATTTATCAAAAAAAAAAATCAAACGATGTAAATGCCATTCCTAAATCATCTCCACGTATCTGTATTTCAAAAAAAGAAAATAATATAAAAAAAATGGGCACACAACCAACCATGGATAAACATTGTTTACACTATTATAAAATATTTGAATGATTTAAAAGATTTATTTATTTTTATTACAAGCTATAGTTTTATTAATGTAGTTACTAACAAGATTGCAATAGAAATCGTAAAAATAATTATTAATTAGGTTATTTATTAAGTTATTGATATAAATATAAGAATTATCAACTTAACACATTAAACTAGGGTAAATTACATTTTATCATCCAAACTATGATCGTCTTTACACTTTAATATTTATTTATTTTTATCAATTTACCATCTCAATTTTATAACATTCTCCACTTAGTCATCTAATTTTCTTTTTAATACCAACTTACCATCCGAACTTACCATTTTGCACTTTAAGAAATTTTGCACTACAAGAAGAAAAACATATATTTTTTGTAAATAGTTATATATTTTTAGTTAATATTTTTTTCTCTTTCTCTTTCTCTAACTCTACATTTTCTTTTTCAAAATCATTCATTTTTTTAATCAAAATTATTTTCATATTATCATCTTTTCAATAATAAAAAATAAAAAAATAATATTTAATTATTTAAAAGAAAAATTATACACATACATCCAACTAGTTGTAAGAAGTTAAGCATTAAGATTAAATGTTGATGGGTTGAATTTCTAAGACCCATCCCTCCGCCGTTAACTTATATTGTTGATCTCCATAAAACGTAGCTAGGTTTACTCAGAAGTCGTCCACAATTTTCTCGCGTCTGCCCACCGAAGATTTTACCTCCTAATCGAACTTCATTCTTGTTAATGGCGAAGAAAGCCAAAAACCCTCTGAAAACAAATAACGCTTCCAAATCTAATGAGGGTGAAAATTCCTCCACGGTTTTCAAGACACTGTTTGGCGAAATTTCTGAACAAAATTCAGCCTCTAATTCTCTTTTCTCTGAGAATAATCCATTCCGCAGAAAGCCCCTTGAAACCCGGCAGCCAAACCATGAATCGGGATTAGGGTTCGCCGAAAAAGATGCTGGGAATAAGGGTATTTTGGGAGATTCGGGATTTTTTGAGATCCAGCAAAAGAATAAAAGAAAGAAAGATGAAGTGAAGGAAGGAAAATCCGGTCTTGATACTGAATTCGTTGAGGAGAAGAGTAAGAAATTTAGGGCGGCTGAATTGCAAGGGGATGAGAAGGACGTTAATGCTAATCATTTTGAATCAAAAGAGACCCTGGGAAAAGATATTGGAGATATTCCTAGAAAAGTTGAAAGTGGTGAGTTTAGTGTTAAAAATGAAAAGAAGAAAAAGAAGAAGAGGAAGAGGGATGAGGTGGAGGCAGAATATGAGGCGAGGCTATATGGAGTGATGGATGAGACGAAGGAAAATAAGGGGGAAAGTAGTGTGTTGGGCGAGAAGAGGAAGAAAATGGAGAATCCGGAGGATACAATGGTGCCAAAGGAAGATTTTGATGATGAAAGTAAGCTATTAAGGACTGTATTTGTTGGGAATTTGCCACTGAAGTTGAAGAAAAAGGAAATTGTAAAGGAGTTTGCTAAGTTTGGTGAAGTTGAGTCTGTAAGGATTCGTTCAGTTCCTATTATCGATGTGAGTTAGCTCTGACCTTTTCCTCTTTCTTACTTGTGATTGTTGTATCATATAACTTAGTGAGGGTGTTTCTGAAATTGGATTGACACTATGAGAGGAATTTGAATGGTGGTAATTTCCATTTACAGGGCAAAATGCCGAGGAAAGGTGCTGTAATCAAGAAGCGGATCAATGAAAATGGAGACAGGTCTGTTTTCTGTTGGAGTTCTCTATTGTACTTGGTTGATTTTGTGGCTTTGGTGGATATCATGTGGTAAACGAGATTGCAGCTACAATTTTCTGCGCAAGTTTTAGAAAGATAACGATACAGGGTCTCTCCATCCCGGCAAAAAAATATAAGAAATTAGAAACAGAAAAATGAAGAACAAAGAAAATGCTGATATCCACATGAAGTATTTTCTTTTTGTGGTTTCTGATAGTACAGTTCGGACTACTCCCTGATAATTAGGCCCTCCTGGAGTAGTTTCTATCAAAATCAAGTGGAGTAATATGCTGTCCAGATTAGTACACTCACTAATGAATATTTTTAAACTTGAAAATTAGTCTACTCAGCTTGCTTAATGATAAGGTCCAGCATTCCAGATAATCTTAATGGTCGATGTTCCATGCTTTGCTTGGTTTTGTATGTTTCAGTTCTTTTGTGTTTGTGTTTGGCCAAATTCTAGTATAAGAAATTGAAGATATCAGATTTCTCTTTCCCCATACAATGTTACATGACCATCTATATGAGGTCTAGCAGTGGTTTAGTTGCATTATTGCAAAAAGCATATACATAAAGTTGGCTGTTCTTTTTGCAGTGTTCATGCTTATGTTGTTTTCAAAACAGAGGAGTCTGCTCAAGCGTCATTGGCCCATAATATGGCTTTGGTATGTTTCCATGTTAACATTCTTTCGACTTCCTTTCAAGATAGAATGTACTTATTATACAGGTAAAAGGGGGTGATTTGTAATGTCCATGAGTTCAGGTTGGTGGAAATCATATCCGTGTTGACAGGGCATGCCCACCACGCAAGAAATTGAAGGGGGATAATTCTCCCTTGTATGACAATAAGAGGACTGTTTTTGTGGGAAACCTTCCATTTGATGTCAAGGTATGATTTCTGATCTTGAAAGCTAGTTGGTTCTCTTTTACATGAGTTCTTCCTGTACCTCTATAACCATGTTCCACTTTTCCACCTTTCTAGGACGAAGAGCTTTATAAGCTCTTTACTGGTATAAAAAATCTTGAGACTAGTATTGAAGCTGTTCGGGTTATCAGAGATCCTGGATCGAGCTTGGGAAAAGGCATTGCGTATGTCTTGTTCAAAACCAAGGTATGAGTAGTATAATTGCAATGGTTGATGTTTTGTACTAACAATGTTCCCTGTCTAATTCCAAGCTACATTTCTTTTCTCTGATCTATTCTAGTCACAGTATTATGTGGAGTGTTGTCTACATGTAAAACTATTATAGATTGAACACCGTTTCTTTTTGCATTCTGACTTTGGAACCTAAAAACCCTTGGTGTATTCTTTGAACTAGCTCAGTTGACCACTGATTCCATGTTTGGTAAGGAAAATCGCAAATTGGTGTTATTTGTTCTGAATCCGTTGTTTTGTGGTAATTTGCATAATTTTTGTGTCATCATATAAACTATGTTGATGGATTTTGGGTATACGACACATGTTCCCAATGGAATGAATGTCATGCATAATTTGTCAGTTCACTGCCTTTTTTAAGCTCCTTATCATCTTTGGGCAATTTCTAGTATATGGCTTAAGAAAATTATGCAGATGGACAAAATAATCAATTTCTTAATTGTTTTATGTGGATATGTTGTCTTAAATGAAGAAAAGGTCCTGAGATTCTGAACTAAATAAATATTCTAGTTAACATCTTGATAATTGTCGAGTGAGTGAGACAAATTATAGCCAGTGTTTGCTTAATTGCTTTGATCCACTGTCAGTTTTAGAGGAGTGAAACTCGAATGAAACCACATTTTTGGGGGGCATTAAAAATGGTGTGATTCAGGGTAAGATTGTGTCATGGATTGATGGTTTTTTGACCCATCAGTCCAGAATATAGGTAGATCTTGGATGATATGCTAGGGCAAGTACATTTTGCATCTGGATTCTGAGTAGAGAATTGATTTTCTCTCTGTATTTTGTCCATCCTAAATTTTTCCTTGGGATGGGTTGAGGGGTGGTTCGCAGGTTTTAGCTGCACTTTAATGCATTTGATGCTTAATAATGCACAGCTTTACCTGAATCATTTTTAGTTTTCAGTTTTTGAAACAGTTATAGTGAAAACATGATTGTTTATGCGTATTCTCATTGGAAATATAACAACTTGACACCACATAAAATTTGCATATTATCGTCGATTTAGATTGAGAATTGAGCTAAAATGGAGTCCACCTAGGAGATGGGTGGGTAAGGCCTGGAGGGGTACTAATAAGGATATGGAACAGGTAGAAACTTTTGCAAAGCCACAATCAAGTTTTTGTATCATTCGGAAACCGAAAAGCATGTAAATGTGGTACTTTTTCTGTTTTCCTGGTGAGAAAAGGTCAAATTGAAAAGGTAAAAGGATAATAGAAGTTCAAGCTTCAATTTGAAGTGGCATATGATCTCTGTTCGAGCGCCCCTCCACCCTCTCTCTATCAAGTTCTTATTTATCAGTTTCTTTCTTTTATTTGCCTACTTTTATCCTTCTTGCATGATTGTGTGTTCTGTTCTTTTTGTTCACTTTTGAGGGTTTGTGTCTTTGGTTGGGTGGATTAGTGGTATTGCTGAGTGGTGCTTCCAGTAATCTCTCATGAATTAAGATTAACTGTATATGGTGATTGCATCATCACATTGATTTTTTGTAAATTTTTTCACCTTTTTGCGCTGAATATCTTTAATTACTAGGTTAACAGATGATCCTATGATCCTTTTGTCCTACTCAGTGCTATATGGTTTTATGTGAACTATGTGGTCATCTATTCCAAGGAAGTACTTTTCATGGATAATTGGCCTTGCTGTATGATTTTCTATGATTTATATCTTCATCTAATCTGAGAAAGTGCTGTTTAGAATGACATGTTAAAATGATTGATCTTATGTCTTTTATTTACTTTCTAATGGTTGCTTTTATAAAATATATGCTCAATAGCATTTCCAAACCCTTTGTGATCTAAGATCCAACCGATCTTATGCTTGGTCCTGCGTGGTTTTATCTTTTACTAAAGAGTTCAATTCCATGGGTATTTGTGGTTTGCTTTTTGACTCATGTCTTGAATGTTTATGTTTTAAGCAAAATGATAATTTCATTTACTTGTGGTCATTAAGGATGCTGCAAATTTTGTGGTTAAGAAACACAACTTGAAGCTTCGGGATCGTGAGCTTAGGCTAAGTCATGCCAAACCAAATGACACTTCTTCAAAGAGGAAGAACTCTTTACAACCAGACACTAATAGCTCATCAGCTAAGAAATCTGCTGTTGGTTCCAGAACTCCGGATGATGCTAATAAGGTGAAAGCCAAGGTAAACTTGTCATACCAGGGCTTGCGAGCGAGCAAGTCTGGTAGCCAGAAGAAGGTCCATACAAGGATTACGTTGCCTGCAAAATCGAAATCTCAACCTGCCATGGAGCAGAAGTCTGGGTACAAGAAAAGGCCATCAGTAGCTGCTAGAAAGGAAAAAGCCCTTCAGGCTGCTAATGCTTCAAAACTAGCTGGAACAAAGCGAAAGCTCGGTAATCGAACCCCTGATAATGCTGGACAAAAGAAGAAAGCAAGAAAATCCAGGTAGGACCTGGATGGTATAAGGTGTATGCTTGGGCCATAGTTGAGGAGAAAATGGTTTAATTCCACATGAAGTTGGAACTGCATTTCATTTGCCCTACTAATCCTTCGTTTCTCACGCAGTGTAAGGTACTATGAATTTGGATTTAGTTAAGGATTTAAACTGAATGGATTCCTAAATTCCTTTGTTTTCCAATTCACATTTTCAAAATCTCTTGTTTGGTAATATAACATTATGTTTGGTTTGATGCATTTGAAGATAGGAATCTGAAATCATTAATAGTAATTTTTTTTTTTAATATAGTTGTTAATTTCATAGTAGAAAGGATTTTAGATCCTTAATTTTTATATTGAAATATGATTTTTTAATATTGATTAATTTTAATTTCTTTTTATACGTAGTCATTTGAAATTATTTCTTGGAATTCTTGTGCCAAATCTGAAGTCTTTTTATCCAAAAGGTTGCTGAAGGAATTTGTCCCAAGGATTTTAGACTAGCAGAGGTTGAGTTCATTTTGAGTCTTTGAATAGTGATTCTTATCGGGAGTGTACGCTGTGCGGGTTGGAGCAGTTTAGGTAATTTTTTGGCCCAATACAATAATTGCGGTCTTTAGAAAGCTCTACCCAAGCCCAACCCAACAATCATCAAAATCGCACTTTGCGGTCTAATTGGGTTGGAGCGGTTTTTGCGGTCTTTAGTATATAGACAATCATCTACATAATTATACTAGTATATTGTGACAACTTATGCTTTTGTTACAATTATTTTGTCAAAATAAATGTATTTTTCTGTAGTGCTAATTATGAAAATATGAGATATCAATTATAATGTGTAAAAAATAAACAATTATACATAGTTATATGTTTATTTTAAAAGAATACAAAATTATTAAAAACATTACCATATTTTTTATGAATAAGATTGTGAAAAAATATTATTACAAATTAATTATATAAAAAATTGATCATAATAATATATAAATATTAAACAAATATTTGAAATAAAATAAGATGGTAATAAAAACAGATTATAACAAAATCGTGATATCATCTATTTCAAGTTCTTGCCTTTATCAACGGCATAAAAATATATAGAAGATTGTCAATAACAAGAATTAATGAATTAATTGATCTCATTTACATATTATACATATATATTATACAATACCAACTTGAATGTTTATGTATATGTTTATACATATATATTATATGAAGAATTCTAGTATATTATTAGTGCTCACCTTCTTCTTCTTATTATTATTATTATTAGTATTACTACTACTACTATTATCATTATCGCGTCGAACGCGGTCTATGCGGTCGTAAAAAATCAAACCCGATTGCTAAAATGCGGTCTTTTTTTAACAAGCCCAAGACCAATCCAACCCACCTTTAGCTTGCTAATTGCGGTGCAGTTTGGGTTGGGTCGATCGATTGGGACGGTCCGACGATTTTGTTGAACCCCCTAATTCTTACTACAGTTAATCTTCTTTTACCTATTTAGTCTATACAAGTGATATCAAGAAATAACATTCTTATAGCCTATGCTGTATGTAAAAATATCAATATCTTTAAAAATATTTTTAATTTTTGGTCTGACATTATTAATCTATATATATACTAATATAAAAAGAAAATATGCTCCATACTCACAAATGGCGGTTAGTGACATCGCCGCATCAATTTTTTATAAAGTCAAAAATGCCCTTCACTATAAGATAACTAACTCATTCAACTTTCTAAATTATTGATTAACTAATAAACTAGCTTTCTTTTCTTTTCTTTTTAATATAATGTATTGACTTGTTTATTTTGCTCTTATTTATAATATTTTACAATATAAAAATATTTATTATATGCATGCAGAAACAACGTACCACAACGGCTAGTTTTTATAAATATTAAGGTTAAGAGCAATGTACCCTTTCCACCCTTGTTTTATTATTTTTGAGAAAGTGATTAACCTTCATGAGCTACAATGACGTTATCCAAAATCAACCATCCACTAACAAAAGCTGATTGGGTATGTGAGATCACCTACCCCAAACACAGCTTCATTGGCCACTACTTTAGAAACAATTTTATAAGCCACGTTACACAAGTTTATTGGCCTAAATTACAAAACAAATTCTGGTGATATCATGCTATGAGGATGCCCCACCCCCCCCCCCCCCACCCAATGCCGTATAAAGAGAGATCTACTAATTCCAAGGGGATATTCCCTAATTGCATTTGATTGCATGCTTCTCCAAACCAAATTTTGGTGAGCTACTGGAATATATAAAGATCCGACTTATTATAATTGACTAAGGTGACAAAGGACTCATTGTGAGGTACTGTCAATTCAATTTTTTGTGTGAGTCCAAATTGAATGACTGGAGCGTCTCCGACCATCTCCACATCTAAGACAACCTTTTGTATATACCGTACTTGAGGCTTTCTTGCCCTATACGAGTCTCCTCCCATAGTTCCCCTAGTAATCATGCGAATCACCCATTTTCGAGAAGGATTGGGTTCTTCTAAATGCCTAGGTGCCGAGGACTTGTGTGTATCCTTCCTAGGAGGATTTGGACTAGACTCCTCCGGGGCCTTTCCCTTGTCTTGCTCACGCTTTTTGTAAGGGCCTATGCCTTAGCCTTCTCCCGAACACGAATCTTGCAAGTACACATTTTGAATGAGTCACTCTATCTAGTTTTTCAGATGTTGATATTCTTCTGTAGTGTGACCGTAATCACTATTGAAACAACAATATTTATCCTATTTAGGTCGAGTAAGTCCATCTCTGGCTGTTCTGGGCCAAGCTAGCAGACATTTACCTTCAAAAGCTATCAGGGTTTGAATAATAGTTTTTGGTACGCTATACAAATTGTACGATTTATATTAGTTTATCTAACTAAGTGATTAGGATTTAATATAATCAATGGTCCAAATTTAGACATAGATTATATTTATTGTATTAAATATAAATATATAGAATCTACATAAAAATATATTATTTTAGTATATAGATAAAAATATATTGTTTTGACATATATATATATATATATATATTTGTATTTCATAAATACAAAAAAGTATAATGCATTAAACCCTATATCCTCATATTTTAAATATATCACAATCATTATTTTGCACATACATCGATTATGTAGCTACAACAAGCAAAAAGTTTTTATATTACATCAGTAAATATATATGTACAGAAACTATGTGCGACTAGTTTATTTAATACGAGTTAGGCCCGTAAATGGGTGAATAATACCCAAACCCAGGACTGTTCAATCAATTTGCTTACATCGTAGAGGAGTTATACATGGAGATATAGTCCATCGAAAGCCCAGAGACAGATGATGTGGTGAAGTGTAGAGGCAGCAAAAAGGCATGGAGGTGGGGTTAGTGAATCGAGAATTTGTCTTTAAGAGGAGAGAATGCCCTTTTAAATTCTAAATTTCTAATCAGTAAAATCACACTAAATTCATAAAAAAAGTAGACATTAGCTTATTGGGTATTATTGGATTTTACTGAATTTGCACTCGACCCATGTCCAAAATTTTTATTTCAATAAATTTAAATTTGACCTTAATATAATAAATTAAATTTTAATATTATTTATCCATTTACGGACCTAACACAATATTTGTCACGCATTGCCCTTGAAGGGAGTGAATACGATCAACATCACACATGAAGTATGCAAAATGTAATCAACGGGTCTCACAGCCGGCAACGTGTCGTGAACGTCGACGGTTAGGATGTACCCCGTGGAGGGGCACGTGCCTTCACTGATTACATATGGGGTCACGTGCAACTCGTGGTTTACGTGTCTCCTCCTATTTCTGTTGCCGCCACCCAATGGCTTCCAATTTTGTGCTACCTAATTCTCACTTCTTTCCACCTTTTCATTCACCAATTAAATATGTACTCTTTTTATCCATTTTCTTCCTCTTCTTCAAACTTTTTTACTCCGAATATACGGTAAATTACAACGATTTTTATTGAGATTTGATATAATTATAAATTTTATTATTATTTAAAAAATTATAAATATCCTGATGGTATTTGATTAAATTATATAATTTTCGGATGGATGTATGAAATTATCGATTACGCTCTTATTGTATTTTTTTCCTCTTTTTTTTTAAAAAATTAGAGGAGAGAATGAAAAAATTGAAAAATTATTCACTTAGTCAATAAAAAAAATATAAAATTTTAAAATAAATAAAATTATAATTCTTAGTCTACGATGGTATTTTAGTCAGTTCACCACAAAAAATGGATGAAAACCTGATGAAAACTAACGAAATGGGCTAATTGTTAGATGGTTGTTAAAATTATGGGTATTAGTTATTTTTCAAAAAATAATAGAGTATTCGTAATTATGTCAAACCTTAAAAAAGATCGATGTACTTTATCCTGAAATGTATCTAGAAAATCGTGTAATCCTATACAACGTTTTACATTTATTTTCTGTTAATTGATTCATTAATCGTGCAATTTTCAATAGTTGAGTTTTTTTCCAAATTTATTAATAGTTTTTAGGATAAATTATACTGACACATTTTAAGGTTATATTTAATTATACAAACACCCGATCCCATTTGAAAAATATCAAGTATATTCATTGAGGTCATAGTTGTAATTACAAGTACATCCCTTATTCAATGTTGAAACTCTGCACAAACACCCCATGAGTACATTATACTGACACTCCCTCGGAGTTGTACTTGTAATTTTACAAAAATGTAAGGTGTTTGTGCTATTCGGCTTAGCCTCAGGTGTTCATGTAATTTATCCTAATTTTTAAATAAATGAGTCTTTAAACTTTTTCTTCCAAAATAATTGCATCTCTTTACTTATTAATTAAATTAAGGTACAAAGACATATAAAAATTATTGATTATTAATATTTCATCAAAACCATATGATATCTACTCTTAACACATTTTGTGAGTTAGTTGAATGATTGGATGAGTAGCTGTTTTTGTCCCCATTATGATATATAATATTTGTAGTTCAAAAGTTGCTTTGGGGAACTTTTTATTAGTGAGTAAGCCAGTGTTTCTCTTTTTCTCACAAGAAATCAACAAAACTTCTCTCACTTCTACCTTGAAAATGAGATTAAAAAATTTTAGAAATTTAGACAATTGTGCCCAGCACTTTATAATAATTTCAATTGATAATTACACCGTCATCTTTTGAGATTTGGTGTAATTACTCGTAGATTTCTTTATGGTTTTAAAAAATATATCTAATACTCATAAGCCCTGAGATTTATTTTGTCTAACGAATAAGTCCTCCCATTGGTCAAAATTCACTACATTTGCTGATGTTAACAATAGAATTTAATGAAAATTAATGTTTACTCTCAATTGATTTATTATTAACTTAATGCAGGTCAAATAATCTTTTTTGGACTAAACTACCTTTATAACTGTGAAGATAAACCTCCTCACGTGGATTAACGCGTGAAGATGTATGAAATAATTTAGTCATTAAAAGATTTATTTGACATGCAATAAGTCAATCGGGGTAAAATATATATATATATATATATATTTTATTTTTTTATCAGCAAATTCGATCAACTTTGACTAACGGAGAGACTTATTTTTTTAAACGAAAACAAACATCAGGGATGCTAAATGTAATTTTCCAAGGGTTTATGTGTAATATACTAAATCTTAGTAGAAAGGAGTGTAATTATCCCTTATTTTTTTATAAGATCAACAATTTAAACAAATTTTAATTAATAAAAATATTTATTTATTAAATAAAAATAAATATCTTTTTTGAGGTAAGAACGATAAACTTTTATTAATTGAAATAAATTGACCATTCCTACCAACTCCTGCTATGCAGGAGACAATATCCCACGCACCTCGCGGGATTTGAACCCATGACTTTTAATATTATGGGCTTCAACTTTGCTAATTAAACTAACCCTTGTTGACAAATAAAAAAAAGGGTAAATTACATCTACCTCCCCTGAGGTTTGTCATAATTACGAATACCCTCTCGTTGTTTGAAAAATTACAAATACCCCTCTAATTTTAACGACCATCTAACAATTACCCCAATCTATTCATTTTTTTATAGTGAACTGACCAAAATACCCTTATGAATTAAAAATTACAATTTTTTATTTATTTTTTTAAAAAAATATTTTCTTATCGACTAAGGGATAATTTTTTATAATTTTTAAAAAACTTTTCATCCATCCCATTCAATATTTTATAAAATTTTATTTTTTTTAAAAAAATAAAAAATACAGTAAGGCAAAGTTGACATTTCTATACCTCCATAAAATGATTACATAATTTTATCAAACATCATGAGGGTATTTGTAATTTTTCAAATAATGAGTATTATAATTATGCCAAACCTCAGGAGTGGTTGTAATTTACCCTAAAAAAATATTAAAGATACTAAACGTCATTTTTTTAAATTGTATAAAAAATTACATATAATTAGATTGATGGAAGAGTCCTATGTATTAAGTACAAAAATGAAAGTAGAGTAGACGTGTGATTATTTACTGTCCTCTCCTCAACTTGTTTGGATTTTATGAGGGAATGAAGGAATATTCTGAACGTCTCTTTCTTATAAAGATTATCTATCTATCTCACATTTACCCTAATCTGAAAATTGAAGACAGGGAGGGAGACAGAGAGAAAGAGGAGTGCCCCCAAAGCAAAGCATAGGAGCAGAAATCTTCTCAACTCTCGTTCCTCTGACTCTGATTCTACTATTCTTGTGGAAGACCACATTGAATTGATATTCACAGGATTTGAAATTTTTTATAATTTATACGTATTGTTTTTTTCTGAATTGGCTGCAACTCTGATCTGGAAGGGAGGCCAACGATTTGGGATAACTAACGCAGATAAGAAAAATTGGAGACTCGTACTTTTCTTTTGATTGATTGTTGAGAAGATGGACGCGAACGCCGGGAATGTGAGCGTAGTACATGGAGGATTGGACAATAAGGCGAAATCAGGGAAGTTTCCCTTGACCGTTTGGGAGGTGACGCTGGCGAGCGGCGTCGTATTGGGGTTTGTGTTTGGGTTGGTGGGGGTGTACTTGACGATGCCCGCATCTGATTACAGCTTCCTCAAGCTTCCCCGTTCGCTAGAAGATCTTCAAATCCTCAGGTGCTTTATTATTCTTCTAATTGTTACTGCTGCTAGTATTACTACTTTTTCTTTGAATTAATTTTCATGGTATTCTTTTGATCATCATTGTTAAAAGTTAATCCTTACGCTTCTATGAGGTATTTATATCTGGTTGTTATTGTGGGAAGACCGGATATTGAGATCTGGGACAACGCTAGAAATCTGGAACAATACTATATTTGTGGAATCGGATTTTTTTTTGCTGAAAGAAAGTATAATTTTGAGGATGCTGATAGCATTGGCTCTGGGAATGATGAACATTTTACACTATGTTTTGGGTAGAAAGAGATGGATGTGAAAGAAGGATTTCAGGAAGAGTTTCAAATGTCTCAATGTTAACGGTATTGAAAATTCATCATAGTAACTTAGAAGGTAGCTCAAACTAGATGTTCAGGACTTTGAATTGAAAAATGAACTTATCCAAACAAGCTTCATAGATTTGTTATTATGTGTTTGAAATTTTAATCCTGTAATCAATCAATTCACAACAACTGAGTGCTTGTTTTAATCTATATTTTGAACAATGGTTGATCTTGGACTCCACATGATACGTTCATAAGAGGGCAGGTTATGAGACATGTGATAATTATTGCCATTTGAATCATGAAAATGAGGAGAGCAGGGCTTCATCTATTTGTTCTGTGATTACGAGAACTTCTGACAAATAGCAGAAATAGAACTGAAAGGAACTAAGAAATCTGTTTCCAGTGGGTGTTAAGATGCTCCTTTGCCCATCTCATGAGCAACTTCATGACTCCACCTGAAGGCTGGAGCGTGGATTGGCTCGGTAGAGCTAGTGACTGAGTTGGAAGATTTTGATTTGATATTTACTTCTTGGTATGAGGCAGGTGACATGTATCTTTGATAAAAAGTTAAGATCTTAATGGGCTGGATTTGCAATAACCAGGGCCAGTAAATTAATGTTCATTTTAGGTGAATCTAGAAAATGCACCTTGATGCATGTCAGGTGTAGATAATCAACTATATATTACTGAAGACTACCCATTTTTTTTTTTTGACAAAAGTGGAAAGCTGCGCTGAAGATTTATTGGCTTCCTCATAACTGTTGGGATTGCTCTAGAGATTTGATTATCGGTAGTAGCGACCAAATTCTTAAGCTATTGGTGGCTTTTCACCTTGAGGAATTTACATGGTTGCCTCAGGTTTACAAATACCGATGAGTGGAAACCAGTAAAACTTTCAACAAAATTGAACAATTCGTCTTCAAACTTCATGGAGAATTCGGAGAGCTTAAAATTTATGCAAAATCAACTTTATTTCTGACAGGAATAATGAGAACAACGGAGTTTAATGTATACTAAAATGATTGAGGCCTAGTCTAGGTCAAAGGGACCCTAAATCAGCTTTTTTATATTAACTCAAAAAGTATGAAACTTGGCGCAAAAAATACTCGTAACATGAGCATGGACAGTTTCATCAAGGAGAATCTCTTCTTTAAGCGTGGAAAGTTTTGTACTTGTGATCATGCATCTTATGGTTTAACTCTTAGCTTGTTTTGCGTGCCAGAAACTTCATTCTTTGGCATACTTCTCTATCATTTTTCACATTAATGAGGTCTCGCGTATAATGTCAATCATTTAGTTGTTTCTGATTTGGGCATTGGGTTTATGAAAAACTCAACAATCTTTTGCTTTGTTTCTGAAGTCCTGAAGCAGGAGAGCTTTGAGTAAAATCTAAAGATTGTCTGGGAAATAGAATAAGGCCAGAAATGTTTAAGGAAGATGAATATCAATGTTTGGGGAAAGGATACAGCTTCCAAATCTTGCGAAATCTGAAGTAAAACATAGTCTCTCTAAGGTCTTCCAACTCTTGTAGAAGTGGATGTAGTCATACCATTGAAGTATTGCAAACCTACAAAATATCTGAATTTATTGACTTACTTGAATTGAAAGAGATTACAGAATTAAATAAACCCATCCTTACTGGGAAAGTAAATAGGAAACGTTGGGATTTCTACAACCAAGATTTGACTTATGTAATTAATTAAGTACCAGTTCCTCACAAGAAAAGGACTCTAAGATAATCCAACTCCTTAACATAAGTACACATTATTTTGCAATTGTACATTTCCACAATATCCTTTGACTGAAGGTTTAGAACAAAACAGACTTAAAAGCTAAACCATTTATCTAGCCAAGATCATCATGAAACATGTATTTTCCCCAGTATAATTCCATTATATGATTAACTTTGATCTTGTATTCCCCATTTCACACCCCTTCTAGATGTTGTACTTTGTTTCCCTGTACGACTTTCTAGTCTTTTGACTTGTTCTGTCTATATCTGGCGATCGTGTTTTCTTTCGTTTTCATTTAAGGTTAAATTCAGTTTGTCCCCCTGTACTATAAGGGTGGTATAAGAAACACCCCTTATATTTTAAACAACATTTATTATTTTGTTAATGAATGAGGATATTTGTGCCTGTTTTGGTTGAAATTTCAAAACTAGGATGTCTTTGAAGGTTGTAAAAGTAGAAAGCGGTTTTTGATACCACCTCTACAGTACGAGGGGAAAATGAATTTAACCATTTCATTTATTTGTGTTGACTTTCTAATAGACTGCTAGTATTGTTTTATTCTGCTTAAATCATATAGATTAAGATTGATATTACCACTTTTCTGCATCATACTTAATCAATTTTGCTTGTGTTTTAAAGGGATAACCTGGAGAGCTATACAAGTGACTACACTGTTCAGGTTCTTGTCGGATATTGTCTGGTCTACATTTTTATGCAGACTTTTATGATTCCTGGAACGGTTTTTATGTCCTTACTCGCTGGAGCCCTTTTCGGGGTCTTCAAAGGTGTAGCTCTTGTTGTATTTACAGCTACTGCGGGTGCATCTTCCTGTTTCTTCTTATCCAAAATAATTGGTCGACCACTCGTCTTCTCTCTGTGGCCTGACAAATTAGTTTTCTTCCAGGCCCAGGTGATTATCATTTCTTATAAATTCTTCTGTTGTCTTTTCACCTTCTCATTGTTAAAATAGCTTTTGTCCTTTTGCAGGTAGCCAAAAGACGTGAACGGCTGCTAAACTACATGCTTTTCTTGAGGGTGACTCCAACACTGCCCAATACATTTATAAATGTTGCATCACCAATTGTTGATGTTCCTTACCATATTTTCTTCCTGGCAACTTTCATTGGGCTCATTCCTGCTGCTTTTGTTACTGTCAGGGTATCAATTCTCGAACTCTACTTTTTCTCTTCGAGTACTTAATTAATGTCTATTGTTACATGTAAAAGAGCTGTAACTGGAATGTCTGAGACATTCTGGTGCCAGGATTTTTTCTTTCTTTGGATGGTGGTGTGAAATGATTGGTTTGTCTCAAAAGGAATGGAGATTTTGAAGTGTTCTTGACAATATCTTGGGGCATCTTCAATCAAAATGTTTATCCTTGAAATTCTTGATCTGAAACAACCATAGCATACATAATTATTCCTCCCTTTGGCATATTGGGATCAAGTTCAAAGACCAAATTTGGACATTTTGTTGCTGATTGATATTTGAAAATAGCTTAAAAGTGTAATGTAAGAAGAGATATCTTACTGCTTGATGGTCACTGTAATAATGAGCAAATACTCAAAGCAGAAATGATCACCCGGCATTATTTTCTAAGAGATGAATCCAAATACTAGTGACTTTGCCTATCCAACTAACTCTGTGGTCTTGTGTAGGCTGGAATAGCTCTTGGTGAGTTGCAGTCAGTTGGTGATCTCTATGACTTCCAGTCTATAGCCACTATGTTTCTCATAGGTGTTGTATCTGTTACTCCCACGTTGATGAGCAGCAAGAGCAAATCGTGATGCTCAAATCGGCTCCAAAGCACTGTAATATACCATCTCTCTCCTTCCAGTCAATTCGTTGGTTCTCATCTCAGTATAGATTAGCATCTCTTGATGCCTATTACAGAGTAGTTGAAAGCTTTGGATGCTTTAGCATGAGAGATGTCTGAGCATCTGCATTATTGTCTATAGTGTCTACTGGGGTGTGATTTAAATTGTTAATACGGTCTATTATTTTTTAAATATCGTTTCATTTAGGATAGGATTAATTCAAACTCATATTTGAATCGATATTCCAGAATGCAATCAGCAAAATTACTTCGTTTGTTACATGATTCATGTTAGTGGCATGTGAACATTTTCTAAAGCCAACTCTGAAAAGTTATGCTAAGAGCCAAGGAGAGCAGTTGTATCACTCTGAGTACTTGAATTCTTGGACCAAGGATTTTAAAGTTGGTGAACACAGTATATTGTTCTAGGTAGGGTGTGAAGAGAAGGGTTAAGGCAAGATTCCGAAGAGAGTGCTGGCAAATTGGCAAAGCATTTCTACCAAGATTCCTCATAGGAAGTGATTGTTGTTCTTTTTGAAATGTGGCTTCCTATGCAGGATTAAGTACTTTGAGAGGCCCAGACATGTAAGATTGACTAAACACAAGAAGTGGGAGTAATTTTGAGATTAAACTCTTAGCCTTGTTTGCTTGGGAATGGTATTTGTTTTGGGAGTTTAATTATCAGGTGTCATGTATTTTTGTTTGGTTAGATAGTTTTTAAAAACGGGAAAGGAAACAAAATCCTAAAAATTGGGAATATGCATAGCAAATATAGAAACTTTGATATTATGAAGGGATTTATTTTCCATTGCCTTGAGAATATGCCAATAAAACTATTTTTGGACATTATTATAAATATATATTTGTTAACAAAATAGATACAAGTACTTGTTACCAAATATATTTCCATAAGTTAACAAAAAAAATATATTATTAAATATGTTATATTTGTATGTAGATGTGTATTTATATAAGAATATCAACTTATGTATATTGAGGATATTTTATTAACTTATCTATATATATATAGAAAAAATGCAATTTACTCTCCCTAATGATAAGGAAAATGTGCAATAAAAACTCTGTGAAAGAATTAATCAACCTTATGTTTTTTTTTTTTTATCTTCTTCCCCTCCGTTGGACTGGCAATGTCCCCCTCTCCCCAATCTTGAGTCGCCTCCATCTCCCTCCCGTAGCATGGCTGCTACCCTGTTCCTTCCTTCGGTTCCCCATTTCCCTTCCCCCTTCCCTTTTCCTCTCCATGTCGTACCCCACCTTGGCCCCTTCAAAGCCGCTGGCCCGACCCCTTTCGTGCCCACCCCACACCCACCACCGCCCCTGTCCCCTTCCCATATCCGTCCCCAGGACTCAGCCTTTCCCCTTCCCCTCAGCCACGCTATCGCCCCTTTCCCTTCCTCCCGAACTGTCACTCACCTCCCTCTCTCTCCCTCTCTCTCTCTCTATATATATATATACTAGCTATTGTGGCACGTCGTTTCTACGTGCATATAATAAATAATTTTGACGCTTTAAAATATATTATAAATAAGAGAAAAATATATAACCAGTACATTACATTAATAAAAAAATAAAAATAATTTATGAATTATGTAGGTTTTGAAAAATTAAACAAGATAGTTATTTTATCATGAAGGACATTTTTTGCTTCACAAAAAATTGGTGTAGCGGTGTCATTAACTGCCGTTTATGAGTGTGGAAGGAGTTTTCTTTTTATATACTAGCAGTTGTGGCACGCTATTCTTGCGTGCATATAATAAATAATTTTCATATTTTAAAGTATATTATAAATAAGAGCAAAATATACAAATCAATACTTGACATTAAAAAAGAAAACTAATTTATTAATTATATAATTTGGAAAGTGGAATGAGTTAGTTATCTTATTACTTAAAGGGCATTTTTGACTTTACAAAAAATTGGTGCGGCGGTGTCACTAACCGCCGTTTGTGAGTATGGAATATCTTTCCTTTTTGTATTAGTATAGATATACATACTAGTTGGTTGTGGCACATTTGTTGAATGAGCCCAAAAAATTTATAGTAATTAAATATTATCTAATAATTTTTTTTATTGTAGTAGAATGGTAATATGAAAATGATTATGATAAAAAATTAAATAATTTTGAAAAAAAATATTTGAAGTAGGAGAAAGAGAAAAAAATATTAACTAAAAATAAATAACTATTTGAAAAAATAATTGTTACTACTTGTAGGAAGTTTTAGATATGTGGAAGTTAGTGGGTAGAAATAAAAAAAAAAATAGACCACAAATAAAGAGACACCAAAGAGGTACTCTCCTTTAATATATAGTATAGATATATATCATATATATGCGCATATATAAATATTTGTATACATAATATATATAATTATAACCGTGTATTTAATGAAATTAAATCGTCTAATTCGAATTAGATAAAATCTACACCATCGATCTACTAGTTAAATACCAACCGTCGATCTACTAATTCGAATTTTGATTAGTTATCCTATTAAATACCTTGTTGTATCTAACATCTGTAGTGGAATAAGATTTCAACCACTCAAATTAGAATTTTATTACTAGTACCAGAATTTTTCATGGCAAACAAACATGGTCTTATATTATGGTTTGAACTTTCTTAGGTTTAGTAGCTCCAAGCAATTGAAAAACGTGTTTCTGAACTTTCTTATGTTTGGTTGGAGCTTAATTAGGTATTCAGCTGAATTGACTTTGAAGTTTTTTCAATAAGCCCCACCTATTTTATGTTTTAGTACGACTCATCTCTTATTCAAATTATTTATCTTCATTCAAATAAATTATTATTGAAAGAGAATGCAATATGCTTTTATTTAAATTAGGAAAAACAACGCAATTTATCCCTATGTGATATGAGAAATGAAAAAAAAAAAAATCATGTAAAGAATAAAATAGCAAATTACTCCTTATCTAAACTATTGATAGGGGAAAGGGATAAATGCATTTTTTGTCCTCAAATATAGTCACTAATGCGATTTTGATTCTCAATATTTTTAAAGTTATAATTTTGATCCTCAAACTTTAACCTTTTTGGCATTTATGGTCCTTCTGTTGAATTTTTTTGTTACACTTAAAAAAATTTCATTTAAAGTGGAAAAAAAATTATTTTCCTCCCATTTTGTGGTGTCTATCAAGTTGTAACCCAATGTATCTATTTTTTCTATGTTTCTTCAAACTTTAAAACAGAATAAACCCAAAAAAAAAGTTATATATATACTAAAAAAATTATCGCAAGTGCGGCTAAGTCATAGGCCGCAATGGGGCGATGGGAGCGAGAGCACATGTAGGAATTGAGGGTGGGCATGACGGTAGAGTTGGGAAGAAGGTAGGCCATCAGCTCCCGGGGGCACCCGCATAGCTCGGGCGTGCCTGTAGCCGTTCGTCGTCCACGACCCTGAAATCAGTAGCTTGTGGTTGGCAAACGTCGGCAATCCCGGCATGCAAGGCCCCCAGGGGCTGGGGTATGCTTTTGGGTGCGGTTGCTAGTAGCCCGTTGCCTGCGAAAGTAGAGGCGTCAAGGGCGGTCGGCGACGGCTTGCACCCCCACCCGTCGGCTCCCGCGGGCACCCGCATAGCTTGGGTGTGCTCGTCGCTTTCGTCGCTCACGACCCCGAAATCAGTAGCTCAATAATTTTTTAAAAAAAATAATTTAATATATTTTAAATAAATAAATTATTTATTTTATCAATTCTTATATAATTTATATAAACTACATAAATTATTTTGAATTATTATTTATTCATTATAATAATGAGCAGCTTTGTACCGATAACATTCAATATTTGAAGTTTTGAGATGTTTGTGAAATTTTGGCCTATTGCTCTCAAGCTAAAAAGATGAAAATATTGTGTAAATAGGTTAGAAGTGCTTGTGGGTTTATATGTATAAATAGGCAAAAAGTGCTTGTTGGCGCCATTTTTCTCCTCCAAGAAGCTGAAAGCCTGAAGGGCGTTGTTTTGGATCCTGACCATTGACTAGCGACACGTGTCAAATCACGTGCTGTTTTCATCAAAACTTAACAAAACAAGACCAACAGTGTTAAAAATTTAAATTTTTTAGACTAAAAGTGTTGAACTCATAAAGTTTGGAACCAAAAGTCATAATGGCTCAGTCTAGTGAGACCAAAAGTGAATTTTTTGCCAAAAAAGTATGGTACTAACCGAGCAAATAGCCCTATAGAATGGTATGAAAAAAAAAAAAAACAATTTCCACAAATTTTTTTACTACCCAACGGTCCATATTTAACTACCACGTGCTCCTCAAGTGTTCTTCCCGTTACGAAGTTAAAGGCAGTATATACTATGCAACTAAACCCTTTTATATAGTACTAAACTTGATCAACTCAAATTATATGGTGCTACACTTGCAATACTCCTACATTGTGGTACCAAAAATGATATTCTCTAAGTAGAATTCTTGTTTGGTTTAAGTCCAAACAAAGTAGATTTGTCTTCACAAATTGATAATTGTTCATACGAGATAAATTTGGCTAAAACTTCTGTGGAGGTGTCAATGCAATTTAATCTAAGAGTGTATTTGTAAATTTTTGCCTATAAATGGAGCATGTATAATTGTAACTATAATCTTAAAAGATGTACTTATAATTTTACAAAAAATGAGAATATTTGTATAATTAAGGATAAATTGCATAAAATCCCCCAGTGTTTTAAAAGTTTAGCTAAAAACTTCATGTGTTTAGAAAAATAGGCAAAAAGATCCCCTGTATTTTTAAAAATTATGGACATTTTCCCCTTATATTAATTAGGTTCAATGGTGTTAAATTCTTGTTGAATTATCCATTATACCCGTATTATGATAACTCTTGACCTTCAATAGTAAAATATCAACGGTCCAAATTTAAAGTAATTTAAATATATTTTTTATTTTTATACACACACAATTATATATATATATATATGATTATGATATATATATATAATATATATATATATATATATATATATATATTATATATATATATATGTATATACAACCGTTGTCTCTGTTGGCGGCGATGCGTCTCCACTCACAATTGGGCGACCACACAAAAGGGGCGACGTTAAGGGCAACGTTCGCCCCAATCTAGGTGACTACGGTCGGCGGCAAGGAGGCAACCAATTTTATTTTCTTTTTTCAAAAGAATGAGCAAAAATAATAATTTTTCAATTTTTTTAAAAGATAAACATTTATTAAAATCTTATAATGATAATTTAATTTAATTAATTAGTTATCTTAAATAATATATTTTTAAAAAATTGATATAATATTTTTATGTCTAATTAATATATTTTATTTAAATATATTTAAAATAAATAATAATTTAATTTAGTTAATAATAATTAATATTTATATATATACCAATATTTAAATTAAAATGTGAGTTTTAGTATATTTATTTTTGTATGGTGATTTTTTAATTTAAAATTTTAACTTTTAAAAATTTTATATATGTTTAGGTATGTTGATTTTTAATTAATAAATATTATAAATAATATAAATTATTAAAATATATTTTGAATTAAATAATATTTTAAAATAATCAATAATGTATTATTCATTAAAATATATTTACATGTCAAAATGGGGGGTAAAATGGATATTTGCACACATAAAGTATCCTTAAAAAGGCCAAAAATGATGCCCACTAATAGGCGAGTGTCAAGCACTCTCCGTTAATTTATAGTGCAGATGGTTTTTTTTGCCGTATTTTAAATAGCACAGGAAATTTTTCGCCTATAAAATTAATGCATAAAATTTTGTGCTATTTCACCAAAACACAAAGGATTTTATGCAATTTATCCTGAACACACTACACTAGTAGGATTGTTCTTGCATTTTCTTTATTTGATCACGATAATATGCTACTTTGGGGGGGGGGGGGGGGGGGGGATGGTTCTTTAATTTTGGTTTGATTTATAATTTTTTATACAATTTTTTAACAGTTTTCACAAAAAATTCGACTTAAGTAAGAAAATTCGTGATGTGGAGTGATATGGTATGCACTTGAGTGATTGAAAAATTTTATCCACTACAACAAAATATATTATTTATTAGTTATCTTAACGTATATATCTATATATTTAATAAGTATATTAGTTATCTCTATATTTATTAAATAAATAAATAAATAAATCAAGTAGCTCATCAAAACTAAAATTAGAAATAGAAAAGAATTTGTTGATGTTACTTTGAAAACTAAGTGGTGGTACAAAGCTTTGGTTATGTAACCATTATCCTCATCATTGGGGATCCATATTGCAGATTCAACAAGAGCACCAGCTCTTCTGGTTTAATAATTTAAAGGTAAGAATTGTCAATTACGTTTTGAATATGAATATTGATTTTGTTGTATTACTTACGTTTGTTTTAATATGTGAGATTTACAACTTAGTTGCTGGTGGGACTGCGATGATATGTCCATATTCAAGGATTTCAAGTGGCAGACTGATTGGTTCATGTGAAAGTGATTTGGGGACGTCCGAGCTCAATTGTCCCGACCGCTGTGGTTGGCAGATTAGATTTGGTGCCAGCTGCTGGAGTATTGGGCGAGCCCAGACTTTCCGGCTCCGTTGGCGAAGAATAAAGCCAATCCGGCCATAACAACTACCATCTACTGTGGGGGGTCATCATCCTTTGGGGCGCACAAGCATAAAATGGTAAGTGATTTATATATGGCATTAATTTTATTTTATTTTTTCATTTACTAATTATTTTTTAAAATTAGTTTTGAGCAGGAAACACAGCTTGATCGCCGTCAAGCAAATGGAGGTATTCAAGAAGTGCTACAAAGGGAAGGAGGTCGGGCAATGGAGCGTCCCAAGGCAACAGATGTTGCAGTAGTATATTAAATTTTTTATTTTTACTAATAAATTAATCTATTCGTTGGGGTTGTTTCAGAGGACAATGGAGGAACAATAAACCTAACAACCGAATGATCAAGATGCTCCATCATCTTTTCAAGGCTCGGTGCCCTCGGCCGAGTAACAATTGTAGATGTTGGCAGGGAGGTGGGCGAAAGAGGGGACATGTATCCGATCTCGGCTTTGAGGCCCACCACATAATTATTGGACCATCACACACTAGCGCGCCCACTGCTCCATCACCCTCGCTACCACAATCGCATGGCCTCAACCCTGATGATCGGGTCACGAGGCTCGAGGCGATGATGGAGCCTTGGGCGACCACTTGGCTCAACCCTCCATCGACCTAACCGTCCTAGCTTCCAGTTGATTCCCGACACACGACAATGAGGCCGAGGATGAAACAGACGCTGTTGATTGGGAGACCGATTTAGATTAGTTTTTTTTATATTATTATTTATATGTATATTATATATAATATTTTTAAATACTATTTTAATTTTATTAATTATATTGTCATTATTTTCGTATTATGCTATATATTTTTTATATAATATTTTACATTTAACAAATTCAACGAAATATTTATAATAGAAAATTCAATAAAATATTATAAAAATGAATTTTATAATAAATTATATATAAACTAAATAAATATATAGAAAAATCTCATTTTGTAACGGCTAGTGTAATAATTTTTGGAATAGATTTCACTAGCAAACAACAAGGAATAAATAACTAAAGCTGTACCTAAATGAGTTACAAACTCGTATGAACCCGTTTAAAAAATCATTACTAACTAAAAAACAAAAACCAGTACAAAAACATAACCAATGTTCACATCTGATGTCACAAAGGCTTACACTATGTGTTAAAAATTCTATTACAAAAGGAGGTACAAAATATCAAAAATCGTTATAAATATAAAAAAATTGTTACAAAATAAGGTCTGACCGTTACAAAGTAAGTTCAAAAGACTATTCCATATTTGATAAACTCTCATAACTATATATGTTACAATGATCGTTCCAACAATAAATCTACCAAAGTCAAAGTAAGCCGTTCCAAATGTAGTTTCAAGGTCATTTTCTGCTTTCGGTCAATTATTACAACGGTCTTCTATTATTCCGATTGACTAGCTTTGCTATGACTAGCTTGCTTGCTTCCTAGTCCGTAGCTCCCTCGGTGTCCCTGTAGCCCCAAGAGATCGGGAGGGCGCCGCCAAAAGAAGCTGCCGTCTTGTGATTTGAAGAAGTCTGGGCCGGATCTATAAAAACGGAATATTATGACGTTCACAACTAAGATGAATGCTAATCACCTCCTCTAACGGGAAGGGTGTTCTCGCCTATTGATAGATTATCAGGTTTGCTTCCAAGCTCAAACCCTATTCGAGGGCAAAGTGGAGATTTTGTATTGTGATCAGTGTACCGCTACGTAGGTAGACTGCATTGGATGTAAAGAAGAGTCGAATCATCCCAAATGAGAAAAGGGCAGAATGATCCTGGTTCGTTTAATCCCGTGGTCTTCGCTTGACTGACCCCTTTCATAGTCCATCATGTTTTAGGCGGCATGGCCCCACTGATTTGTTTTCGATCAGACTATCTTCTATTGAAAGCTGTCCAATAAGAGCGTCAGCTGTGGATGGGACGAATTACTATATAGGCTTAAGGCAAGTCAGGAATGGAGTCAGCTATTGCTTTCAACTAAGGATTGACCTTGAATCCGCAAACAAGTGAATGATGTGAAATATCACCATTCCTCGGTTGGTTTACAAATTCTGGTACAACTTGGAACAACCTTGGAATATCGGTCGAGTTTATTAATTTTTTTGTAACACATGTTATAAAGGAACAGAAACTTGACTGTTACAAAAGTCGTTTCGAATTTGAAAGAAGCGGTTAAGTTGATCGTTACAAAAATTGATTCAATTAATTTTTTTGTAGTTATTTAAAAAAATACAAGAGGGTAAATTGTGATTATTTTTTTTAAACAAGTGGTATACTTGCTGTTTACGGTATCACATGAGGGTAAATTGTTTAATCCCTTGACAATATCATGTAACTCACATTATAACCTAGAGGGACGTAATTATAATTCAACAATCAACAGAGATATTTGTATGATTTGATCGAACCTCAAAGATTTAGATGAATTTTACTTGTATTTTTTATTGTAAATTGAAAATTACATCTTATATTACATTTTTCATATTCATTCTTGTTGGAAAATAACAATAGATAACACAACTAATTTATCTCATACTGAATCTCGCTTATAATCAAATGATTATGTGCACACAGATGTTAATCACATAGGCACATAATTGTGGACCGAATTAACCTTAAGTGTGGAAGCAATGTCGATCCATGCATACGGATCAGCCTCGTTTACGAGCCCATGCCTAGATTAAATCACAAACACATCATCCTCTCACGATCTCCCACATTGGATTCTTGCTCCAAGACTTTGCTGTCTTTGATGACTACTACTAGAGTAATCTGCTCGTTTACACACATCAAATCCAAAGAGCCTATGGTGATGCTTCAAGGAAGAATGTAGAGTGAAAAATATAGAGAGAGAATTGGAGAGAGTATTGTGATCAACTCATTTTATATCACATTGTTTTTGTGTTGTTATTTGATCACAACCATGTATCATATTTATAGGTGTATATAACCCTATCTTTAAGAGGAGTCCATATCCCAATATATAATTAGAAGACTACAAACTCTATCTTAAATAGAATTTTATCACAGATGAGTACTTATCCCAACATTTATTTGAGATACTCAAACTCTATATCAAATATTGATATATATTTGATGGGCCATATGGGTTCACAAACCCAAGCCAAATTTTTTAACAAATTGATGGTTGTTAAAAAATATCTAAACATATAGAAAACTTAAATTGTGCACTCATAAATATATATATACTTTTACATATATATATATAAAATGATTATTAAATTATTTACAATAAAGTTATTTATTATTGGAATTAGGGATAATTACACTAACCTCCCCTCTTACTAAGAGCAATATACAATTCCCTCTCTTATTAGAAAATTACATAAACTTACCTTCTCAAGTTTATTACCAATACAAATTGATCTCTCCATTAGTCAATAGCAACTTTTAGATGTACTTCTCTCAATCATTATCCGTTTATGAGCCTCAATGTCTTAAAACCAGTCAGGATCGATGGTGGAATTCCCACAGTGATTGATGCACAAAAGAGATGATTTTTGTGTATGAAATGGAAGGTTTGAAGGAACAAGTATAGAGAAAGAAAATAGACGAGTTCTCTTCAGTCAGGCAAGAAAAACTTAAGGGTGTTTTTGCCTTTCAATTATTTTTTAATTTTGTCTAATTTTGTCTTATATTTTTTATTTTTTAAGTAGAATAAAAGTATAAATTTTAAAATTCGTCAATCAACCTTAACTATGATTAGTCAAAAAAATATATTTATAAATATTAAAGTAAATTTTTTTTTTTATATATTTTCATACTAAAAGGGAATGTTCGTATAGTTATCCCTTTAGATTATTCATAAGAGAGGTACGGCTTACGTTATTTGATCCATTGACCCATTTTCAAACTAGGAGACGGAATATTCGACTACCGCAATATCATTATAGTATTCCACGCGCCTCGCATGTTCGTGGATTCCACTCTCGCCCCCCCAACTTTCCTCAATTTCTGTCGCCTTTCGTTCTGATTTTCTTCTATCGGCGTTTCCCAAATTGGCTTTTGCTCTCTCCAAAACCAGAAACGCTATCAGCAAAGCCAATTTATATATATCCAGATCGGTTATATGCAGACAATTGTTTTATATGTAATGTCGCTGAAGAATCGAAATCCATCGCCGTAGCTCTTGCTTATTGTCGATACAGAGTCGTGGCTTTTGGTTACCGCTTTTTTTGTTTTGGTGGGTGAGTGATCGATTTTCTTATATTTATTCGTCCCACGTTGTTGAATCTCTGGATGGTTCAGGGTTTTGTGGAATTCTCCGATCTTTGTGTCCCTCTGTGTTTTTTCCTTTTCCTTTTCCTTTTGTAATTTTTATTGTTAAATTTCCGATTTTTGGGGTGGATTCTTATGACCGTTTTGATGGCAAAGGTGAAATGAAGGAGGGTTCTATTTGTTTGTGGAATATGTTTCAGTGATTTGATTCGAATTGATTTTTTTTTTCTCTTTTGCCCGCGGCATCGGTTGCATGAATTTCTAGTTGTATTATATTGTTTTGTTCGTTGTTTTGCAATGTTTACCTTCAACATTAAAACTTGTTCGTTCTTATATCACTTATAAGATTGAGAAGATGAAGAATATGAAATCCTTTCTCTAGGGGGTTTTTTGATCTGTTACGTGAAAGATCTGTGGATGCTTTAGCGTGCATGCTTGCATCCTCCATTAATCTATGAAGTACCTTTTCCCCCTGTTGTTGAGGTGTGGGGTTGGATTTAGTAAATGAAGAGCTGCATTCTTGTGTTCTTATTAATTTTCTATATCCATGACATTATGGGTGGGATATAACTTGCTAACCTAATTGACTGGAAGACATGGTTTTTGAATTTGACTTTCTAATTTGCAAGGTTAAGATGGTTTTGGTGATGTGTTGCAGTGAAGCCTAAGGGACAGAATTATAGTGGGGAGGTTCTTCCTCTATAAATGGGCTGTTTTCATTCTACTTCAAGAAGGAAGTTTCCTGGACATGAAGACCCCGTTCTACTTGCTTCACAGACTGCTTTGTAAGTCGGTTTCCTTTCCTTTTTGTTAGATTAGTGTACTTCTTTCTATTTATGTTCATGGATTCCTTTTCCTTTTTAAAGTGAAAAGGAACTTTGTAGCTTAGGCATGTAAATGGTATAGTTGCGTTTTATATCATTGTTGTTGAGGAAGTTGACAACTGTCGATAGAAAATGTGCAAGTGCAATTATGTTTAAGACTGGTGGCATGACTAATAATGCTTAATCATTCAAGTCGAAACAACTTTTGGGCACGTGTGTGGCGGAGCTTCTAAATTGTTTGGTTGGTCTATTATTCTAGCAGCCATGTATAGTTTGTCGGTAGAAAATTCATTTGGCATCTTATATTTTTTGGTTTGTTTTGCTTCATCTATTCCTTGCTCTAATATTGTGTAGTTAATTTGTGTATTAAATACCTCGGTTCTTTAATTTCTCCAGATAATTAGGTTTTCGGTTGTTTTTCCTTTTATCGGTACGGCCAAGCCGAAAAGTTATTGCTTTCTTTTTTATTTTATCTCTCAAGTACTTGCTTCTGAATTACTCATGTTCCGCACATGTTTTTTCTTTTTCATTGTATTTTACTGCATTTTCATTGTACCTGCATCTCATTTGGAAAAGAATCTCTCTCACTTTATTTTGCCTGAATTTCTAAGCACTTCAATTTTTATCTTTTAACCTAAGATTTAGATTGACTCTTTAGGTTTGGCATCATTCTCTTGTGATCTGGGATTTCCGGATTTATTATTTTTCGAGGTGCTTTTATTTTTCTTAATTACAACTAAAAGTTGCATATGTCTGTCTTTTGCTTTTGCAGTTAGTGTGAGTGAGGTTGAGGCACTGTTTGAGCTGTTTAAGAGCATTAGCAGTTCCGTCATTGATGATGGGCTTATTAATAAGGTAACTTCACCAGACTATTAACGAAGGCTACCTACATCCTCTTCCTAACTATTTCTCTCAATTTTCAGAATCTAGATGACTTTTCTACTGGTAACAAAACAATTGAATTAAATAACTCTGAACTTATATACATGGAAAGTTTCTATTATACCAGTGAAAATCTGTTTGTGCTGTAATCTTTATTAGCTTTTCGTCATGACTAGTAATGTGTAAAATTGTAGCAATTCTGTTGAATACCAAGTGATCCTTTTGGTAATTGTTGTGGCGTTATGATTTCTGCTTTGTGCTAAATGTTCCGAAACACTTTGCCCCAAAACAATGATCTTGTGCCAAATTTCTTGTTTTTTTTTTTTTTTTTTATCAGCTTGGTTGGGATATGCCAGCTATTTATGTGCAATAATTTTCTTCTAATCTCATGCTGTTACTTACAGTTGGAGAAATAATGCATAATTCATATAAACTATTCTGCCCAATGGATTTTTCTCCCGCAAAGACATGTAAAGATCTACTATATAATTTTATTTTGCTTTTGAACTGTGTTCAATATGCAGGCAAGAACTTCAATTGGCTTTGTTCAAGAACAGAAAGAAAGAGAACCTTTTCGCTAACCGGTAGGTTGTTGATCTTGGCTCATCATGCTATTTCAATATTAATTTGTTGGATTTGGTGATATACAGAAACCTGGATGCTCACCATTTTAGGCCCGGAGAGTACGTGTAAGGAGTATGAGAAATATGGAGTTTTATGGGTGCTTATGTTGGAAATGATTGGACTTAAGAAAATAGCAAGATTATGATGATTAGTACTTAGAAAGCTCGAAAAGTTAGGAAAGAAGAAGATAAGGGAGCAGAGAACAAGAGAATTTACCGAACAACCCCTAGTTAATAAAATGGGTGAAGTGCCCCTGGAATTGCTGAGAAAGCTAGATAGATCACTTACTTATGTTTTAGGTCTTCTTCCTTGTCTTTTTTCTTATAGCACTAAAATTTCAAGGTTGAGACCACCATTTCCTCCAGCAAACATGTTATTCCAGTTAGATGCTTGATAATATTCATCTTCATGAAGCATTAAAGATTATGGGTTCAAGTTTCTGGAAATCAACTGGCTGCAAACAATGAACTCTTTGAGAGTTGTTTACTTCCCCATTTCACCAAGAATCTTCCAAAAGCTAGCAGATGAACTTCTTGGGTAAATCTAGTGGACAATCCTTTAAACTGAAATGTAAAAGACTGTCCAGCAATTAAGTACGGCTTGAAAAAGGCTCTAAAAAAGAAAAGATGACGGATATTCTTATTTGTGGAAAAAAAGCTATGACCTTGTAATTGCTGTAAATCTGAAATACCTTAAAATCTCTATTGGCAGAAAGTTAATGCCCCCCCCCCCCCCCCCCAATTTAGATTGCCAAAATAGCAATGTTTACTCGAGAGACGTTGCACCTTATTTATGGAGTTGATGGAGGAACTAACTACGAAAAGTAGAATAAAGAAAAATCCTTCTTCCAGCAGACATTGATCTTTTCTTGATTTAGTACCTAATGTTAAAAGGACCCTAAAGCTTTTGATTTTAGAAAAGAAATAAGATTATTAAGACTAACAGATTAATGGCAAATATATGTAACTTACCCCATTAAATTGAACAATTGATTGAGGTAGATCTCTAACAGATATTTTCAGATCTTCTCCCATGTTTTTCTTTTTCTGGCTTAAAATTTTCAAACTGATATCCATAAGATTGCCTACTTTTGTCTTTTTTTTATCTCAGCTTTCTCAGCGTAATATTACGAATCCTTTCGTCGTGCAGATTTTTGATCTCTTTGATGTGAAGCAAAAAGGAGTAATTGATTTTGGTGATTTTGTCAGATCACTCACTGTTTTCCATCCAAATGCCCCACAAGAAGACAAAATCAGTTGTATGTAAACAAGATATCTTGATATCTTCTACAAGTGCTTGTCTATTTATTTCTTTTTCTTTATTCATTCGAAAGCTACAATAGACAGATAGAACTGACTCTTTTTTTGTGGCTGAAGTTTCTTTTAAGCTATATGATTTGGACGGCACTGGATACATTGAACGGCACGAGGTAATTTATTCTTAATCTTTAGGTTTCTTACACACAGTATTAGAACAATTTTAGAAATATTCGTGATGTTTTTAATTAAGAGAATGCGAACGGCATGGTAGAATGGGATCAAACAAGGAGATTAACTGGCATATGAATCCAATTGTCCTGTGTGATCCAGAGTCTTAGACTTTAGCTTGATTCTATCTTTCCTTATGTACTCTTAAAATTTTGCTTTTTCACTCGCTATGAGATGTTATTTAAAGGGCCAAAATCTTTCACTAGGTAAAGTTAATTAATATCAGATTTACATAATTGTGTATGCCTGACTTCCAAGAAACCCAGTGGTTCAGTATAGCACTCAGTTCTTTCTGGTCATGCATATATGTTCTTTACATTTCACAGTATATTTTGGACACTGCCAAATTGAATATTGTTTTCCCTATTTCTAGTTGTCTTAGATCACTGTCCTTATACTATTTGTTTTACATAAATATCCTTTTCCGATGGACACATGTGCAAACTGGTTTCCTTTGTTTCACCTAGTCCTTTTGGAAATAGAATGCTCCCAACAGACTTTGAGAAAAATAAAATAAATTTGAAAAAATGGACTAAATTTCACTCTTTCCTATCTTGCTTAAAAGTTTTCTGGTAAATCATGGCTTTGTTACATGGAAGGCTATCTTACTCACTCCCAACTTATGTCTCTTTATAAAAGCCCTTACCACAAGAGTTAATCTGTGATACTATGTTGCGCATGATGTCAGGAGAATGTATGTGATGATACACTTTGATATCATAATTCATTCAATTAGTGAGATTTTTTATTAGATGGAGCATTTTTATATTGGATGCTTTTACATGATATGGTTTGTCTTGGGTTAGTTAGAATTGATCGGACTACATTGCCCCGTAATTGAATAAGAGGGTTTCTATTTAATTAGGACATATGTAAGGTGTTGTCAGTTTATTTTGGTAATTCTTACATCAGCCAACCTCTTTTTCATTATCTTATGGTACATGTGTATTTTCGACTTTTTGTTCTCCTGTTCACAATTCTTGTTAACTGGTGTTCATCTAAGAGGATTTGGAGAACTTTCTTTGAGGAACTTAATCCTTTTTATTGTGCTTGACAAGAAAGTTGCTTGGTAGTTAATGAGGTCGTGTTGAAGAGAAAGTGGTGTTGATTTTATTATTTGGTTTTCATTGATACCAATTCGCAGATTCTTTCATGATCTGTGATTTTCACAGGTAAAGCAAATGTTGATTGCGCTTCTGTGTGAATCAGAGATGAAGCTGGCGGATGAAACCATTGAGATAATACTGGATAAGGTAAGTGAAGTAGTATATCTTTTACATCAAGTTCTGTGGGCGAGGTCCTTCTTCATTCTGCTGAAAATATTCGTGTCGGCTTCATTGCTTAAATTTTATGGTAGAGGTAAGATATCATTACAAAAAATGGGTGATGTCATCTTTGTTAAGGAATTTTTTTTACTGTAGTCATCCTGAAGTTGTTATTTCACCTTTTAAACCTAGGTAGATGAGCTGCCTTATTTTTGTTTTTTGCTCTTTTGCTTTTGATGATTTTATCGCTTGTGGCCTGATAAGTTTGGAAATCGGCTTCTAGAATTGATGGCTTCTCATTTTCTGGGTCTAGGTAGTTATTTTTGTCTTATATGCAACTCATATTTCCTATAATATTTTTCTTTGATCTGGCGCTGCCAACGGTTGTGTATGCTTCTACATTTTGTTGGTTCACTCTGACAATATTTAGATTTGAATACTCCACCTTTGACAGACATTTGTGGAAGCTGACATTAACCAGGATGGAAAAATAGACAAGTCTGAATGGCACAATTTTGTTACCCGAAATCCTTCATTGTTGAAGATAATGACACTACCATATTTGAGGTATTCAGGTGTTGATGTCATGCAGAATGTCTCTTTGCTATCTAGGCCGACAGTTGATGTGATTCTCATGGTCATTGCAGGGATATAACTACAACGTTTCCTAGCTTCGTTTTCAACTCAGAGGTTGATGAAATAGCTACATGAGCGTAAGATGTAGCTTTACCTGTTCATATTACCTTGTAGTCTAGAGGAAGCTTTGAGTTTACGTATTAGTGACAGCAAAATATTGGGATTCAAAAGAAAAGTTTGCTCTCGATTGACATTCGTGGCAAAAATTACTGCATGGTAATTTTTGATGAGGCTGTGGCCGTGGCTGTGTGAAATTAGCACCGGCGCTGTGCGCCCTCCATTTGTAGCATATCTTCTAACAAGTGTATGTGGTAGTTCGAGTCATTTGTTTGTCTTGATCCCTACCAAGAAACATTCTTACATCAGTATTGCTAATTTTGTGATGGAGTGGTACAGATTTGAGAAGAAACTTGCCAAAAATAGTAGTTTTGTACAATGATATTAATGATTAATGGTATTGAATGGTCAGTTATAAGGAAGAAAGTTTGTTGAGGCTGTCAATTCATTTTATTGATTACAAAAAACTACATACAAGTATTTATACAGTTTCATTTATTTTAGTATAGATCGATTTAGTAAATATGCAAGTGTGAATGAAAAGTCTATGAAAACTTCATTATAATTATGTAATTATTATTCAATAGCTTTTCTTTTGATAATTTTATAGGACAATGTCAGTCTGGTCCGACTACACTCATCCTTTTAATAAGGTTCAGTTTTTATTTTTGTTGGGTCTAATTTTTAATCAAAACCCTTTTTTATTTATATCTATTAATGGGTTTAATATTTAATTTGGATAAACCAAGTGAGAGTTTATTTTAATTTTGTGGTCGGCATTAATATATATTTGCATGTTATTAAATAACGAGTATTTATAAGGCATTGGGAACAAAATAAATGCATGATACGTAAAATACAAGTCTAGCACATTTTTGTTGGATGAATACAAGTTCAATTTTATATGATTCACTAAGTTCACAGTGGAATTATGGTCAATTTAGGATGGGCTTATGCTATTATAAGAGTTTAATCCATTTATAATTGATGGACCTTGTAACTCCTCCTCATCTTCTTAAACTCTCCATCACTATTGAAGTAGATTCTGATAGTTACTATTTGTCGAATGAAATTACACTTAGGGTGTGTCTTGATTGATGAATTTCAAATTTATAATAATAGATTATCTTTAAATTTAATTTTAATTTTAAAATTCTTTGATTATATTTTTTTAATTATATGTTGTTGAATATCTATAAATTTCAATATTTTTAATTTACATAGAGTTGTTTGACATTCTTTATTTAAATCCTTCGATCAAATTCAAAATCATCAATTCAAATGTATATGAGATATGAGAGTTTAGAGGATAAATGCATTTTTTATCATCAAATATAATCACTAGTATGATTTTGGTTCTCAAATAATTTAAGGTTGCAAATTTGGTCCTCAAACTTTAAATTTTTTGGCAACTTAAATCCTTCTGTTAAACTTAACAGAATTTCATTTAAAGTGAAAAAAATTGTTATTTTCCTCTCATTTTGGGTGTTTGTCAAGTTGTAATTCAATGCACCATTTTTTTCTATTTTTCTCAAACTTCAAAGAGAATAACAAAAAAAAAAAGAGAATTAAGAAACAAATTTTCTAAAATTTATTGAAAATTTTTCTATTATTGACATTTTTTTTTTGTTAATATTATTTAGAAAATTTGTTGTTTAAATTTATTTATATTTTTGTTTATTGTCTTTTGAAGTTTAAAAAAAAAAAAAAAATGAACACATTGGATTACAACTTGACAAACACCGCCAATGGGAGGAAATAACAATTTTTTCTACTTTAAAGAAAATGTCTGTTAAGTTTAACATAAAAGTTAACGGAAGGACCATAAGTGCAAAGAATGTTAAAATTTGTGAACCAAAATTACAATATTAATTGTTTAAGAATAAAAAATGCATTAGTGACTATATTTGAGGACAAAATATGCAGTTATCCCAAAATTTAGGAAAAATAAATATTTATTTATACTATTATCTATACTATTGTAAAGAAAAGAGCTCTTATAGATATATAAAGTAATAGTTTTCATACAACTACACCAAATTATTTTAATGCCAAAAATACCCTTCAACTTTTCAATCCATGTTAAATCAATCACTCAATCAAGTTCTTTTTTAAAAAATTAATTCCATGCAATTACATGTACTCAAACATTAATTTACTCCCATTTCGTTTAAGTTTGTTGTTAATTTAAATTGAAAAATATATTAGTATTTATTTTGCATCTATATATAATAATCATTATCAATATAATATATATTGTAGAAAGAGTCTATTTTTTATTTAATTTAATTAAAATATGTATTGATAATTAATGTATTAAAAATAGTTATTAGACATTTTTTGTACATGATGTTGTAAGATAATGACAAATTTTAATATAAAAGAATAAATTATTTTAATAAAATAAAAGTATTAGTAAAAATTACGTGCGCATGTATTACGTGCCACGTATCTAGTTTACATAATAGATACCAAGTTAAATTTTTTTCCCTCATATTTACTAATAATATATATACTTTGTTATCTATACCTTTATATTAGGGGAGAGCACCTCACTGGTGTTTATTTATTTATTTTTTTGTCTGTCATTTTATTTATTTTTTAAATTATATATAATTTTCTTTTTTCCCCCTCAACCTCCAACTCTCTTTCTCTCTTCCCCACTATTTTCTTAATAACTTTTCACAACTTTATTTAATTAATATATATTTTTGTATTTAAATATTTTAATTTTTGTAATTAAAATATATTTTTAAAAATATAAATTAATATTTTAAAAAATTTATTTAATTATGCACATTCATTTGAGTGTGCCACACCTACACTAGTTGAAAGAAACGGACCTTTTTGTATTTTACAATTTTTGATCTGTCACTTTATATTTATTAATATTTAATGTAATTTTTATATTTATTTATCTAACTTACTATTCTCCTACTATCAATTGATTGTTAATTATTTTTTATTATTTTCATAGATTTTTTTCCTTTTTAATATATTATTATTATTATTATTTATAAGTCTAATATTAAGTTTATTATTATAATTTTATTTAATAATAACTATTTATACAGTATTTTATTTTAAATAATATTTAAGTAACCGTCGCAAATTACTTGTCTCAAGAAAATATAAATGATAAGAGAATTCGATGGAGGAAAACTGTACATATTTCTCGCCGCCACTAAACCTTCCCGCCCATTCGCGCCGCCACCACCCCCCCCCCCCCCCCCCCGTCCCCTCCGCCGTCACTGACATTGATAATGGTACAGTTCCACGAGCACATAATTAGCGACCTCCTGGAGGACCCCAGCGGCGGCCTCGTGGTCCTTTCTGCCTGCCTCGGCCTCCCCAAGCTCATATCCTCACTACTCCGCCTCCACGATCCTTCCCAGGGTTCAGTCCTCATCCTCAACGCCTCTCCTGCCCAGAAGAATTCCATCGACATCGATTCTCAGTTCTCTTCCATCACCGCGGACCTCCTTCTGCACAATCGCCTCTCCCTCTACACCTCCGGGGGAATCTTTTTCATCACTGCTCGGATCCTCATCGTGGATTTGCTCACTCAACGCCTCCCCACGACCTCCGTCGCCGGAATTATCCTTCTTAATGCCCATTCTCTTTCGGATACTTCAACCGAGGCTTTTATTGTCCGGATTTTGCGGTCTTCAAACCGTTCTCTCTATGTTCGTGCCTTTTCTGACCGCCCCCACGCGATGGTATCTGGCTTTGCTAAAGCGGAACGGACCCTCAAGTGCCTTTTCCTCCGGAAGCTCCATCTCTGGCCTAGATTTCAGGTAATAGCTATAATTTAGTTTATTTCAGAAGTTTTTCGATAATGCAGTACTGACGTCATAAATCATACTTATTAACATTTTGAATATGCGTTTTTTGGTTCTGTGTGTGTGTGTTGTGTGTGTGTGTGTGTGGATCAATTTCTATTAACAAAGTATGGACATGAAGGTGGAATCGTCTACCACAATTTACATAAGAAAATCCACAGGGAGCAACACTAGAAACTCCTTGAAAACAGCCTACTAGGACTGGAAGATGAATATGAGTAGATTCCGTTCTCTATTCAACCACCAATTAGTCGTGCTTTGTGGAATTTTCACCAATGACACAAATCTACATTTTACAGCTCTGACAATGATATTTTTATAAGAGATGCAAAATTGATATAGGAATTCCTGTGTTATATTTTATCATTCATCTATTGCTATATATGGTAAACAGCAGCACCAAGTACAATTATTTTGTACAATCAGCTGCGAATTTGCTTCTGGTCTCCTTCTCACGAGGACATGTTGCATTTGCTCAACAAAGAGGACCATTCTCTAGAGGTATGTGGGCAAGAAAGATGATTATGAGACTCACAATAATCTGTAGAAAACACTAGACATTTATGAGATAAGTTGAAATTCCACAAACTCATCTGATTATGCAAGTCTCTGTAAGATTGCGTTCAACAATATTAATGAGTGCCTTCTGATTGATTTTGGTAACAACACAACATCATGCCAATCGACCACCGGGTTGGACCTCCGAAAAATTTCCCATGCATATCTTGTATGGAGTTGTACATCCTCATGAACACGCCAAAGCATTCTGTCCGCTCCGAACTCTGAAGGCAAGTATTGTTGCCAGATGTCGACCATTGACCATTGAAGTGATAATGAGAGAAGCCCCATCTGTCCATTTACACGATTGTCAATGAACTTCTCAACTTCGATGGATCTATCCAAACCTGTCTGGTACATCCATCAATTAGAATGTAGAAGCCACATGGGGCTAAGTGGATGCCAATTATCTCACCACCACTCTTTTGAAATATAATCTTCTCCCCCTTGAATGAGGAAGTTTCAGCCATATCAGCTAGCATGTTGCAGGTGGCTTGACAGTCTACAAGCTTCTATCTTTGAGGAAGTTTGACTTAACACAACTACTCCAACTAGATTTAGAATCTTGTGACAGAATACACAAGATATGCTTAGTGATGGCTGCTTTATTCCAATCATTAGTTAGCTCGAGTCCTATCCTCCTTTCTATTGGACAACAAATTTGCTCATATACAATTTAATCTCAAATATTTTTGATCTTGAAACCAAACCAAAGGAAGCTTTCCGAGGATTTAATCTATCTCCTAACGGGATTTCATAGGAAAGAAAAATATGCTTGACCAATAGACTAGAAGGGAGAAGAGAACAATTTCTGTGCTCTGCCTGTATACTACAAACAAGTGCTTGTTCAGGAGTTTACTCTGGTTAAGCTTATCCACCGACGCCTTGCACTCTAATGCTTTGAGCTTAGATGTAAGGAGAGGAATTGCTAAACATCTTGCAAATCAACCTTGTGCTCTGAAAGACTTTCATGGCACATAGGGTTTCCTTGTGTCAAGACCCTGTTGCTAGTGAAAGATTGCATTAAGCTTCCTATTAATAGAAACAGAAAACTTGTCCATAAAGAAGCAGGTTTTGATAAATTGGGTAGATTTTAAATTTTACTAATGTATATAAAAGAACTGTCATATTAATTAATTCTAACGAAACATGCGCACATAATGTAATTTTCTTGACCAAAGTGTGGTGTATACTCTGGAGCATGATGAAATGCTTTCTCATTGCTGTATATTTTGCACTTGTCATATGCTAATGTCTTAAGGACTTCAAAACTTACTTTATCAATTGCTTTATTTATTTATTTATTTTTTTGGGTGAATTTAGGTGTATGTGTCCCAGGATTTGGAAAGAGACCCCCCTGAGGTTATAGACATTAGGGTCCCGATGTCACCGTACATGATTGGGATTCAGAAAGCAGTGATCGAGGTGATGGATGCATGTCTGAAGGAGATGAGGAAGACCAACAAGGTAGATGTGGAGGATTTGAACGTGGAGAATGGTTTGTTCAAGTCATTTGATGAGATTGTGAGGAGGCAATTGGATCCTATATGGCATACATTAGGGAAGAGGACAAAGCAGCTTGTTTCAGATTTGAAGACATTGCGGAAGTTGTTGGATTATCTTGCCAGGTATTCTGTGGAATATTCTCAAACTTTTGAGATTTTAATCAGCATTTTAAGGTTCTAAGAAGTTTAAAAGTTTGAATAATATGGAATCGAGGTGTTTTAGAGGTCGCGAATCTTTGTAGCTTCGTGACAATATACATTTGTTTGTTATTAAGTTGCCCAAATTAGTTAAATTGATTGTAAATAGCACTTTTGGTGGAATCTACAAGCATGCAGGTTAAAAATGGCTTTACAAGAATGTCTTGGTATAGTACTGAGAGCTATTTCATATCCTTAATAATCAAGTGCTTCCAAGTGTTTTTGGCAGAAGTAAAGAGGGTCAAAGCTCAAAAGAGAGTTATTTATGTCTACTAAGTCTCCATTTGTAAATTTTCTAGGAAAGTGAAGTTCTATACATTCGAACATGATTAGTCAAATTGAGGGTGTTTTACTACTGTTTTCCTCCACATCTTCAAATTCACGATTCCCAACTTAACCCCGTGGCTGCAAATTAAGAGATGAGAATGTGAACTCTCTCCTGTTGCTTGAGCTCCAGCCTAGGATAAGTTAAATATTAGTATTCTGCAACGATTTAGATTGCCTAGTTAATGTTTGTGGTTCCAAAAATTTTGTATTTGTAGCAGTCAAATGGTCCAAGTCTATATATATTTGTGTGCTAGTGGTTGTCAATGATACATGTTTGTAGTCCTAAACTTTTATGTGTAATAGAGTTGGAATTTTGGATGCAGAAGATGCATTTTGCTTTTATCCTCATATTATAGATGCAAGTGGTCTCATTTGTTGTTCTTTGTGACATCAAAGGCAAGATCATGCCCGATTGTGTAGATCATTTTGTTGCCATGAGCCACTTACTTCCGATTGCTACTAGAATAAGGTGTGATCACACCTTATTGTCACTTAACAATCTGCAGTAACTAATGCTTACATACAGAGTACTACTTGTAAGGGAGACTTTTTATAGAATGCTACATCTAATCATACACATATACACACACACACACTTGGACTACTTGCGTCCAAACCCCCCACCACCTCGGAAAAGAAAAGGGGAATTTTATTGGACCACAAGCATAAAGTAGATAATTTAAATGTCGTTGAGGAATGATTATATTGACTTAACGTATGCTGGAGCTCATAGGAAAATTGACTTGGGATTACAAACTTGAAGATTTAACCAGTCTGACTTGGGAAAAAAGAAGAAGGCATCTTTTGTTTAGTGGACCCTTCTATTGACTTTCTTTTTCCTTTTTTCTTTTTTGCCCCATCACGTGATTTTTAGGGTGACATGCCATTTACCCTAAATTCTAACATTAATGTCCTGTGGATTAAAGAAAAGAGGAGGCCAATCAAAATTACTTATTTTATTTGTGTGTTGCACAAAAATTTTAGTGTGGTGTAGGTTTAGTGTTTACATATAACCTGCTGGCAGTAAGATAACATGACATGCTTGTATGTTGCTATTCCCTGTTAGATGTTGTAAGTACGGTATGGTCATTTGTTTTTGATACCTGTACACATGCTTCTGAGTTTACATATTTTTATGTTTTGATAGGTACGATGCAGTGACTTACCTGAAGTATCTGGACTCGCTTAGAGCCTCAGAGAGTTTTCGATCTGTTTGGATCTTTGCTGAGTCTAGTTACAAGATTTTTGAGTACGCAAAGAAGCGGGTTTATCATTTTAGTAGGTCGGACAGTGGGAAGTCAATTGGATTGAGTACGAGTGCATCCATCAAGAAGAGAAAACTATGTGAAAGGAACAAAGATGAAGATGGTAAATTCTGTTTTTGACATTTTGTTTAGCATTTTTGTCTTTTTACAGTGAATGTCTTGTTTTAGGTTCAATTCATTGTTTTCAGATTATACTAATTAAAATTACTTGACATTGTGGATCAAAATGTTTAGGATGGTTTGTGCTGCCTTTCCTGCTTTTGTGTAAATAGGCGCTTGAAGTCTGCAGTGATTGATTCATTAATTATATGCTGCACGCTGAACTGAAATGAATATACAAGCAGCATTTCAAGCTGATTTTATCTGCCTGATTTTTCATTTTAAACTTACTTTCTCTCAATGAAATCTGTAGATTCTTCAGCAAGGGCAAATAGTGGGGTAGTTCTGGAGGAAATCTTGGAGGAACCGCCGAAGTGGAAGGTGTTGCTTGTGAGTGAGTGAGTTCTTTTCATCTTTTGAATCCTCAAATTCCTGTTGGTTGGTTAAAAGCATTATGGATAAATTTATCTCAAGCCCGTGGCCATACTTCATCATACTAATTGAAATTTATTCTATATGAAATTCTTAATACAGTTGTTAATTGTTGAAATTCAAATCAGACTCCTGATATATTTTACTGGAGAGGAATAAGTTTATGAGGTTATTGAAGCATGCCATTCTATTACAATGTATCCACGTATTACTCATAATTGGTTAATTTATTGCAGGAGATTCTTGTAGAGATACAAGAGGAAAGACAGAAGCAAGCAATGGCTGGTGAAGAACTAGTAGTTGGAGATGAAGGGGATCAACATGGGATTATTCTTGTTGCATGTAAGGATGAACGATCTTGCATGCAGCTTCAAGATTGCATTACCAAAGGCCAGGATAAGGTTCTTAATACAGTTTATAATCAGTTTCTCTCATCTTTTCCCATCCCTGCTTCTACCCTTCCGGACCATTATGTTACCTGGTAAATAATAGGCTCTGCTTGGAGTTATCCAATAAATTGGTGAATGTTAAGTCTACAAACTCCCATAAGGTCAAATCTCTTTGACAAAAGTTTCTCATATATATCCAAGATGTGTGTAGCTCAACTTGGTTGCAAGTTTCAGTTTCTCTGACGTGGCTTCTGTCAAAGTAACAGGGTCCCAGAAGCTAGGGTAGGGAAAATTCCATCTCCGCCTGTGCTGTACCATTACTTGTGATTTTCTGTTCACTTTTAGTCGCTTGTAGGGGTTATCTAGTCTACGACACTGTTAGTTGTATTTTGGCATGCCCTTAGGATCTGAAACAACTATCGCCATGTTTTGTTCCGTTTTGGGCTGATTAAAACCGACCCAAAAAACAGCATGAACCGTCTGGGAGAAATCAGTCCAAAACCACCCCCCCTTCCCCAAGAAAAGGGGGAAATATAAGAAATTTCAGACCTCTTAAAAGACAATACCAAATACTAATCACATTCTCCAATACACATATGGAAACCTTTCAATACCCAGGACTCATTTTTCGAGAACTTACAAAACCTACCTAAAAACAGTTCCATGCAAAGCATATACTATTATCCTTTGGGTTGGTTTCTTTCATATACATGTATTCAATTTTAATTATGTTAGTTTTTTTCTGTAACATGACATACCCTTATTTTTTGTTTTTTGTGAAGTCATGCGAGAGGAATGGGAAAAGTATTTGCTAAGTAAAGTAGAGCTGCAGGCTTTACCAAAATATAAGAAAAAGAAACCAAAAACAACTAAAGGTTTTGGAATTCTTGATGGAGTTATTCCCTCTGTTTCTGGACAAAAAGCTGAACTTAGTAGCATAAGCCAGCAAGAAAATGATGCACTGCTCGCTGCAGCATATGAAGTAAGTAAACAAGCAAAAAGGGATACTGATGTCAAAGACGGTGGGACCAGTGAAGATCATGGTAAAGTAAGGAAAAGTGAAAGAATGAAGAAGAAGACAGTCATTGGTAAAATTGATCCCCAATCCAAAACTAGTATTCAATCTGAGGCTCCATCTACAGAACATGAAGACAAAATACATGACCATAATGTGTCAAGTCCTGGTCATCTTCGTGGCAATGCACCTGAACTCCAAAAGCATGACCAAGCACCAGAAATTACCAGCCAGCTCCCCTTCGTGCATTTCCATGCCCTGGAGAGTAATCAGAGTATACTTGATACTTTACAGCCATCTGTCATAATTGTTTACCACCCTGATGTGGCCTTTGTAAGAGAAATTGAAGTTTACAAATCTGAAAATCCCTCCAAGAGATTGAAAGTTTACTTTCTATTCTATGAAGATTCTACTGAGGTTCGGAAATTTGAGGCTAGTATACGTAGAGAAAATGGAGCATTTGAGTCCCTGATTAGGCAGAAATCCTTGATGATGATCCCTGTTAATCAGGTTTGCTATTATACACCTTAATTTGCTAATGGAATTTGATTAATTTAGTAAATGTCGTACATATTTCTTGCTTCATTATGTCCTGTTACAAAGCGTTTGCTCTGCTGTCAGGTTCCGAGCATTGTGCCTTTATTTCTTTTACATTCCAACTACATTTGGACAGTGAGGATAAATTCCCTCATGTCAAAAGGGAAATTTAGGGTAGAGTTCACATATTTCTTATTTGGATTGGGGGAAACTTTAACAGACTTCCAGATTATCAAGTTCTCTTTTTATTTATGGATATATCGCAGGAGGAATTAATTGTATCTTGTTAAATTGAAAAATATTTGTTATCATTATATTCATATTTATCAAATGTCCACAAAATTAATTTGTAAGTTCCTGATAGTGTATATTCAATTAATTATGATGTGATTTGCTTGAATAATGCGAGATGTGTCTTTGTAAGATTCTGTTATTTGAAGAGATTTGTTATTTCATATTAATAAAGTTTTTCTTTTTATAGTTGGGATGGTGGTGGATGTATATGTAATGTTTATAATTTTAAAAAATGTCTTTATGAGATAATAATAACATATATTGTTTTTCTTGAATGTACAGATTAATTAAGGTATAATGAATTAGTTCCTATTGTTAATAATATATTAAGTAAAACAATCTGTCAAGTTAGGAGATATTGTCAATAACTTATACTAGGAACAGAACAACATTTCGAGATTTGTTGTCATCTTAGATATCAAAAAATTCGTTTTCTGCCTCATTATTTTATGAACATTACCTTTTGTTTTTTTGGTTTTTTTTAATTGTACAACACCAAAAGAATGGCTAAAGTAAGAAATGTTTATGTGAATATATAAAAAATGAGTATACCTTCACTGTATATGTATACAGAAATGACTAATTTTTCCATTTCAACTGTTATCAATTTCGTAATAATATTTTATTGCATTTACCCTTTTCGACAGTATATACATTGTATATAGATTTCACTGGCAACCTCTAAAATAACAAAATATTAACAAGGCCATTTGATCCTTAAAATATAAGACTAAGGATGTAATCGAAAGTTCAGTTAAACTTTTAATTGACATGTACATTTTCCATTCAAAACCTAACAACACGGATGAGATTGTAGGTGCAGCATGTTCGGTCTAGGTGTAATTTCCATAGCTCAAGGACATAAAGTGAAAATTTACTGTTTAGTTGGTGTTTAGGTGTAATCCAAAATTTAAGTAACTAACATTTTATATCGGAATGCCGCTTAACTATATGAGAATGATTTTTAGACTGATCAAAATAGAAATCTAGACATGCTTTATAAGATGGATGGAGTATCAAGTCACCAATAGGGAGTTATTTGTTTCTTTGCCATGTACAGGTATCTGGTTCCTATTTTGCTTGTTTGTATTTTCATACTGAAGGAAAGGAAGAGAAGCCATCTCAATAACCTAATCTGGCTCTACGTTATTTTGCAAATGAAGTCTTTTGTTATGAATTATGCAACATTTAAAATGGGGAAGCAGATTCTTTGATTATAAACTTCTTCAAAACACAATTGGTACTTAGCTGTTCCCTAGGCGCGTAAACTGTCAAATATTGATTTGCTATTTAGCTTTTTAGTCAGCTTTCTTGTCATATCAGTTACTGGTGGCTATATTCATTTACAACAATTATTATAATTTTACCCAGAAGTAACTACTTACCTGCAATTTCATGGTGTTGCTTGATTAACAATCAGGATGAGCAGCTTCTTAGCGTTAGTTCTTCACTAGAGCCACAATCAATCACTGCCCAAAACTTGGTAACCAGAAAAGCTGGTGGAAAGAAGGAAGCAGAAAAGGAAATGCAGGTAGGTGATATTGAAACCTTTTTGCCGAATAATCATCTGTGAACAAAGTTGTTTCTAAAGGTCAGGGTTTCAGAGTTCAAATAGGATAACTTGGAATTTTGTTCCCTGTTTGCTTCCGACATTTTCTTGGCATTTGGCAAATGGAGTTTGTGGTTTCTGAAAATGTGGCAACTTCATAAATAGGGAAGCAAGAACTCATCAAAATCTCGGAGAAAGTTTCCATATTACCTAAAGTACCTGCTTCCATTCTCACTTTTTTTACGACATTCCGAGGGCGAGATTATGTTGTACCATGTAAACACATATACTTGATGGTTTTTGCATTTCGATTTTCATCCTTAGAAATCAAGAAAGATGAGTTTCATTCACTCACAAATACTCATTTGGTTGTTGGGGTTTATATTTCTTGCCTTTTCCATCCAAATTTTGTCAAGGTTCTCCATGTTCACTATTTACCTAGAAAAAGATTATTTATCAACTCCTCAGATCTTTTCTTGCCTGCCACCAGAAGGGTCATATTTCACCAGTAAAATATGTTTTAAAGAGATTTATGTTTATGACTAAGTTTTCTGTTAATATGTATATTACTTTATTTTGAAAAGACTCATTGACAATTATAGTTTGTTCTAGATCATAGTGGACATGAGGGAATTTATGAGCAGCCTCCCAAATGTGCTCCACCAGAAAGGCATGCGTATCATACCAGTGACGTTGGAAGTAGGAGACTACATACTATCTCCATTGATGTGTGTTGAACGTAAGAGCATTCAAGATCTTTTTGGTAGTTTTTCATCTGGTCGATTATATCATCAGGTGGAGATGATGTCGCGCTATTATCGGATGCCTGTTCTCCTGATCGAGTTTTCCCAAGATAAAAGTTTTTCATTTCAGGTCCGTGATATTTTATGATTTGCTTTTGTGAATTGGTCATTTTTAACTTTGTTTAACAGAACAGTGGTTTGTGTGTGCAGTCTGCTAGTGAGATTGGTGATGATGTCACTCCAAATAACATTATATCCAAGTTGTCGCTGCTTGCTCTCCATTTTCCTCGTCTGCGAATTGTCTGGTCTCGTAGTTTGCATGCTACAGCTGAAATATTTGCTACACTTAAAGCAAACCAGGATGAACCAGATGAGGCCAAGGCAATTAGAGTTGGTGTCCCCTCAGAGGATGGCGTTATTGAAAATGATGTCAGGTAATATCATTGCGCTCATTGTCATTGATGATTCTTTTATTAATGTTTGAGGCTATGTTCAACAAGCACCTAAATTGTTGAGTTCTAACTTCTGTTATCCAAACAAGGGAATGTAATGGGAATCCCAATGTCATGTTGCATGGAATTTCATTGGATTCTACTTTATTTTCATTGTTGAAAGATTTGTTTTTTTGGGGTTAATGACATTTATATTCCCTCCGAGAATGCGAACTTACACTTTTCCCCAAAGAAGTTTTGAAATTACACTTACGCCCCCTCTAAAAATTTAAACAAATGACCCTTCCGTTAGGATTTGGACGAAAAATGCTGGTGTTAGCAAAAAAAAAAGATTTACATAAATTTTCAATTTTGCCCCTCATTTAACATTTTCATGTATATTTTTGTACTTATAAAGAGTATATATATATATATATATATATATATGAAGTGAGGTCAACATCATTATGTTTTTCCTTTACAAGTACAAAACTATTATATGAGAATGTTAAATGAGGGGTAAAATCGAAAATTTATATATTTTTGTTTTTGCTAACTTCAGCAATTTTCATCCAAATACTAACGAAAGGGTGTCAAGTGTACCAATGAATTCTTAGAGGGGTGTAAATGTAATTTTGGAACTTTTGGAGGGAAAGTGTAATCGTATTTTCGGAGGGGGTTCAAATGCGTAATTAACCCTTCTCCTAAAGAAAGTAAAATTCGCTTAGGGGTTATCACTCAAAAGTTTGGGATATAATTTTTAACAATCAGCTAATATTTGATTTGCAGAGCTGAAAATTTCAATACATCAGCTGTTGAGTTCCTTAGGCGGCTACCAGGTGTTACGGATTCTAACTACAGGTCAATCATGGACGGGTGCAAAAGCTTGGCGGAACTTGCCTTACTCCCACTGGAGAAGCTGGCAGAATTGATGGGTGGTCAGAAAGCTGCGAAAACCTTGAGGGATTTTCTTGATGCCAAGTATCCAACATTGCTTTAGAACTGATCTGAGTTTAAACGGCTAGTCATGAAACTTCATGTTTCTCTATGCTAAATTTATAAAATGTCTTCTGTTGTTGAAGGTGAATGAACACCTATCGGACCTTTCTCCCTCCCTCTGTGCTATTATCTATATTTATTTCCTCATTCATTCTTTATTGTAATCTGATATTGATTCTTCATTGTAATCTGAAAGCTGCCATTTGGGGTTCCTAAGTTAAACATAGCATCCTGTGTATTTTATCCGACTGTCTTATTTTGTGCATTTGTAGGGAAGATCCGAGGAAATTATTTTGTTGAACGAAGTGCTCCTCTGTTGCATGCTATTTGAATCCATGTTGAACTGTCATACTTCCTTTGCTAGAGTTATATGTAGAATTATCCAGTAATGTTTTATGTCTTCCTTCTAACAGATGCAAATTGCATTTCACTCGTGAAATTAAAATTTTTAAGCAGATCCCAGAAATATTATAAGACCATATTTACTAACATGTATGAGATTGTAGGGGCTTTGGATAAAAGTTGGCTTTGCACCTGTGGGATTTTTAGTAGGTATGCGTGATGGAAGGCAAAGGAGGTCGAAAGACTAAAATGGTGATAGATTACAAGAAACGTTGAAGAAATGGGCAAAAGAGAGCAGAACATGTTACGTGATACGACGGGTGCAAATTCAAGATTTAAACTAAGAACTAACTATAACGCCCCCCAGACCAGACTATCTGTGTACTACAACATAATCATGCTTTTGTACCAAAAGCGTGCTCCTGAGTTTAAAAGCTTTCCAGTTTTTTGGTGACGAATTAAAACGTTTCAAAGGGAGAAAAACATATTTTAAATACATTCATATTACGCAATTCATTGAGTTGAACCTTTTGGTAGATTAATAAAATTTTGTTATTGCTGAGGAGTGTTTTGGGTCATGACGACTTCTGAAAGTTGTTAATCGAATTTGGGTGTCGTTATCAACGCGTAGTACTGTAGAGGACTTGATACTTAGAAATAGCTAAATAGGCTTGGCTTCTCTTACTCCTTCCCCAAGAGATTCTGTCTCGTAAAAATCATGTGCACCAAATGTGATATTGACTATTACCCATCATGTGCCCATTTCATTAAGGTGTGGAAAATGTCATCGATAATTCTTTGCCATTTTTTGTTTAACAAATTAAAATATTTTATCTAGACATTTGTCTTAAAATTACTCACCTAATTTATATATTTACATTTTCGACTTGTGATTTGTTGCATATTTTTCTTAATTATATAAACTATTCTTAATAGTGAAAAAGTAGAAATAGTTTGTATGATAATACTGATGTTTGGGGGTTTGTATGTGTAATTCTACAAATAACAGTGATGGCTTGGGCCCAAAACAATTGGGTCGAATACGAGTCTTATCCACTTGGTCTAATACATATTAAAATGAATGAAATAATTGTTCATGTTTCTTTGTAATAACATTAGCAAAACATATCACAAAATTAATTTATTAAAACTATTTCATGATTTTGCAATCAATAAAATAAACTAAAAGTTATTTGAAATATATATAATTGTGTTGACTTTGTTCAAATAACGATCATTACTAATTAGTTACAGAATCGACATAAATTTGATATATGAATTAAAATTTAAGAACCAGTACGAAAAACATATATAAAAATCATTTTTCATGTTCTTCCCTAAAATTTTATGTAATTGCATATAAACTCTTTATAATTTAAAAAATTACATCTGACACTCTTGATGTTTATTTCTAACAAACAAAATTCTCCACTAGACAAATTTCACGGAATTTGTAGATATTTGCAAAACAATTGAATTAAAAATCATATTTACCCCTAATTGGCTTATTATTGACTTAATGCAGATCAAACAAATTTTTTCTAACCAAACTACCCCTATAAGGGTAAAGATAAATCTCCTCACATGCATTAACATGTAAAGATATATAAAAATAATTTAATCAAAAAGAGTTTTGCTTGACCTAAAATAAATCAATCGGGGGGGTAAATATGATTTTTCATTCAATTTTTTGATAATATCAGCAAATTCAGTAAATTATAACTAATGCATGGATCCATTTAATAGACATAAATAAACATCTAAGAGACTAAATATATTTTCCCAAATTATATGAGATCTATATGTAATTATACCAAAATTCAAAGGAGGACAATGTAATTATCTTACCTAGTGCAAACTTCAAGTTTGATGAAAAATTAGCTGACCACTCTCAAACTGCAACGTGGATGCCCCGTGCCACCATGTGAACACACTTTCTAACATGATCCAGACAAACATTTGCCAATTGATTTCCAATCACATTTTCATTTTGGTGGAGAATCCAAGATCCAGACATGGCATAACATTTTTAAGAAAGTAAATACTGGTAAGTGTTCCCCAGGTCAAGTAAACAAGCAGATCCAACCATATCTATACCAAATAGAAACTAGCATTACCAGTGTGAGTACATAGTACAAACTACAAATACTGCAGATGGTGTTTCGTGAAGAAACATGATATACTATCTTGGCATCCTTGCTAGATCACAATGCTAAGCCCCTTCTGCCAGGGTTCCCTTCGATGTGCTGATATACAGTACTGCATTTAGAAAACAAATGAAGTAATAAATTTGAATTCAGATATCAGAAATGCAGTAATATGCCAGATTCTAGGTTTGTCATCTAACTGTTTTTTACCATTATTTCCTCGAATAAAGGCATCCCCATATTTGTTCTTCAACTGGCCGTTGACGTACTCCTCTGTTTGTTCCATGGCAATATTCATATATCCATCCAGACATGCAAGAATACCTGTAGAAGAAAAGAAATTAACATACTTTTAGTCTTACTTCATGTGGGATGCAGCATGATCAGCATGAAATTGACTCACAGATTTTGCAATTTACTTGAACTTTGCCATGTTCCCTAAAGAGCAGCAGAAACTGACTACCAGATTTTGCAATTTACTTGAACATTCCCAACTTCCCTATTCATTGCCTAGAATATCTGATCCACCTTAGTTATCTGAGCAATTCGTGGAAGATGGTCATATCACATTAAGCAGTTACATGGACTGAAATCACACTTTAAATGATAGTGAAGAACCTTATGATTAATAACTAGGACCTGGTAAGTCAAACATCTCGGTTTGAAGGATTAACATACACAATTTACAAGGACATGTTAGATCCCACTTGTTTACATATAAACATCATTATTTCCATTTCCGATTTGTTTTACCATATTTACCATAGAAATATCACTTTTTTTTATTTCTATAGTTTCCATTATAAATCTCAATAACATTTTCACTCCAACTCTATTAAAAAAAAATGCTTGCCGATGCTGTGTGCTAACGTTAAGTAGCTTTGACAGAAGGTAAGTAACCGGGCACACTTTACCTTCCCAAACATAATAAAATAAGTATCATTCTTGGAAATGCATGTTTTTTCAAGCATGAGAATATGTAAACCTAACACATTTTCATTTCCATATCCATTGAATCGTCAACTCCAACGCACTAAAGCAAACACAATTTCATTTGTTAATAAAAACCAAGTAAAACTATATCCAACTCTCAAATGCTGGATTTTGGAAACAGCTCCTGAAAGTAAAACAGCATGTTGGTATCTGAGTACAAAAGAAGTCAGAATATTGTTAACACTTGCCACCAAAGAACTTATTACACATCATAGTGATATACCAATATACACAGATGCAATGTTAAACCAGACAAGTTCATTGTGTAAGGTGAGTATTAAATCACCTCTGTTACTAAATCAAAGTGCACAATATTCAATCACATTAAATTATCTAAACAGAAGATGAGAACAACTCACACACGCAGCGTGCAGAGAGAGAGGGAAGGAACAATTATTGTGATATCTTCAGGAGAATAATGTAAAGGACCTCTTCATAGCTCATCTTTGAAATTTAGGCAAGAGAAAGTAAAACTGCTGACAAAATAGTTGTACATGCTTCCAGTAGGGTACTAGAGGGGAATTTCATACAAAGCTTTATTTCTACCCAAAATTATGCCTAACCATCTCAAAGTTGAGTTCAAAACCAGAACTAGGTCCATCCAGTTAACTCCAGCAGCATCTGAAAGTAGTCCTCTACACTGGATTCGCTTGGTTCTTTAGTTTAAAATTGACCTTTTATCATTGTTTGCAAGATATGACTCCTATTCATATTAAATATAGTCCATTTCCTAGTCGAATGCAAGACAATGGTTATTTCGCTTAAGGCAAACCTTTTTAGTAAGTAATATTATTGAAAGGCACTCAAGGGGCCAGATCCCAAGAGCATATTCATGAAAATGTACATTAAACCACTTACTGCCTGGGGAATTCAGAACACAATCAGCTCCAGAACAATCCAATACATATCTTCCCTTGTACCACCAGAAACAACTTCCTCACCATTACCAACTAACCTTAAAACTGCTCCTACCACCATACACCAATAGTCTCATGCTTTATTTCCATGAGTTGTGGCGACTGGCGATTGTCCTCTATTCCCCCACTTATTTGAACAAACAACTTTACAATGACCATATCGATTGAAAACATATATGGAATTAAGACATCACTGCTCTAACTTTGGGTGGTTTGGCAACTCCATTACTGTGGACTCTTCCCAAGAGATCCCCATCAGATTTGAAAGTCTTTGCTGACACTGGATAATTGGGTTTTGTGAGATATGTTTCACATTTCTCATACATGGCAATAGTATGCACATGAACCACTCGGACCCAAGCCACTTGACGTCTCAAACACCCGAATAAATGTTGCATATATACAACACAATTAAAACCATTTTTGGTAAAAAATAATCAAAGCAAGAAAAATGACAAAAGTTTCAGGTATAGTATGTAAAAAACAAAAGTGAACAGGACTAAAGACTGGCATGCCAACATTCACCAGGGTGTGCCAAAATTTCAATAAAGAAACAGAAAATATGAATAAAAAGCACTATATAACAACAGAATAGGAAAACGAGAGGCAAAAAGCGTGAATGCAAGTGACCTCTATAGTCAACCCCAGAGTTCAATTTGACTACAACAGGTCGACCACGTATTGATTTGAGAAAATCAGCGGGTGTTTTCGTGGTTGATGGTTTCTCTGCTGCTCCACTCATTATTCAAGTTAACGTCCAACTGCTACCAAATTTAAAATTGAATAAACAAGAAACAATTAGCATAAACTCGCCGAAACATTGAATGATCAAATTATCAAATACAGTTTCGACCAAAAATAAATAAAGAAATGAACTCGCTGTATAGAGACGATTCACCTGTCAAGTAGATAAGACAAACTCCCCGGAAGCAGGCGGCGAAGCGACGAGGGAAGGGGCGGCGGGGAAGAGAGTTTCGGAACGAGAAGATTAGGGGCGTTCGACGGTTTGGGAGAAAATGATGTAGGGTTTGTGAAATTCGATTTCGCAACTTTCAATTTTCAAAGAGCCAACATAACACTAACTGTAAGAATGAAACTGTATATCAGGTCCTTTTTCTATTTCAGGTCTAGTTTTCATCTTTACATTTTTATACTCTCTCTTAATATAATTATATTTAAACTTTTTATACTTTAAAAGATTATATATAATATCCCTGATATTTGCATTCATCTAATAATTAAATTCTTACATTAGTTAAAATTTATTAAATTTATTGATATTAACAAAAAAATCTGAATAAAAATTGATATTTATCCTTGATGGGCTTATTGCAGGTCAAATGATTTTTTCTAACAAAACTATCCTTATCACGGTGAAGATATACTTTCTCAAATACAATAATATTTGATAATGTATAAGGATAATTTGGTTATAAAAATAATTTTTTTTATAATAAATCAGTAATAAGTTAATCGGTGATGAATATAGATTTTCATTCATTTTTAAATAATATTAGCAAATTTGATGTATTTTGACTAATGAAGTGATTATTTTTTTTTTAAAAAAAAAAGAAGCAAATCTCAGGAGTACGAGTATTACATGTAATTTTTTAAACTATATGAGTGTACGTGTAATTATATTAAACTCTAGATAAGAAAAGTGTAATGATTCCATACTAGTATGGGACCCGGCCGAGGATTTCTTTTGTTTTATGCTACACATAGTAAAGTGATATTATATTTTACACAATAAATTATATCACGTCTGAGCTAAGGTCTAATTTCACAAATATTTTCTATTTTTTGGAAAGTTATAAGCAGACCTCTTGATGTGGTAATTGTAATTTATATTGACACCTCCTTAGAGACTTTTACGTACACAAACACTCATTGAGGAAAATTACATCGATATCCTCTCATGCATGTGTTTATAATTCTACAAAGAATAGAAATATTTGTATGATTAAATTTAATTTCAAAATGTATTAATGTAATCCACCTAGAAAATATTAAGGGACCTTTTTTTTTTGTCAATTAACTTGTAACAAAAAATTCTATTCATAAAATACTCAAATTTATAAAAATGTATATACTTAATATAGTAAGAGAAATAAGTTTATATATATAATAACCAAAATATAGTAAAATTAAGAGATGGTCAGGAGTTAAACTAAAAAAAATGATATGAAATTAGTACAAAAAAAATGTTGAAATTTTCACATATAGAAAAAAATTAAATGAATTAAATTAAAAAAAAAAATAACTTAGATATATCATGGTTCATATATACTAAGACAGTACTACAGAATAAGGTTTATTTTAAAAGGATAATTACACTCCATTTCTCTGATATTTGGCATAATTATACATAAATTTTCTGTTTTTTGAAAAGTTACATCCAGTCAAAATTGATGTTAAGGTTTGGATCCCTCTAACAAATAGATCACCCCGTTAGTCAAAATTTATTGAGCTTATTGATATGAACAAAAAAATAAATAAAAAATTAATATTTATCCTCTTTTGACATATTACTGATTTATTGCACGTCAAATAATTTTTCTGACTAAATTATCCTTATAATGGTGAAGATATACCTCATCACATACATTAATGTGTGAAGATGTATAAGGAGAATTCAATCATTAAAAAATTTATCTGACCTACAATAAATCAATAATAAGTCAAACATTGATAAATATGAATTTTTATCTATTTTTTAATATCAACAAATCTGGTGAATTTTAACTAATGAAATGACTTATTTGTTAGGTGAAAGCAAATTTTCAGGATAGTAAACATATTATTTCAAAGGGAAAATTGTACTTTTATTCCCATACAATAGGGTGTGTTGCACTTCTAATCCCATAGTATACGAACTCAGCACATTTAGTCCTATAAGATAAATATTGTAACATTTTTGGTCCCATAGGATAAAATTATAACACATTTGGTCCATAAGGTAAAAAATTCTGGCACATTTGGCACCATAAGTTCTATATCCTATGGGACCAAATGTGCTATAATTTTTATCCTATTGGACCAAAAATATTATAGAATTTATTTTATGGAATTGCATATGCTAAATTCTTGAACTATGGAACCAAAAGTGCAATACACTGTATCATGCGAGATCAAAAATACAATTTTCCCTATTTCAAACTATAGGAGGTCTACGACATTACACCAAACCTTAATATAGAAGTATAATTATCCATAATAATAATTACACCAAAGATTCTTCTACATCTTGAAGCTAAGCCAAAATTGGGATAGCTTGATGCAAAGACAATGCACAGAAAAAAAATTCAAAGATTAGACGTGAAAGTTTCCTTTCATCCGGCTCACGTAGGTAAACTAACTAAAGAAATGAATTCTCGCTTTCAAATTCTAGTTCTAGAAAACCTCAAAACAAACAGATCTACTCCTTACTCAAGTTCCAGTGAAGACCAAGCAAGATTTAATTTATTGTGACTTCTTTTTATTTATTATTATTATTTAGATTTTCTTAATTCGTTATTCAATTACGACATAAATGAAATGTGAAATTCTTGAGTAGTCTACTTCCCTTCGAACGATGAATCCCTTAATTCTTAAAATACTGTTTTCTAAAAATATTTATATTTACATTTCTAATTTATGATTTATTTGCACAAACCACCAATATCATTTGATTGATTGTTGATATCAAATGGATTTGCTGCAAGAGATGGAAAAGTGAGTTCTTTCTTTATCCACAAAGGTAACATGATGTTATGTCTACGGTGCTATCCATATTGTTATCCACCATGAATACATAGACAAATTTTTAAAATTACACTTTTTCCCAAAAAAAAGTTGAAATTAGGTTTACACCCTATTCAAAAATTCATTATTTACACCCAACCTTTTTTTGTTAGAATTTGAATAAAAATAATGATATTATAAAAAAATGCATAAAATTTTAATTTTATCTATCATTTAACTTTTTTATGTAATAATTTTATACTTACGTAGAAAAAAATATAATAATATTAACTTCACTCTATATATATATATATATTTATCCCTTTACAAGTACAAAAAAAATACATAAAAATATAAAATGAAGAAAAAAATTAAAAATTTATATATTTTTCTTTGCTCACATCTGCATTTTCCACTCAAAACCTGAGAGAAAGAAGTCAGATGTAATTGAGAATTTTTAGAGAGGACATAAGTGTAATTTTAATTTTTTTTGGAAAAAAGTATAATTGAACCGTTTGGGGTCTAACTGTAATTAACCCATATTTTCCAGAAGAAACTGGTTTTGGAGGGTTGAAGTGCACTCCACCTTGGAATTTTACGTCCGTAATTTCAAAGGGAATTGGCACATATGGACCATCATATTCATATATAGTGCACCCAATTGAATCACAGTTGAAAATGAAACAACAAATTCAATCGCATTTGAGAGTGAATATTCATCCAAGATAGCATATGATATGAGTCAGTTTATAAATACATGAATAACCTTATAGAAGAAGAATACCAGCCGCATATACATACATCAAATACACCTCATCCAAATGGAAAAAGAATCCAAACTTTGAAAATATTAGTTGAATATAAACGCACAGTTTCCCCAGTATCCATTTCGATGCGATACAAACATGGGTGGCATGACATTGTTCGATGGCTACAGATCATCGTGCTGATAGAATTTTATCCGTCAAAACCTTATTTTGGTTAGCATGGATGCCGCCAGTACTGTGCCAACCAAAATTTTCATCCAACCAAAAGCCAGATAATTTGTAACCTCGATGAAATCTGATTGAGCTCTCCTCAATCAGAACTCCATAGTAATTTCCGGGCTGGAGCTGGAGGAGCTAACCCTGGTATATCTCGAATATCTTTGTTATTTGGGTTCACTATCTGCAAATTTTGATCAGATCAGTATCTCAGAACTAAGTCAGCAATGAACTAGTAATCTGAGCAAGGAAAAGAATCAATGCCCTTTGCCAAACATTTCCTGACAATTAAGAGAAGTAAAAGAGTTCAAGAAAATAGAACTGATCATCATGAACTATGTGATAATGCAATGCAAATCAGTCCCAAAGTCTAATATCATCACATAGGAGAAAATAATAATGGTCTAGGCTCACTGGTCCTGTTGTTTGTCAGATTTCACTAGCTCTAGTGCATACAATTGGGAACACCCTACTTTTACATTAAAGCTGAAATAGCACAGCGAGGAGTAGCAGCCTTTCTTGCATTGCAGGCTAGGTAGTCTAAGACTGAAAATGGCATGTCTCGAGAAGCAAGGAGAATATTTTGTAGTTGTACCCAATGTCATAGTAGCTGTTTGCAAACATAAGTTGTGTATGAAGGCCTTGAACTACATTCACATGGTGTTTTTAGTGTTAGAGGTGATGGGATATTGGCCTAAAACATAGGCAACCAGTTCTACGTTTCAGTGCTGAGAGCTAAAACAAATCAGATGATAAGTATTGCTATAAAGTATACCATGGCAACTATTCAATGATGTAACGATGGTCGAGATTTAGCACCCACAAAAACAAAGAGAGCACATCTCTCTCCTTAATCTTCAATTTGATTTCATTTTTACCCAAACTCCTGTATTTCTATACTCCACATTCTTTTTCATAATTATTCAGCCTCATTGCTGCTGCCTTTACACAGGATTTCAGATCGTCCAAGTTTTCTCAAATACATGGAGGTTAGCTTCGGACATGTGCCTCGTTATTGCTAGATGATGGCTCAAAACTTAACAGAAGTCACAGTCTTGTCATACTAATAAAGGACATACTCAATGAAACCATAAATGACATGAAGAAACTGCAAAAAGGGCTCAACTTAATATACGCCAGATATAAGTATGGAAGCCTTGGAGTTTACATTTTTTTGCAAGAGAACATAATCAGGACCACCTGAATTTGTTTGTTAGTAGAATGAGTTAAAATTGGATGGCCGTATACTGTTGACTACTCCTACAGGTGACTCCAAAGAGTATGTTTCTGCTCTAGCATATGTTGCCTATTGTAAGAATAACAATTGAATCAGAAACTAAATAACAAATTGCAAAGCAAAGAAACATCTGACCTTTACTATAATGATAGCTATGACACCCATCACTATAAGGAAAAGAAGGGCCATGATGCACCGATCAGTTGCAACCTAATTAAGAAACCAAAGTAAGCGAACATTTATAATGACAAGAACTACATATACGAGAGGAAAAGGATGTTTGTTATAGATATTGACCTGCCTACCGATTTCCTTGACAAGCTGTGAGGCCCTCTTGAGTGAAAAATGGATGGAATCCAGCTCATTAACGATTCTACTCATTTGTTCCGTCTGAAAATACATGAATATGGGAAAATTATTGTCATCTCAGATCTAAGAAATTTTTGGGCAGCTTTAGTGCCTCTTCTGGTCCAAAACACACACCTGAGCTTTGAGAGCTGCGGCAGTCTCTGTTCCAACATCAATGGTGTCAAGAACAACCTATCACAAAGAGAGCATTCATGGATTATGTAAGCATAAGTTAAACAATAACAAAATGGAAGAGAGAATTTTCCATCAGGTAATATTGTTATTACAGGGAATTTACGATCGCACAAAGAGACGTGCAGATTGTCCTAGGTAACTTAATCTTTGTATACATAAAAATATACAGACCTTTTTTGCTCTGTCAATTGTTTGATCAGTCTCGTCCATCATCTGATTTCCATGATCCATTAGCTGCTGATTTGACATATCTGCAATATCACATATGCCCCAAAGGTTTGATTGAAACAGAATCGACAAAGCACGTTGAATATTGTCACACAACTGTCAAGTTTCTCTAGATTTTAAATATAAGAATTCAAATCAAGTTCATAACATGCTCCATGCTACCATTCAACGGCGTAAAACAGATGAGAATGGGATTCTGCTCACAGTTCTAAATGACAGCTTTAGTTGGAGATAAGGTTAGCTCCTTCAATCTCATGCAAGTTGTAGTGAAAATAGAGGGGAATGGAAGTAGAACTTGAACAAGAAACAATCCAGAAGGAATTGAAGAAGTCTGAAAGATAGTGACAGATATTTTGTTTCGCCATCTAGCTGAGAAGTTGGAAATCCGATTTAATATAAACATGGATCAAATGTTAAGAGTAAGATTCTTTTAATCTTTTTGGTGTAGCCTTCCAAAATATAGCAACTAAACATGAATTATTTCTCTTCATTCCCTTTGACCACTTCAAAATTACAGCAGAAGACTTTTAGGTCAGCAGCGTGGGATACTTTTATTGAAGTAAATCATGATAGACAGTCTTTAAGTCAGTAAGTCATTCTAGCTCTAAGTTTGCGTTCCAACTGTTCTCAAATTCAATGATTATGATCTATTCAACTTTTCTTCTCCTTCTTGGAGCCATCCTCATTTAGCTAGCACGAATTAGTACAAGGCCAGGAGCAAATATAAATCATCACAAATCCCTTTTCATAAACCAATTCTAGGCATATTAGAGTCCTCTTAAAACTACCATATATTGCCAATCAACATTAACAAACATCAATGTATTACAAATCTTCCTTCTTTAGATGAAAGAGAGTTGCTTACTCGAAGCAAGCAGCATTCTCTTCTGCAAATCCTTCACCTGGACCTCGAAGACATCCACTCGTTTGTTATCAAAATTACTTGCATACCTACAGCATAACCAAGGAAGTTCTTAATTTCGAAGCCATGAAGAATCATGACTTAATAAGTCAGGTATTGATTTCAAGATAGCTAGCTGACATTGCTTATCTTGCATCCCTATTTCAAATAATCAAATAAGCGTTAGGCAAGATGATAACATTGCTTTTGAAAGTTCTGTATGTAGTTGACAGGCGAACAAAGAAGAAACATTTGACATATCATGACCAGGTTTATTATGTATGCATTGGCATATCATTTGGATATGATAGTATCAATTCACATGCCAAGCTTTGATCCTTTCAGCTGGATTGTGCAGATGCCAGATGTCTAGGAAATGAACTAACCAAGTATTGATATATTTTTCAATTCATGTGGTATCTTGATTCATTTGACTTGGCTTCATCTCAACAAATTGGCCGTCGTGTGGTTGTGAAAATTCTAAAACTAGATCGAGCCCTATGTCATATATTGATTAACAAACAACACCATTTCATGGACACTTAACTAAAAGAAACGAACAGAGATCGATTTCATTCTTATTGATAATATTGCCACCAAGCATATGGTATGTCTTGAAGTTGATTGCACAACTCGTTTCACCTTGCTCCTTCAAACAACCTTCTCTAGGGTTATTCGACAAAGGCCTAAACCTTTCTTATTTACAATAAATTGACTTCTTCCCCTAGCTTTTTCATTAATAATTTCTATACTTCTTAAGTGGTAAATGTCTAGCATGCCAACAGGGCCCATTGAATTTAAACTCCCTCAATCATAATCCCCAATCCTATTCTCAACACTGACTCCCTCAGCTAACTTGCCCATACACCCAAGTCCGATTCTCACAATAGTGATTTTAGAATATTTTCCTATATATTTCTCCAAGACCAGTAAGTTTCACCAATGACCCATTACATAAAAGCAGCTTTCTGTTTTATCCTAACCAACCTTAATCCTAGGCATAATTGATCCTAACTTTTGGTAAACCCATTAGTACAATACATTTCATGATTTCTAACCTCCACCATTCTCCAAAGGCTCAAATTACACTACATAATCTTACTCTTAATTATTGTGAGCACTTATTCTGAGAATAATCTCTACAAATTAACTCTAGACTTGTTCCCTCCTAGTCTCATCCAAAAAAAAATCATTAAGAAAAAGCACGTATCATAATAATTTCATACATAATGTTGTTAGCCAAACATCAATAACGAGAATATATACAAACTTAAGACGAAGCTTTTGAGGTAATATTGGAGCAACAGGCAACTTTGGAGACTTCCCACGCTTTATGTTCTAAGCACCAGTGGCAAGAATAGGATGCTCCAAAAACAACCTAAAATAAAGTTCCACCATGCACCCTACCACACCCACACTTCTTCATAAACCCACCAGCAAGGCTCTCTACATTGCTCTAGATGAGTTATGCACAACCACTTGCTAACCATCTTATGTTTGCTTTGTGATTTACAAGTTCCTACCACCTGGAGTTTTCTGTATGAACTTTTTCTGCAAGAGTATGAACCAGATCTGCCTTTCATCATTCTTAGGCTTTCCAGTCACCAAATCACAAGGCCTTTCCAGCACATTAACAGTCAAGACCAAAAAAATGTGCCTACTTTTCTAGAAGTAATTATAGTGAAATTTGTCATTTACTGATTCACATGTTAAATTTCACCCAGACATGAAAGCTCTCTAGAACTAAAAGAAAATAAGAAAGGATGAGCGAAATCCACCATTTACATTGTAAATAGCAATTATATATTAAAGTTTTTTAAAAACTAAAAAAGGATTTTGAGATGATTCTGAAATCTAATGAATTTCATTCAAACTTGTATGATTCATGTATTGCCTAACTTTGTGTTTCTTGGCGAACCTTGTAGCCTTTCAAGTGTTAAAACTGAAATGATATAAGCTCAGACCCGAAGTTCGTTTTATGAAGCTTGACTAAAACCCTAGTTATTGTCTTTGCTCACCCTTTCACAAAGGAAACAATCTTTATGGTGTTGCACAATCTGAATATACTTTAAATCTTCACAAGGAGCTTACTTTACAAGTCCAAAACCTAGAAATTTGAATTCTCAAAATTAATTATCTTGATAATATTAAAAACCAATCATCCAGTTGTAGTAAAAAGACTGAGGAACAAAGGATTACAGCTTCTGAAACAAATTGCTAATCCAAAATATGACACCAAATATCATAGAATAATAACCTTATGCTAATCTAAATTTTTATGTAAAGAGAAGGTAGTGATGCAAAAGGTGGTTTAGGAAAGCAGTAGTGCAGATGATTATTTACTGCTTTAGCCAACTAAATCCATAATACCTTACCCATTTTGCAGCTGAATTTCCCCTTCTCCCTTGTGTTACAGTTTTGAGTTTGATATAGTTAATGAAATATAATAATATCATAAAAAAGTAGATGTGCACTTTCTTGTCATATGTTCTACCAAGTCTTCAAACTTTTGATTACCATTAATTGTCCCCATTGTCATTTATAATAAAAACAATTGATTTGAACAGAATAATTTCAGGTATCAGGTCAGTTTGGCAATCACTTATTAAATTCTTATGAGCTAACAGCATTGATCGGTCAGTTGCTAAATAAATGTCAAAATGATTTCATTTAAGTTAGCATTCATAAAGTACATCCAAACTAACTTTTGCTAGTACTTTTTAATAGTAGTGCAAGCAGTCACAGTGGAATAATAATTATTAGTGTTTCAGAATTGGTTTAATGCAATTCATTCTTGACCTGGCCTCAGCAGAAGCATGTTTAATCTAAAATAATTTACTCCTAACATGCTCTATGTGGAGCCCATTGTTGCAAACTATATTCTGGTGGTTATTCCAGCCAAACTTATACCAATGAAAATAAGTCTAAAGATTCTCCAATATGCAGCGTTATGTAAATGCATAAAAATGAGAGGCCCCCAAGGACCGCAGGCTGGTGTTTTGGTTAAACGAGCTTAACTTGTAACTGCTATGGCTGGTCTCTCATATTTAATCAACACCAGCTGACATCAATCCCCTAACTCCTTTAACATGAAAAGAAATAATGCCAATCAAATTAACACATGTAACCTAAAAAGAAATTGCCTTTTCAGTAATCAAAATTGGAAAGACAATACAGATGCACATGAATTAACTACTGCTAAAAAGACAATAAATTGGAAATATAGGTCTGAAAGGTACAAAAATTAGGATAAGTTCACTTATCGCAGGTGCACTTACATGCAGTTTGTTTGAAAGTTTCAGACACATAATTTCCTTTAGTATAAATAGAAATACATAGTGCATAGAAACATTAAATAGTCAAGGGTAATTGAAACAAATACACTGATGCAGTAAACTATAACAGCCAGTCAAATATAGCACACAAGATGCTCTATCATCCATTAGAGACAAAGGGACTTACTGCTTTTTTAGAGCAACATAGGAGTTCAACTCTTTGATCTGCGTAAGAAGGCAGCGAAATGTAAGAAAACCAAAAAGAAAGAAAGTAGGTTGTTTGTAGCACCTAAGATGAGCAATGAATTGCATTAAGTAGAGCTGACCATTGATTGCTTTTTCTCACTGAGCATCTTGCTTGTATTAGGGTCATTTTTGTAGTCCGTCTCCTTTAACTCTCGGTCAAACTCTTTAATAAGCCTGCATAGAAAGAAGTGATTTTCATACCTCACACATTTGAAATTTATGGTTCCATATGTGTGAACATGTGCAAAATCTGCGTGCGCGAGGATTCTTTTGACAGAGAACGAGAAAGACAAAACATTTTCTATTGAATCAAATGAGGTTGCTAAAGAAATTTAATAGCCCGTCTTCTCTACAAGCTGAAAAATAACCCAATGGACCCTGCAGTTTTGTATCTTTTATCTTTAGGAACAATAGTTTTCATTTTGCTAACCTGGATCAAGATGATGCAATACATCGTCCTTTGAGAGTTCAATGCTTCTTTAAACTATATATGCAAATCTAGATGCAAATTGTTGCACCTTAATACAGAAAACAACTTCTCTTGTTACTTCTCCTGCATTTTTCTTGGATTTAATAAATACTGGGAGTTCAAGCAATATATAATATATATATATATTATATTATATATATATACACACACAGAGTTCCAAACATAAAAGAGTCCAAAACCTATTATCAAGGCTATGATTGAGATAGTTCTTTGCGGCGGTTTAGGAAACTGGCTTTGAATATGAGAGTGTTTTAAACGTTCATCTGGAAATTTGACGTGTAATTGGATTTGTTTCTAGGTAGTTTTCGAGCATAATATTCTATAATTAGTGGTGTCACATCAATACTTTTTATGATTGGAATACGCAAATATTATATCTATATATTATATATATAATTTGTTTAAAAACAGTACTTCAGTAGCAACTACTATAATTTTTTGTAGAAGTTTCTTGAGAGGAGGTCAGCAAAGGGGAATATGCTCTGTCTATTCTGTTTATGGAAAAGAACAAAGCCAAATAGAGAATGGATCTGAACATAATTCAAGCTTTCCATAACGAATGCATCTCATTTCAGTGTTATTACCAGGTCAACTTACAACACTGTCATTTGATACCTCAAAGGCTCAAAAGCACGACTTCCCATCCGTAAAGAGTCGTTATATACAAAACGAATTCAATGATGTTGCATGTAACAAATGGCTCAAAAAAGCTCTTACTCAAACCATGAGATTCCAAGATCATTCCTGTTGAACCATTCTCCATTCTCCAAGCTCTAATTTGTCTAAGTTCAGCATAACAGGAAGAAATTCTTTCAGCAATCCGAATGTAAGTTCTAGAGGTTTTTAACATCCATGATAAGGGTTAGCTCTTTCCAATATTTCTCTACTTTCATGTATAAATTTCCCCCATTCTAGCAAATATAGTGGGCATTACATACATTAAATGGTAGGAGTTGCTGAGTTGGTGGTGATTGTTTAAGGTTTTCACTAAACCCAGATGAAAGTAATTACCACTCCCTTCAGAATGCCACATCTGACCTTGGTTCGGTCAAGTCAAATTTTATTTTCTCTATTTAATTGATTATAGATGTAAACCTTGTCGAATATTTGTAATACTGCAGGAGACAATACTCTAGAATTTGCTTCTGGTATCCCTTGGAAAAAATGTCCAATGTATCCAGTTGGGCAAAATGATGGTATATAAAGAAGAATAATGCAATTCTAAAGAGCATTCAGTTTTAACATTTATCAACCTTTCTAATCTGAGGTACAAAAATCACCAATTGTTACCATGCACGCAGTTCAAGATCTAATTCAAACACATACTGATATATTCACAAAACAGACCTGTACAGCGCCTTAGTCCGAAAAGACAACAAAAAAAAATACAATGACCAAATCAAATACCTCTTACATTCACGCATCTTGTCGGTCAACTCCTCCAGCTGCCTGCTCTGCCTATTGGGTTCCTTGATTTTCTCCAACTTTTGGAATCCATTCCTTCATTATCAATCGAGGACAAAATCAATACATCAAAGGCTAAAACACACAAATTTCCAATTCATTACCTTTGGCTGAAACTCGTTCACGCACTGGTATGCAACACACACACACACACACAATACATACATATATACATATATGTCGACACACACAACACAACGTCACGCATACATTCACATTGTCACCTGAAACGACAAATGACCCAAAAACAGAAAGACTCACGAAAGCGCTCGAAAGATATCCGAAATCTGGCCCTCGATCTCCGCCAGCTCCTCGCTCGCCATTGCTTCCGAGAGTCAAAAATCCAAATACGATCCAAAGATCTTGAGAAAAACTCTCTTCTCACAAATTATCACCGGAATAAATTAAACCGAAATATTTTTCATTCCGATTGGAAAACCGTCAAAAGGAATCAATCAACCGCAGCAACAGCGGCAGAATTGCGGACGGAGGCAATGTGGGTCTGGTGGTGGATGGATCTGGTTGAGTTCTTGACCGAGAGACGCCTCTGGTGTGGGCTGTGCTATGAGCTGGCGCTCTCGTGATTTACAAACATTTCAATCATTGTTTAAATTTCTTTCTCACATCAAAAATAAAAAACAAATGCTAACAAATCACATACTAATTTTGTAACTATTTTACCATCTTTTGGTCTGAAGTTTTTGACGTGTGATTGGGGATTGGGGCTAAGGAAGGGTCATTATGTAAAGTGACATGCAAGCCAATTATTTGTTGGTAAATTGCATTCACAGTCCTTAAGTTCAGATCAAAATTACAAACACTCTTTATATTTTATAAATTATAATTACACTTCCTACGGGTATTAGTGTAATATTCTCTAGAGAATGTTTTGCAAAATTATAGCTATAGCCTTAAGGGTGTTAGTGTAATATTTTTTTAAAGGATATTTATGTAATTTTTGCATTTGAATAAAAAATATAGTTGTAATTACAACTATAGCCTCAGGAATTATAAGTGTAATTTTACAAAAGTAGAAAAGATTTGTGCATTTTAACATAATCTCAAGGGATATCGATGTAATTTACCCTTATTTGTTTGGGGTTGAACTTCAATATTCCAATATTAAAAACTCTAATTTAATTTGACAAAGAGTTTTGTAACAAAGTTCAATATTAAATAGGGATAATTACACTTCTTTCACAAGGTTTTGGTGTAATTACACGTAAACCCCTTTAATTTAAGAAATTATATTTAGCACTCTTGAGGTATGCTTATGTCTAATAAATAAATCTCTCCGTTAGTCAAAATATACTGAATTTGCTTATATTAATAAAAAAAAAAGAAAAAAACTGAATGAAAATTTATATTTACCCTCGATTGACTTATTACTGACTTATAGTAGTGATGGCAATGGGGCGGGTCTGGTACGGGTCCGCCCGGATTCAAGACCCGCCCCATTTAATTCCAATCCCATACCCGTCCCAGCCTCGCCTCGCCATGCTAAAAATTTTGCCCCGTCCCGACCTAATTAATTTATACAAATAATACATTAAATTAATATTTTTTAAGAAATAATATCAGTTTAGATTTAAACATTTTAATATAATTTTCAATCTAAAATTAATTGGATAAGACAAAAAATACGTTCATCTAAATTATTAAGTTTTTTATCAACTAATTTTTTATTTTTGGTATTTTTATATATAGTTGGGTATATGTAAAAATTATTTATGATTCATATATATAATAAGATAAGTTTTTATTTATAATATATTGTATATATTAATAATATACAATAAAAAAGAGGCGGGGTTGGATCGGGGCCGGGGTCAGGTCCAATGGGGCGGGTTCGAGACAGGACCCGTAACCCGCCCCGGACCCGGCCGGGGCAAGTTTTAGCTGCCCCAGACCCCGAACCCGAAAAATGGCATCCCAGACCCGCCCCATACGGGGCGGGTCCGGGTCGGGTTTTCCGAGTTCGGGTTGAAATTGCCAACCCTAACTTATAGCAGGTCGAATAATTTTTTTCTGACTAAACTATCATTATAACGGTGAAGATATACCTCATCACATGTATTAACGCGTGAAACATATGAGGATAATTTGATCATCAAAAGATTTATTTGATATGCAATAAATCAATCATAAGTCAATTCATGGTAAATGTATATTTTTTTAATTTTTTTTATTAATATAAATAAATTCGATAAATTTTTATCAATAAAATAACCTCTTGAAATACCTATATAACACCCTTACTATGATAATTGTGACGCATTCATTGACTAGAATTCGTACCTGTTAATTATTTACCTTTTATGTTCATTTAACTGCAAATTTTCACTCTCTCCCCCACCTGATTAATTGAAATAATCTCATCAACTTATTCTTCTCAATGAAATAATTACATTTTTCTGGAACCAATCATTTGCCTTCTTTATTGATCAGAGAAAAAGATTTTGATGCTTAAATAAGAGGAAAAATGCAAGCAACTGCTTTCAATATTATAAATGAGAAAATTACTCCTTTATAAAAAAAAATTAGCAATTTAACTCCCAGTGTTTTTACATCTAAGATCCATAAGGTTTGCTTATAAGTCCATTCGTTTGTCAAAACTCACTGGATATACTGTTTTTAACAACAACAAAATTAATGAAAACCGACGCGTGAAGATATACCTCCTCACATGCATTAACACATGAAGAAGTATGAGGGTAATTTGCTCATAAAAAAATTTCTTTGAGCTGTAATAAGTAAATCGAGGATGAATATAGATTTTTTTTGTTAGTATCAACAAAATCGATAAAATTTGACTAACGACCCTACTTATTGGTTATATTGAAGCAAACCTGAGAGGTGCTGGATATAATTTTTCAAACCACATGAGGTTTATGTGTAATTACAACAAACTTCAGGAAGGGGAGTGTAATTATCCCATTACTTTATAATTGGGAAAAATTTTACTTGTTTATAATATTACATGGAGATGTAACTCTTTTTTACATTAAAAATTTTGACATGAATATGTAACTTTTTTTTTTTTTATGAATCTAATAATGGTGACATGCTATAGTATGGTTTTTTATTTTTTTTATTGTCATTGCAATCATATATTAATTAGTGGCATATTATTGTTAAAAGAATTTAGATTATTTACTTTTTAAGAACCGTGATATTTAATCTTTGGGAAAGTTTCAAGAAACCCCTATGTGATATTGAAAATATTTAAAAAAAACCCTGAGAAAAATAAAATATCAAGCACACCCTCTGTGATATCAAAAAAAGTTCAAAAAAACCCCCTAAGGTCAGAGAGTGTACACTCGCGTTGACTGAGAGTGTGGGTCTAAAATTTCATTCTTTTTGACAATTTTGACATCTCCTCTCTATAATATAATATTATATAATATAGTATATATAATTTGATAAATCATTATATATTATATATAATTTAATAAATTTTAATAATATATAATACTTTATTAATAGTAAACTTTATTTTATATGTAAATATATATTATATTAATATTTTTAATATAATATTTTTTTATTACATAATTAAATTAATTAATTTTCTTTTAAAAAGGAAGCAAGCGGTGGTTGCGGAAGAGTGCTGCTCTCCTCGTCTCCAGGGGGACGGCAGTCGTGCAACGCACACCAGGGCGACCGCGTCACGCCATCCACCCTCGAGGGCGACGCGGTCGCGCCATGGATCGCAGGAAGGCGACGCCCCGTCGCCAGATAGCAGCCGAGAGGGAGGTCGGGGTGTGGGGTTGGGGAAGCCGATTGGGGTGGGGGGGTTGGGGGTGTTGGGGGGGGGGGGGAGTTTGATTTTCTTGTTTAAAATAATTTTACTTTTATAAATGATAATAATTTTAATTTTATAAAAATATAATAATCTATAATATAATTTATCCAATGTATGATATTAATTTTCTAAAGCCACATAGATTAAAAACCTCTAAAAAAATATCACGTTAGCATGCCATGTCATTTTTTGGTCAAAAAATTAAAATTTTCGCCTCTAAAAAATTAAATTTCATCAATTTTTAAAAATTTTAATAAATTTATGAAAAAAATGAGTTATTATCAGACTAAAATTAATATTGAGCATATTTAATGGACTTAGAAAAAATAAATGTTCTTATATAAAAAATTTAATAGTATATTTTTTATAGTATATTTAATAATTTTAGTTCTATATAAAAAAATTTCTACAGATAATTTTTCTATATAAAACTTTTTCAAAATAATTTTTTATATTATATAAAATATATTTTAATAGGCATATGTTGACCATATTGACTAGGAGAGGGGCATTTATCATTTGTCATCATAAAAATTAGGCTATCTTTCCAAGAGGGCAGTGTGATTCATTATTTGTAATACAGAGGGTAAAACTGAAATAATTTTGATCTTTTTGCATAACACAGGGGGCAAAATGAATTTTAATCTTTAATCTTCTTTTTATGGCAATGTATGTTATTAATTCAAAAGATGTACCCTATCATTAATTATTCTATTAATGAAATAATATATGATTTTAAATATGAGTAATGACATGGTTTTCAACTTGAATTTGTTAATTCTTTTTAATTTTCTATCAAGTCGTCTTTTTGTACGAGGTTGTAGACAGTAACAAATTTTGTAATACAAAATAAAAATTATATGCTTTAATACCTTTATAACTTGGGTGAAATTGTACGCACAGGAGCTATGTACCACTGTGATTTTAACATATAATTATTAATTAAGTATGTAGTTGGTAATTTTAACTGTAAAATGTAAAATGATTTTAAATAGGTAATTACTTTAATGTAGATTAAGAGGTATTTTCATAAAATTATATTAAAACACATAAAAAATCTGGTGACTTATTAATACTTTAGATATAGATTGTGCTTTATTCATATATAAAATTATAAATTAATTACAACTCCGCACCTAATAAGAAAATCTACAAAAGAAAATCAAAAGTATAAGACGAATGGATGCAGAATGTCTCAATAGGTTGGTTTTAAAATGCATTATCTATCTATACTTTATTATTAAGCGATAGTATGCTTTTCATGTCTCACTTAATTTTGACCTGTCATTTATTTTTAAAATTTTTAAATTAATTAATTATTTTCAACTTTCTTCATTTTTATGATTTTTCATAATAATAAAAAAAATTCTCATGCATTTTTTTGGTATCTCTAACATTATTATATATTCTTTGTTTATCAATTTTTTTATAAATCAAGATATTTATATTAATTTATTATCTTAATATATATTTTTAGGTACTTTTTTTTTATCTATAAAAACTAATAGTACAAATTACATAAATATTTTATTTTTAAATTTTTATTATGCTATACTTTGTTATTAAGTGATAGCACTCTTTTCGTGTCACACTTAATTTTGACATGTCATTTATTTTTAAAATTTCAAATTTATTAATTATTTTCAACTCTCTCTATTTTTATGATTTTTCTAAACTACCTTTTGGTATTTTTTTTTCTCATGCATTTTTTGGTTTCTCCAATATTATTTATTATCTTTGTTTGTTTTTTTTTTTTATAAATCAAATATTTATATTTAATCATCTAATATATACTTTAGGAACTTTCTTACTCTATAAAAATTATATACAATTTAATATAATAAATATTTATATATAAATCTCATTCTATATACTAGTAAACTAATCTATTATCTATAATATATTTTATATCTAATTTATTTTTCGCATGCGCGCTATATATATATATATATATATATATATAATATATATATATATATTAATTATACTTCATAAAAGAAAGACCCTTCTACACTCACACAATGAACGGTTACTTACACCGCGACACAATTTTTTATAAGCCAAAAAATGCCTCTCAACAATAGAATAACTAACTTATTCTAACTTTTCAAATTTTACATTAGTTATTTTCTTGTCTTTTATTCTAATGTTATGTCGAGCACTCTATATATATATATATATATATATTTATAATATTAATTTTCTAATCATATTAAAACATAAAAAAATTATTCATTATATGCACGCAGAGCGTGCGTGCCGACGTGTTCAATAAAAATAAATCTCTCTCTTCTCCTAGATATTTGTCAAATTGAGCAGGGCTAAGTTGTAATTTTGTATGTGCATTACTCAGACACGAGCGAGCAAGATTTGCAGAAATTACATTCAATTTCACAATTAACGGGATTTTTGCATTCTAGTCCATATAGTTAAGCCCACCTATTCAATTTGAGTGCGTACAAGTTTTAATACTCAATTTTGGTCCATTTTTTTTATTCAATTTTTTAAGAAATGGTCATGTAGTTAATTTTGAGGAAAATTGACACGTGATAATTATGTGTTAGCTTTTTTTCTTTTGAAAAAAAAAATTATTGAGATTTAAAGCTGGCTACCAATCAGTGTTTTCAAACTCAAATCGAATCGATCAGTTTAATTGAGAATTGGGCATGCTTCCGGTCCGAATCGTGGCCTTAAACTCAGTGCCAATCAACCCATTGCAGACCTACCAAACCCAATCAAAATTGGTTCGGCTGAAACCACCTGATCCAACCAATTTTGCTATTTTTTGAAAAAATATTAATAAATATAATTAGATATATATTTCACAAACAAATATAGTGAAATATACAAAGAGAAGAAAATAGACGCCAAAGAAATTATATGGGCAAGTGCTTCATGGATAATTATTCAAATAAATTATCACCATATTTATAATGTAAATAGCTTAAACTTGTTTTATGCTTCTCCAATGCGGAACAAATGAAAAAGTGCAAAATTTTGACTTATACCTTTTTAATGTAGGACAACGAGCAAGTACTTAAATTTGACTTATACTTATTCAATGTGGTACGATAAATACTTTTAATAGTCAACAATTTTTTTTTTTCTTAATCTATTTATTTCTCCTCTTCTCCATGCTTATCCATTTTTTTTTATTTTTTTTAAAACATTATATGAAGGGAACAGTTGCTGAAATATTGTTATAAATAGTATTTATTTAATCAATTCATATATAATGTGATTTGGGAGGTTTTCAATTTTCAATTTTGGTTAATTTTAATTTGCTTCCTCAAAGAGATTTGTGGTTCTTTATTGTTAAATTATTATAAATCATACCATTTTATAAAATATTGTTATAAATGGTATTTATGTAATCTATTGATATATCATGTATTATATGTTACATACATATATATATATATATATATATATATATAATAATGTCCGATTCCATAAATTTTTTTAATTCAAATCGACCGATCAAACTAGTGACCCAATAGCTTGATCGATTAGTTCTCTTATTTGATTATGAAAATATTGCTTCCAATAGAACAGATCCCCAATTTCACAATACAAGTCAAAAGTAAATATGACTAACGACGTTAATTTTTTTACAAAATGACCATTATACCTTTATATAATATATATATTATTTCTTATTTTAGTAACCGTTAGAGCTTGATTGATCAAATAATGATCGTTAAATCTAATCATTAGATTTTAAAAAATAAAAGGTCTGGATTCGATAAATTATTTAATTTATATTATATATAAATAATTTAAAATTATAGAAATATCATTATTATATATATAATTTTTTTAAAAAAAAAAAACTAAATACCCCAACCCCTGCTGCCTACCCCCTCCCCAATCACCCCCACCCCCCGCCCCAAATTTGGGGACGACGGCGTCACTAATCCGCCTTTGGCCCGTCACCCCCAATTTTAGTTAATTAAAAATAATTTAAAATTATACTTAAATTAATTTAAATATATATATATAATATATATATATATTAGTTAATTAAAAAATAATTTTAAACAAAAACTTAGAAAATAATCGAATTGTCATTCCTAAGTCAAATTCATTCGTATGATTGATAAACAGAAATGAATTATTAGTCGTAGAATAGAACTACTTTTACACAAATTTATTGATGCAATTTTCTTAAAAATAACATACTCTTTCATATTTTTTTCAATATGTTGGATTCAATTGTATGATAATAGCATTTTCAAAAATTGCTTATACAAAGTTATAAGCAATATAGGTTATTAAAAAAAAAAATTACTTAAGAAATAATTATTGATTCAATAAACATATAAATAATACTTTTCTCGAAAAATAAAAATATATTGATTTGGCAAGAAACTATTCCATTCTTACATATTACCCTCTTAACATTATACTTTGTAACAACACTTTGGTGATCCAAATTAGACAATGTAAGTCATTTGTAAGGATGAATAAAAAAAGAAGAGAGAATTATTATTCTTGTTTTTCTCCCATAAAGTTAGGGAGTAGCAAGCCAATAACTTACAATTTTTCTAAGTTTATAACAATCATATTAAGTTATTGATTGTAAAATTTATATATATGCACATATATAAAAGAAAATGATTTAAAACCAGAATAATGATAAAACCATTTCCAAATAAAAACAGTATACATGTCCGCGTCATTTTCAGCTAGAGAAATTTTTTTCCATGTATTCCTAATAATTACATATAGGGATAATTACAGTCCCTCTCTAGAGATTTGGTGTAATTATACATAGACTCCCTGTAGTTTGGGAAATTACATCTAGCACCCCGGAGGTTTGCTTCCATCTAACAAATAAATCTCTCAATTAGTCAAAATTCACCAAGTTAACTAATATTAACAAAAAAAAAAAAAAGAAAAAAATATATATTAATCCTGAGTTGACTTATTATTGATTTATTGCAGGTCAAATAAATATTTTTATGATCAAATTACCCTCATATGTTTTCACGTGTTAATGTATCTGAGAATGTATATCTTCACCGTTATAAGGGTAATTTAGATCGAAAAAATATATTTAACATGCAATGAGTCAGTAATAAGTCAATCAAGAGTTAATATAATTTTTTTCTAATTTTTTTGTTAATATCAGTCAATACGGTGAATTTTGACTAACGGAGGAACTTATTTGTTAGATGCAGACAAATCTCATGGGTGCTAGGTGTAATTTTCCAAACCATAGAGGATCTACATGTAATTATGCCAAACATCAAGGGAGGAGAGTGTAATTATCCCTTGTATTTAAGATGATGTATTTTCCCTACCCAAGTTTGAACCATCTAACATTGAACCAAATTATGTTAACCAAATATAGAAGAAACTTACTGTAAATTTAATGAAAGATAAGATTTGCAGAAATTTATACACTTATCGACATTGTCGACTTCTATTTATACATCAAATTGTTGGCTTGGGCTGGAGAAAATGTCTCAGGAAAATGCAAGAATACACACTCAACCAAAGTAAAAGTAATAGATACAAGAAGGAAATAGGATATAACAAAGAACTGTATGCATTATGAAGAGAGAATATAAAGGCACCATCCAAATGACATATATGTAATTGCTTGATGTTAAGCATATTCGAATTACAAACCTACCAAGCAATTTTATCTGGGCTTTAAAAAACACATTCAACTGAAAGTTTAACTCTACAAGAGAGTCAAAATAGCTTATATGCTTAATAAAAGAAGTTCAATTCAAGTACATACCATTGCAGTAGCAGCGGCAGCATCATGGCTTATGGACTTTGAAACCAAATACTCGGGGAACATAGCTCTGAGAAGTCTTCTGTGGCTTTAGGTGTGCATACGTCATCAGAAACAGGTGGGGAAATGTAGTACCGAAATAGGCTCCATCGATGCCTTTATCCAGTCAAAGAAACAACCGAAGAATAGAAAATTCACGAAAGCACAGAAGTTATGAAGCAAATTGAGTTCAGCATGTTAAAATGGAATTTTGAAGTTGCAGGGCTGGCAAGAATTCTCTGTTTCGAATATTAAGTTAGAAAACTATGAATAAGGCTATTACTAGCTGAGTTACACTCGGACTCAAACCAAATGAACAAATAATGGACGTTGGTGCTAGATTTAATAAGCCCTATGTCCGTTCACTGTGTTTATTAGCAACAAGTAAAACTGATACAAGGTAGAGGCAAAGTTTCCACACTTCAAGAACTGCCTGCACACTTATTTTTACTTCCATAACTTCTTAGGTCTGCTTCACAGACCAAGACACAAGGAGAGAAGAAGCTCTTCTTTTCTTTTCTGTTTTGAAAGGGAAAGAAGAAAATAAAATGTAATCAACATAGATTGAAAAACAGCCAACCAAAAGGATAGAAAATGGTTGTAAATTATCAGTTAATAAAAGACAACAGTTCAATTTCCATCCGCGTTGATATTGGTTCTCGCAGGCAAAATTTCCTCTCAGAGGACAAAGGAAAGTACGGATAGAGAGAGCTCATAGTAAATTCATCGAAATCAAACAGTATCCAAAGCATATACTCTATTATTTATACTTATGTAAAGGATACTGTCCTGGAACCTGGATCGAGGAGTGTAGATATCTTCACACTTGGGACAGTATATTTTCACTGTGCCTTGACGTGGAATGTCCGACTCACCAACAGGAAGGCAAGGTTGTCCACAGCAGTAAACCCGCGGACACCTTCCAAACTCCGCATTCTTGTATTTCTCCAGCTGTAAGAGACCATATGTGACAAATTGAACAGCATAATCAAACACAGTATGACTATGGTTTTTTATCTTACCATTGCAGCCAGTCCTTTAGTTGTTAATATGTAGCGGACATGTATCAGACCATAAAGCATCTCAGCAGCGGATTCTACTAATTCATTCTGTTCCTCTGTAAATGAATCACCTACAAACTTCAGCTATTACAATCAACCCTAATAAAGTACAAAGATACATTTGATGACACAATCGCGAAAGATGTACCAGGTCATGAATTTCAACTAATAAAAGATGCCTCTGCCTTAAATTTACATTAAATTTCAAAATTCAAGGCAAAACTTCTTTTACTTTCCTTTAGATGTGCAAAAGAATATTAGTTGGAGTGTTGTATATCATTATATTTGGTCATGCATCGACTTCATTTTCCACCCCTTATTGATAATTTACACTCACAACTTTGCTTCCTAAAGTAGTAAAGTTTTCTGTCCTCTATGTTTTATAAGATTCACTAACACTTTTTACTTCAGCAAGGTATTATAGCTTGTTTCCCAACCTCCAAAAACAAGATGGACCTTAACTTATAAGTTCTTCAACAGAGCTCTCAGCCACATCAACAAAGTTTAGCTTGGTTGAAATTGTACCATGGCTCAGAATAAGAAATAGAATAAGATTTTACAACTCGCTAGGCTTGGCCAGCAACAGCATGCTTTTCTGCTTTCAGGCATGAGTTATCGGGCAATGTCTAGCCTTTGTGTGAGATGAATAATCTTGTTTGGTTGGGCGGCTTTTGTTTTACAAAATCCTTCTGAAAATTAAGCTTAATCTAGTTCTTGATGGAAAAGAGGAATAAAGATCTTCCCGATAGATAGGGTTCACACATTCACCCATTGTGACTATGAATCAAAAGCAGGGAAAGAAATCGGTCCCCTCTCCTTCTCCACCATGCTCTTCTTTTTTTCTTTGTTTCTTCTCTCCCCAATGCCACCATTGCCTCTTTCTCTTCCTCCCACTGCTCCACTACCTTTTCTTCTTGTCCCTTCCTCTTCCTTCTACTGCAATTCCTTTTTTATCTTCTTCCCCTCCCACCCCCATTTCTTCTAGTCCTCCTTTCACTCCCAGCTGTGATGAGGAGATGAAACAGGAAATACCATTTCCAGGACAATCAGATCCACCGATGCTGCACTCCACCATCCCAAAACCATCTCCAATGAACAAACATACCACCAACATCACCCAATCAAGAGGATGCCGATGGTGAAAAGGATAGGAAGAAAGGATGACAGTGGACAGAAAGACAAGTACTACAGAGGACAAACTAAAATACAAAATATTTTTAGCTGTCAGACCGGAATAGATTATCTTGATCACATTATTTTGTGCACGCATATAGTAGATAAAATTTTCAAAAACAAAAAAGAATGTTGCAGAATTTCCATCAGTACAAAATTTTAAAATCCAGATGGGAGCTTTATGAACGGGCCCACCACTAGTTCTTCATTCTCAAAATGGCAAAAAACTTGTATTGCAGTTATGTTTGTGGACCGATGCCAACTATACATCTATATATAATGTCTATGCTCTTTCAGTCTTCTGGAATATTTAGAGGGAAGTTTATCAGTGGGCAAACCAGCTAAAACAAGAGGGGGATGGTTCTCACCCAATTCCTTAATGACAGTATATCTCATTTTCATTAATATTATACCTACTTGAAGGACTGGAAAAAAGTGTATATACACAGATGGATCATAGATGTGGAAAAAAATTAAAGTGAGAGAGAGGGTAAGATTTGCCTAAGCATGTGAAATGAAGCTAACTTCTTCTGCGAATGAAACAAGAAAACACAAATACTAATATTAGTTTTTGTGCATGCACGCAATTCATTAAGACAATCGTCTTCTATTTACATAGGCAAATAAGTGAATCTTGGTTTATAATCATCTCAAATATATCAATTAATGCACCTAACTTTCTGGTTTTCATATTATATGGAATTTTTTCCTATTAACTGGCAGACTTGTGTTTGATATTTATCTTATTTCATGTTACTATTTCTTTACAAAATTTATGAAGTGTATGATGGATATACTTTTTCACATTCTATTTTGCTTCTTATAGTGAATTTGATGTAGTCTAAAATACAACTCAAACAATGAATATAGAACAGAAAGAGTTACAACGATAATAACTCATCAAGGAGATGAACATACCAAGTGAAGATTCAACATCCAGGATTAAATCCAGCGCATAGTCATAATATGGTATTTGACCACTCAATCCGCACAAATTGAAATCATCCTGGATGTAGTCATCATCAACCTCGCAAAAAAACTCGTTCCCACGCAGATTGCAAAACCATGAAATCCAACATGTGTCGTCGTCATCGGACCCACTAACATCTGACTCCTCGGTGTCTGTCTCCGATTCCTCTGCTACCCACATATATATTATATAAATAATTCAGAAACAACATTAAGAAATTAATAATCTAGGTGCAGGAAACAAGATGAGCATAAAGCAAAGCACAGGATGTCCAACATATCCCTATTTTCACTTGGTATCCATGCAGAAAATAAAATCGAAGATACATGTTCACATGCACTAGTAATACTTTAGGGAGCAAAAGTTAATCCCCCCCCCAAAAGAGCAAGAAAGTAGTGTGAATGACATGAGTATGGGGCTATTATTACTGAACTAGCCAATATAAGTGTCTTCATGTTAAGGCCACATGCCTGCATTACTGATCCCCAAAAATAAAAATAAAAATAGAAACATTACTGTATCAGGAACTCGACACTCAAGATCAACAGACAACACATGAACCTCATTACCGTTAACAATATACAACAATTAAATAAGTTCCACCTATAGAACTACTTCCCCAAAAATCTGTTTTCCCATCTTTCTCTTGGCTCAATGTCAATCCATGGTTTTTGGATAACAAATAAACAGTCACATGCTCCAACAAAATTTCAAGTGTATTAAGCCAAAAACAAGGGAGATGCCTTCCACTTCATAGAGACATCTTATCTCTTCCAATACAAACCGACTTGCCTCATCAAACTTCCTCTTGAACAAGAGTGTACAAAAGGTCTAAGCAAAGAATGTTACAGATAACCTGAATTACTTTATCATTAAGAGACCGAAAGTGTTTCCTCTCCAGTGTTTGTTTAGCTATCTAATAAATGACCTGCATCTCAGATGATGTGCTCTTATTGCAATATATTTAGCATGTAAATGAAGCACTTCTTAGATTGTTCACACTTCACACCACCAAACCAAAAGATTTCATACTATTCGGTGTGCATTTGTCCATCCAAAAGAAGCCTTTGTGTCCACTAAGAAAATTTACAAATTGCAAGCTCAACCCAAGTGGAAATCCTGAGCCATAAGACCTTAAGCCCAACAGAGAGGAAAAAAAGATCAGTGGGAAGATCCATGCAGACACAATTTCAAGACCTGTGACCTCTAAGGTTCAAGATTATACATCCAGGCAAGGAGACTTGAGATCTCTGAAACTCATGAAGGACACAAGTCTAGGTTGAAAATTAAAAAGGTCAGCCACAACTGGACAGCTGGATTTGAGGGGCAGTGTTAATCAGCCAAAAATGGGCAAGGGCAAATATCCCCCATTGGATGGGAAAGACAAAAGTAAATAGCATAAATCAATGGGGAGTCCGAAAACCATAGACCCTTAAGCTTTTGCACCAACAAAGGTGAGATCAGCTAAACCCACTTTTGGAGAATGAGCCCACTTCTACAAGGAAAGCCATTCTAAAGATTTGCTCAAGCCCTTTTCCATGATGAAATAGATCAACCCATCCCGGCAACATATACATGTATGTTGGTGGGAGGAGGGAGGTTCATTGTATTAATACATTCAGAAGTTTGTTACTTTTGAAAAAATGAGTTAATATATAAACAAAGAGAAGTTAATACCCGTTCCCAATTCAAGTTCTTGAACAACTAAAAGAAAATTATCAATTTGTTGCTATAGTTGCTATGTAATACACATACCTTTAGTTCATACAAACTTACCAACCCATACACACAGACATACTTCTATCGTACCTGTACCAGCATACCCAGTATTTGTATCATATCATATTGATGTAGTTATATTATATCCACATCTGTACATCATAACCTCTCTTTCACAAGTGCTGAGAAGTAGTCACCCATTGCATAAGACAATTATTTCTTTATTAAAAAACCTTCACTAAAATATATGAAGTGAATGACTAAGATCCTTGTCCAATATTTTATAACGAATCAGTAGATAATGATACATTAAACTCCTGCTTAAAGCTCCATACTACTTAATAACAAGAGTTCAAGCACTGACTGGTGTACTGTTTGTCTTCTTAACTATACTTATCCATCATAGTTTCATCAATTATTAGCGACCCTTGGCATAGAACTATTATTTCATACACTCCATTTTCTGGCCACCTAGTTCTGAAAGCACCCCAGTCTAGATCCTTTCCTCTCTCCTATGTCAAGTTTATCCACTCATTTCCCATCGACAGAGCAGCAGTTTTATGTTTCATTACTCCAGCCCAAAACCACACATCAAAGCCAACAGAGCACAATATACAAACAAGAAATTTATGGTATACCCATTAGGTTCTCAAAGGATCCTGAATGGCAAACAGGAAACAAAAGGGAATATTTAGAAAAAGCTCCTATCAGAGTTTTATCGGAAACCAGAAACAGATGGAGAATCAGCAGGCAAGGAAACTAAGGCAGAAATTTAATTTCATACATGACTATCATTTGTTAATTTAGAATATATCTAAAACTTCATAATTTTTCTCTTATTTGTATGACTAATGAAAAAGAAAAGTGAATTAGTCTCTCCTCTTTTCTTTTACATTTTGCTTTACTAATTTAGTACAACACCCAAATGAAGCTTTAGAAGTTGACATAAGCTAAAAGCCAATTTGTAGGCCCACAAAATCTGCAACTATCACTCAAACCACATTCTTACAACAAGCTTTCACCTAAGTTTTTTGTTCCTTTCCAGTTATGCAGAAGGGGGGAACTGGGAAGGTGGCTACATGGTTGGTCTTCCTTCCCACGCTCACGTACCCAATATTTCACATTTCCCAGCTAAATAAAAGGATAAGCGCAGCTCCATACACCAAAACTTCTAGTAAAGCTAACTACACATGGCAACATTGTGCTGGAATCAGGGCCATTCTAGACCATACTTTGGTCCAAAAGACCAACCCCCCATCTCACAGGCTTCTTGTCAAATTGTTCAACAATCTGGAGGTCAATAACACTTGGGAGAATTGTTATGAGCTCCAGCGGGTATATCCTAACTTCAACCCTTGAGCACAAGGAATACTTCAAGAGGGAATACATTAGAAAACATACTAGGAAGGAACGCATTTATTTGTTACCTGCAAGGATAGACACACTTCTATTAGTAGTTCACGACTTCATTAGTTCGGTAGCAACTTTAGTGATACATATCTGGCCAGTTGGTTGGGTTCTTACAATTAGACATAACTAATTCAATCCATGTCAACACTACTCTTCCACACTGAATCAAATAAAAGACTTCTCAAGTCAATGAAATTGGTATTCACGTTTTTGCTACAAATGTCCTTTCTTCCTTTCTGTTTTGTCGAGCCCTGCTTTGGTCTTCCACTGCCTAAGATCCAAGACCACTTATGCCATGCTATTCAATAATATTGGAAAAATGGCAGCGTAGATCTCTCTCCTAAATGTAAATACTTGTAATTTACCTCCAAGGTTGATTCTTCACCCTAAACCCTCTAGTAATTCTTGATTTTCTCTTCCGCAGCTAAAAGAGTCATAACATAACAGTTACTCAAACTCTTACAACCCAATTGCTAAACATTTTCACTTATCCAACATTTAGCATAACCATTACACCTCATAGAATTACCAATTCAAAGCCAAGTGAATCTATTCTCGAACCAGATAGCCTGAGCTCATATTGTATATGTTTAAAAACTGAAAGGGAGTAAACGCACCATCAGAACACTTGCTGATATTATGAGGGTTAGGGACGGAAGGGAAAGCGTCCTTGGATTTGAAGGGATGGGCATCCTTGTCTAGAGTCTCCTGAATTCTCTTCAGATTCGACACGTGTCCCATCTCCCCTTTGCTCCACCTCGTTCTTCCTCCTCTTCCTCTGCAAATAATAACAACAATTCAATGTGCACACATACGTATATCAGTTGTAAGAAATTCGAATTTTACCCTGAAAAACTGATCTGAGAAAGAGTGGCAGCAGCTACAATTAGGGCTTTTGGTGGGGATGAAGAGAGAAGGTTATCCAATTCTTTCTCGGTTCTCTCTCTCGTTTTTGTGCTTCACTTTTGTGTCTGTATATGTGCATATAGTAATGTACAGCGCTTAAATAATTATAACTAGTTATTATTAACTGTGCATGGCATGAAAATATGTCTTTTTTTAATTAAAAATAATCTTATATTCACTATCACCTACAATAAAATTTAATATTAATAATAAAATATCAAATAATAATTTTAAATTATTGATGAAAATAAATATTTAGTGACAAGTTTTGATATTGTACATAAAGTTGGGGACAACTCAGCTGCAATACAATATAGTAACAACAATTATGTCGTTGCTGTATATATGTCACTAATTCTTGTTAATAATATTTTTATAAAATAATAATTACTGTTAAAATTGTAAAATTATTGTTGTGGTAAAATAAAATTACTGTAGTTAAAAATATATAATCAGTGACAATATTAAAATCGTGAATTGACTCTTTTTAGCGACTGATAATTTTTTTCTTTTTTTTTTTTTTTTTTTTGTAGTGTGTTGAATGTGGATTAAGTTTTATTTGAATTAATTATTTAGATACTAAACTTGATTACCTATTTTTTTCTACAATTGGAATTTGAAATTAATATTTGTGTTAGTTATTATATATGAATTGCGTAAATCTGACTTAATCTTTTGTAATGTTAATATATAAGAAGTTCATTTTGATTTTTTTAATAATCGTACATGATAAATAAAATAATTGCAGTCTGAAGATGACTCATCAAAACTCTCTCTCTTCTTATACGCATTGCACATACTAGAATCCATGCAAACTCAACGAATGACCCTAACCCTATTGACGATATAGGTGATGCGATCGCTGGCTAGACAAAGGAGAAAGTATGGTACAGATGAAATGGAGAGGGATGAATTAGACTTGTGTGAGAAGATGCTCACAACATTCAACTTTGTAGAGTTTGTGTTGTTGGCTTTGCATGTCTTTGCCAATGGTGATGTTGATACTATTGAGGTGTTTAATAGTCTAAAGATACAATGGGAGGCGAAATTTGGGATGTGTAAAGGGGACAGATAGTAGAGTATGTTGGGGTTAGCCCCTGCCCTAGCGTTGGTGCATAAAATCTTAGCTAACTCTAGTATTGCTATGAATTTTGAATTGTCGAAACCTGTCAGCTAATGTATCCCTACACCATCTTGGTCTTGCTAGAACTCGAAGGAATAGTTTGATGTTACTCAAGTCGAATATTAATGACCAAGAGGAGGGTATACCAATTGTTGCTTCCTCTCAACAATCAGTGCATGTGGCAAGCCCTATGGTGCAAAACCCTACCAATAAGTTACCTAAAGGTAGTCGGAAGGATGTGCCTCAGTGTTCTAGTACAAGGAATCATCAGGACTAGAATTGTTTATTGGTAACATAAAACTTCAAGCCAAAGCGACTAGAGTATGCTTTAATGATATGATTGTCGAAGTTTTTCATAAATACTCGAGGAAGACTCTCTATTATGTGCTGCCTAAGATGCAAAAAGTGAAGTGATAATACAACCAACAGTGGCAATGGTGGATGAGGGATCAAGGAGGTGGTATTCGGTGGGCTATTTTATTAGGTAAAATGCCTTATTTTCATAATCTGAATACGTATACTCAATCAACATAGCCTGTTGTAAAGAAAAATTATAGCTACTGCTAAAGGATTTTATTTCATTCCATTCAAAACTCAACCTGCCGTAGAGGAGGTCATAGAGTGGGGACCTTGACTGTTTCAAGGTCAACTTTTAGTAGTACAACGGTGGGAACTTGGGATGACATTGAGGAAACGTCAGCATACTCAATGTCCTATGTGGATTCGAATTAAACATCTCCTTGTGGAGTACTAGATGGAGGATGGCCTTAGTATGTGGCTACTAGAGTTAGCAAACAATTGCACACAAATGCAATCACTAAGACATGTACCAGGTTAGAATGTACACGTGTTTGTGTGATGTTTGATTACACATTTATTCTTCACAAACGCCTGCAACCATAATCTCATGGTCTGCTATTTTTAGCATGTCTTTGTATTTACTAACAATAAGTTGCTGCAAATTATATAAGTCATCACAAGAACTTTCTTTCTCGGTAATGTCAAATATAACTTGAATTTGTTTCCAACCTTCAGGGTATCTAAATTTTACATTATCAACTTTAATTGATTGAGGAGTTAAAGATTTTAACAATTCTTTCTCATTCCCTTTGTAGCCTATAATCCTATCTTTTGAGAAGGGCATCTTGCTACTAAAATCAGTTTTATAGCTAAGTGTTCGATCTAAAATTGGGTGATCCTTTATAATAATATCGACAACACCAATCCTAGGTATCCTAATTAGATTTAGTGTCATTACCTTGGCAAATTCCTTGAAAATTCTAGGAATCTCAATATATTATTTTCTAAGAAACAAATAAGAATGATGCGGACCGGAAAGGGTATAAGCTATTCTATACGTTATAAAATATGGTTTATTTCCTTCTTTCATAAGATCTTTTCTTTTAAAATCCTAATGAAGGGTTAAAACATGACTAAAATCTTGGTTAGCTAGGTTGTATGCAATACTAAGATGAATATCGAATATTAATTTTTCTGCATACAAATTTCTTATCATTGTTCCAAACATTCATCTCTTAAGTTATTGATTCTTATCCATTATTGATAAATGTATTTCTGAATCAATTTATTTCTTGAAAGTTGCTTTTATTACTATTTCAATAGTCCCTACGTGGATCTATTTCATAGTAACAACTAGGGGTGGGCATTCGGGTTGGGTTTTTCGGATCCCGACCCGACCCGATCGGGTTCGGATTCTTTTCACGGGTTTTTTTTTCTTAAAAAATCGGGTATCGGGTAACCCGATACCCGAATTAAAAAGATCGGGTCGGAGTTCGGGTACCCGAAATTTAAAAAAAAATATATATATATATATATATATATGTATGTATTTTTTGTTATACACTAGTAGTACCCAACATCTCTTTCTACTTTCTTCACTCTTGCCCTAATTTCCTTTCTCCTCCTCTCTTCCTCCCTCTTCTTCTCCAAAATCCCAATTTCCCAACCCAACAAAACATCCAATCCTAACAAAAATTCATCATCTTCCTTTCAAACCCTAAAATTTTAAAATGTCACAAGAAGATGATGGAATTAGAAATACCAAATCCAAAGGTTAGTAATATTTTTCTTTTCTTTTGTTGTGTAGTTAATTGTTTATTCAAATTTCTTACTTACCAAATTCAAAACTGAATAATGAAAATTGAATAAACATATTCAAAGAAATAAAAAAAATAAAGATGCAAAAACAGAGGCTGTTCGAAAACAACCTCTGTTTTTGCAACAATGAAGCTGTTTCAGCTTCTGCGTATTTTTGCAGAAGCTGAAATAGCTTCAGCTTCAGCTTCATAGTACAAAATAGAAGCTGAAATTTTCAGCTTCTATTTTGTACTATATATATTATTTCAATTATTTTTTTAATTTATATTATATTAATTTGTAACATTAAATTTTGTAATAATTTGCAGATGTCGAGGACAAATTCTCAAGATTGTGTTGATTGTCATTTGATTGTAAAACTTGGATTATTATTTTATTTTTATTGTGATTTGTGGATTTGATTAATTGTGAATTTGTTAAGATAAATGCTATCACTTTTATTTATTATTATTAGTTGCAAAAAAAAAATTAATTATGCTTTTTTTTTTTTTAAAAAAGGTGGGGGTGGTTGAATTTTGGGTACCCGATTAAATCGGGTACCCGACAAAGTTCGGGTCGGGATCGGGTAGCTAAAATAGCTACCCGAAAGTTCGGGTACCCGACCCGAACTACCCGAACTTCCAATACCCGACCCGACGCCCACCCCTAGTAACAACCACTTCTTCTCTAAGCTTACTTAAATTTTTCAAAAATTTATTCTTTAGGAATAGGTTGCATTTTCATCACATTAACAATAAGTTACATAGGAATAACAAATTCACCTGAACCTATATTATAGATTATGTGATGCTTTATTTGGTTTAGCCCTATTTGGTTTAGAATTCTACTGATTACTCCATTTATAAATTCAACATATGGGCTAAAATTAGAATATTGACGCATGATTCTTTTCATGATTTTATTTGACACCATCATCCTTGAAAAAATCCTGACAGGCTTTCAAAGGTTTGAAGCATATATCCTTTGTTATAATTATTCTAAATCAGTTGGAGATACATCCTAATCAATCTATTTCTTCCTCATAGATCTTTTCATCTGAAGGAAGGTTCTCAAATTGGTATATAGGTAGCAAATTGCAATAGTAGATTATGTCTAGGATGCTGCTCCGCATGTCCAGCAGTTACAGTCCTTCAAACTTTCATGTACTCTGGTATATATGGCTCATCTGAAGATTCTTTTGTAGTGGTTCTTCCCGTGGATCTTAAATCTGTTTGTTTAGATCCTTGAAATGAAACCCTTATTGGTCCAGTTTTCTGCCCAAATCATTAAATATTGAGGGGGAATAAATATTACATATATTAGTTGAAGGGGGTAGGGGTCGCAACGGGGCGGGTTGGGATGAACTCGGAATCCACCCCATCAATTTGGGGGCAACCCTCGGACCCCCTCCCTTCCCCCCCAGATTTTCTTCTGTCATGCCCTGCCCTGCTAGAAAATTCATTGGGGGCAAGTTTGACCTGATATACTTGGATTTTTTATTTTTATGTATTAAGAAAAATGAAAAGGAAAGAAGCCACAACAAAGGGCGAGGCGGAAGCGGCAGCGACGCAAAGCGAGCATGACAACAAGGCTAGCTGAGCCAAAAGAGAGAAGACTAAAATGAAGAAGACTCCTTGGGGAAGAGATAAAAATAATTTATGTAATTATGCAAAATATATGAATAATTTGTGTAAATAAATCATACATTAGGAAGTGTAGATGTAATTATTTCAACAAAATATTTATAATTTCGTGAAATTTAATAAAAATATCCACAAAACGCAACTCCCACTATGGGACAAGTCCAGATCAAAAAGAAAGAAATGATAATGATACCAAATACCAATAGATGAGCGAGTCCGGCTGAACTAGGCCACAAATAAAGCTGTAACCAATTTCTACGGCTGAACTAAGCCACAAATAAAGCTGTATCCAATTTCTACGGCTGAAAATCCCTCAACACATTTCCACTATGCTCTGAGAACTGTCTGCACCCTCTTTGCTTTCCCCCCACCTCGCTGCACCCCAATTTCCGATAATGTCGATGGCCATTTTCTCCCCAAAAATTCCATCTCTTACCCCTTCTCCTTCACAGTCTCATGGCAAACCCCATGTCAGTTTTAAGCTTTATTTTCCTCTCAGACCCACGAGAAAGCTCCGTTTTGACTTGCTGGTGAGCTCTGATAATGGCTCTGGGGTGGCCGCTACTGTCCCGGATGAGACCCCTGTGAGTTCTGAGGAGAGTGTGGGCTCAAATGGGTCGCCTCCGCCGCCACTGACGGCGACGGATCCGGTGGCGGAGCCGGTGAAGTTTGTCGGCGGTGAGAGCAGCTTTGAGGACCCGCGATGGGTTGGAGGGACATGGGACTTGAAGCAGTTTGCTAAAGATGGGAAGACTGACTGGGACGCCGTCATTGATGCTGGTGACTCACTCTTTGTATACGCATACATGCATAGATTGAATTTGTATATTCATGCAATTATTACCCATTTTGCTTAAATTGAAGTAGCTATTTGTTTGAGTGAAACTGTTGTAGGATTAGGGACGGCTGGGAAATTTTTTAGTGTTGAGGTGGTGTAGATATTTTGGCTCACATGTGGGAGCAATTTAGGAACTCAAAATGTGGATGAAATCTTGAATTTACATTTAAAATTTGAGATAATTTAATCCTTTTTGGCTCCGGAGTTCAGGCCCAAAGGGAGCATTGCCTCAACAAGTTGTTTAACTACAGAGTTTGGACATGAGTGTTTTCTTTGAAATTAGGATCATCCATCTGAATATTTGTGAGAATCTATGGGTAATGCCAGAATGCATTTGAATTTTGTATCTTTGGCAGACTTGCACTTATGAGAATAGTTCAATCATAACTTGCATATGAATCATCTAAGAGGTACATTTAGAGGTTTATGATGACTTCTCTTGCTGAATGTAGTGGTGGATTGGATCTGTGTTTCACTTAATTATGTGTTGTAGTGAACTTGCTGAATAGATGTGGATGGGTCACTCTTACGTATTGAGAACGTTTCGTGCTTGGTAATTGTAGTATCTTATAAGGTTTTGTGTTTTCCCTTTATTTAGTTCTGATGTTGCTATCTGTTTGTTCCTGAAAGCACTCGTTCTGCTTCTGGTTTTTCACTTGGTTTATAACTGTTTTGGGTTGATTGTTTGCAGAAGTGAAGAGGAGAAAGTGGATGGAAAACAATCCACAATCATCGAGTAACAAAAACCCTGTTGTTTTCGACACCTCGATTATTCCTTGGTGGGCATGGATGAAGAGGTTTCATCTTCCTGAAGCTGAACTGCTTAACGGTTTGCACATTTCTGTTCTCCTTTTTCTGCAAATCTTGGCTGGGTTGATCCCCTGATGGTGTCACATTAATACTCTTTGCAGGCCGTGCTGCGATGATCGGCTTCTTCATGGCTTATTTTGTGGACAGCTTGACTGGGGTAGGTCTTGTGGATCAAATGGGCAACTTCTTCTGCAAAACACTGTTATTTGTAGCTGTAGCCGGTGTCCTTCTGATAAGAAAGAATGAAGACCTAGAAACACTTAAGAAATTACTGGAAGAGACGACGTTTTATGACAAGCAGTGGCAAGCAACCTGGCAGGATGAGACACCAAACAGTCCTGGAAAGTAGTAAGAAAATGCAGCATCTACTCCTCCCTCTCCTCTGATTTTGTTGTAATCCTTTGCTAATTTTCTGATGATGCCTATATATGCAATATTATTCCTCATTTTAAGAAGGCTTCAAGGTGTAGTTACTGCTTTATTCCTGAATCTCAGAATCTGTATCCTTGCGGGGCTGCTTTTGTAATCCGCTTCTATCATTTATATGAGTATGTTTAGCCCTGTGGTAGTTCTTGTTACCCTATTTGGCATGAATTTCTTCTTCTTGAATCACCAAATTCTGTTCTATATCATCAAAGATTCAAAATATAGGAAAGGAAGCATTCTTATCTGTCCGTATCTATGTCTATACTTCTACATCTACTATCTATATATAAAAATCCATTTTCCCAGCTCCCAGGATGTCTAATTGTTAAAGGGAGGATGTAATGATCTCTAAATGCCAAGCATCAATTTATCTCTTCTACTTCGTTTGAAACAGGTAACGAGATTGGTTATATTCACAAAAAAAATTTCTTTGCCAGAATCATCTATTACTGATTCCATTGAAACGACTCGAATGAGTAGTTTCCAGCGGAATAGCCTTTCCGCAGATGGAAGTAGCTCCTCAAACGACTTTGTCCGTGGCTAGTTTTGTATTGGTCTTCAGGATTGGTTTTGGTTCCTGAACTACCCTTCAAGCGATTTGAATTCATGATCAAAGTAATAGGTGAAACGTATTTTCGCCAATAGGCCACCATATCTTGTCTAGGGTGCAGATTTTGCTTGTGAGAAATTTGCAATTTTCGGCCACTTCTTCCATAGTTATGGTGGTTCATCTTTCCACCACTTTCACTTTTATTTGGACTCTTCATCTTGATCAAGATATGGGTTATTGGTTTTCATTAGATCTAACTTTATGGACTTACTTGTTCCAAAATAATAATAATTAAAGCCCAATTAATTATTTTGTTCAACTAATTAATTAAACACTTACTTGGAATTATTAAATAAACCTAATTAAATAATAAGTTTTTAATTATCGCATAATTAATTTAACTTATTACATATCAGTCCATTAATTAAGTTAATTTTTTCTATGCTTAGATTGACCTACTAGCTACTTGGATCGACTTGAAGCTCTATCTCGTATAGGAGTCGATCAGAAGAAATACAATTCATTCTTGTTTGTGTTTGAATCTAAGAATTTTAAATTCATAATAACAAATTCATTAAATTTTTTGGACATATTCGAACTACAAAAGATTTTAAAATTTTTAATTTTCATTTTTTTAAATTATGTTTTATAGCATTACGATGGATTTTAACTCAAATTATTTGAAATTTTTATTTCAAATCCTGCCGTGAAATTAATCCAAATCCTTTCATCAAGATGTAGCTTTAGTATGAGAAAATTATTTGTCTCCCATATTGCCACCTCCCTCACTCTCGATTTTCCTCAATTATTCCACCCCATGTAATTGCTTGCTTCCTCTCTCAAATTTTCAGCCTTTATTTCAATTTGGGAAACTGCAATTTATGTTTCGGTATTTTAAAAAATGCAGCAATTTATCCCCTGTGTTTTTAGGGGGTAAATTACTTCATTTTAAAAAACACCGAAAGATAAATTGCTATTTTTTTTTTCCATAAAGGAGTAATATGTTCATTTCCAATATTATAGTGAGTAAATTATATTAAACCCATTTCAATTTATTCAAATGTTTCTTCATAACCTTATCTTCTTCAATAGATTTAACACTCTTGAAGCTATAATGGCAATGCAATGTTCCCTGGAGTTGTTGAGGTTGGGGTAGTAGCCTGTTGGGTTATTTGGGTTAGTTTATAGCATCTTATTGCGTGTTACTAATGAATCTATTTTTGTTATGCTAATTGCTTAATAACCTCATTTATAGATTTCCATTGTCATTTGACTCTTTATTCCATCTCACATGGGTAATTCCGAGGTTCTCAAGCACAAGTTCTAGCTCTAGCTTTTTTAGGTGAAGGGGGTTGGATTACATGGCTTTAATTTGAAAACCATGAGAAGGTGGACGAAAATTTGGTTAGGGTCCTATGTGCACGCAAGCCCTGCAAGCTCGCAAATGGGAGCATAGGGTGGCGTCATGCCGGCCAGCCCACCTCAGTGCGTACGCAAAGGGCGCATGTAGTTAGAATAGGTGATCAGAAAGTCAATTACATTGATTTTTATTGGTTGGTTTATAATCTAAGCAATTTTTTTTCGTTTTGTAATATTGAATTAAATGAATAGGAGTAAGTATTCATCCTTATTTTGTTGTTCTTACTCGTGTATTTTTCATATATTTCAATAAAGTCTACAGATCAGTAATCAACCAATGAGTTGGATTGGCATTTGATGACAACTTTGAAATCAACTTCCCATGGTTGAATCTGAAATGTTCTAAGTCTAGAACGCCGAGAATGAACATCCAGAATTTTATTGAGTCTTGTATTAAATATTGTGTCCATAAGATTTGTGTCGTGTTTCATAGATGATAGATGTATGATGTCTAAACAGTTGTAGTGGGTGGTTAACAAATGTTGTCAAGCCGATTGAACTAACTCGCGGAAATTCGTCATATGAAAGCTTATGTGGCTTGGCCAATATACGATTTGAATTTCTCGGCTCTGATATTATGAGATTTAGTCCTCATACATGAGGATTTACGCAGTCTCACATGTGGGATGATTGTATATAGGGCCTGACAAAAGATGACTATATTCTGACGTGGTTATTATAAGCTTTGTTCTAGTGTAGGCAGACTATATGAGTTCTAAAGAGGATCCGTGACTTATTATGAGATGATAACAATCTCCTATGCGTTCTAGTTTGTATTATGTTGCCAAGAGTCTTGACCTCAACGAGTGATCAAATAAGACAGTGGTTTTCTATGCTAATCAAGTGAAGAAATGCAATTAGAATATTAATTATAGATGTCTAGTTTAGGATTTAAACGTGGAGTAACGTAACTACTACATATGATTTCCTTATCTTGTCTAATTAGATGATAACCAATAGCCGTTGCAAAATCATAGCATCTCCCACAATTTTCTTTTTTAACTATAATAATTAACCATAATGAAAAATCATATTTCCTTTAGTGCGAGAGGATCAAGCAAGTTACTGACAAAGAACTTCTCCTTCTGAAATTGCAGATAACTCTTAATTACTTCATAACTTGTGATAATCACAATACACAAGCGCATATTACAACTTGATTTCAAAAAGAAGTTTTAGGTAGTGAATTGACAAAAAGGGCCAAAGCTGATAAGACAAAAGATAAAGAGTAGCGGCCTGCATACATACATACCTGTTGTAATCTTCTTGATTTGGATGTCTTTGTCTTTCTTTCTTTATAGTACATTACAACATTTAATGTCTTTACCTAAAGCTTCTTGGTTTGGACTTTTAACTAATCAGAAAGAGAGATCAGATTTCGATCCTTACAATGAATGATGGTTATTATTTTTCTTGATAAAAAAAAGGGCTACAAATCTCCTCCCAATATCATCAGATCCATCAAGTTTCCTGGTCCTCCCCTTCCCCTCTGCCTCTGCAACATGGTTAGTATTTTCTCACCCAGTTTTAGTTCTTGACATGCACTCTCTAGCTGGACTATGATTCCTGTCAAGTTTTTGCCTTTCCTCGTAGAGAATCACATGCTGTCCGGAAAAGACTGTGCTGGTGGCAGTTTATGCAGAGACGCCTCGGAAGAGCTTGCCCTTATTCCAGGACACATTGCAAACAAGAGAATATTAGAGACAAAAAGGTGAGTGACAATGTCAAAATTATCACTTATTATATGTTTCAAGGGAAAGTGCAAGCAATCCCATGGTGATATTATAAATGATCAAATTTACTCTCTATTAATTTTCTTTTTGTAATTTACCTCCCCATATCTTTTAAAATGCAATAATTTATTCTCTATGCTTTTTAAAGCGAAGCAAAAAATATAAGTGGTAAATTGCTTGATTTTAAAAAAGCACAAGGGGGTAAATTGCTATTTTTTTTAATTATAGGGAGGTAATTCGCTCATTTGCAATATCACAAGAGGGTAAATTTCATTAAGCCCTATGTTTTAAGTGACAATTTTTTTATTTTTTTTTATGTTTTCTCTATAATGGTTTTATAATCTTAATAGCGATAATATTTTCATAAATGTCGTCGTTAGCAATAATTGGGAAAATTATAATTTTAGACATGTAAGTTAAAGGATGATAATTTTAGTCCTGTACGAATCTATTTTGGTAATTTTGCTATGTACACATTAAAAATTAAACTGGTCACGAGCATGCCACGTTGCACTTTCCGACCGTTTTACTGAAATACGGGCATTTTTGTCCTCGGCGTATGCAATTCTTAAAATCACACCTCAAATTTGTCAAAATAAATTTCTACATAATTATTAAATTATCATCCTCATAATTACAAGACTAAAGTTACAATTTTCTTGCAATAGTTAGTAACAGAAAAATTATGTATAAACATATCATTATAAACAATTAACGAGACATGTATAATCATAATGTAGAGCCAACAAATATAACAATATTGTATTTTTGTTGTAACCTACATAAAAGTGACTAAATTATATTTTAACAAAAAGTTTATACATAATTTTTATCACTAATAATTATATCTTGATAAAATAAAAAATATATTATTATTTAATACCTCATCACTGATATTATATTTTGTTATAACGACAGACAGGACCGTCATCACCACTATTATCATCATTTCCGCGCGGACGTTGCCAAAAGAGATGGCGGAGGGAAAGGGTACAATAGGAGAGCTCAGCTTCTGGACTACGCAAGAGATCTCCGAGCATCCGCACGACCGCCGGCCTCTTCATCAGCCATACCCTCACACTCGACATCTCAGACCAAACAACTCCCGGCAGTTCAGGTGCACTTAAGAAGTTATATACCTTGAAAACATTGTTACTTTCCTTTCGTTGAATAAGTGTAGAAGACGAGAATGTTGAATAATATATATATTGTTCTAACTTTGGAAATCAAATTCCAGCCCGTTAAAAGTCAGCAGAATTGTACACATTTTGTCCCATAGGATGGGGATTCGATGTATTTAGTACTCTACTTTATGAAAATTTTGAAATAATCCAAAAATTGAGAAAGCTCGACACATTTCATCCTCAGTGGTTTCAAATTGACAAAATTCGACACATTTTGTCCTCTGCTTTACGGAGTAATAGGACTAAATATGTGGAGTTTTATCAATTTTGGGACCCTTTTGGAAATTTTTTAAAGTACAGGGCTAAATGTGGAGTTTTTTTCAATTTTGGGACCATTTTGAAATTTTCATAAAGCAGAGGACTAAAAAGGTTGAATCTCCTATCCTATGAGACTAAATGTGTAATTTTACTGATTTCCCCAATACATGTCAAACCCTCCTAAATAAACAAAAAATGATAACGAAGCCCTAAACTTTTAAAAAAGGGATAATTACACCGTTTTTCCATGAAGTTTGATGTAATTACACGTAATTCCTCTATGGTTTAAAAAATTACATTTAATACCTTTGACCTTTTTTTTTACCAATAAATTTATCCCTCCATTAGTCAAAATTATGTTGATATTAGCAAAAAAATTGTAAAAATCCGTATCTATTACTCACTTATTGCAAATCAAATAAATTTTTTCTAGTCAAACTATCCTTATAAATTTTCACATGCGCTAGCATGTGAGGAGGTACATTTTCGCCCTTATAAGGTTAGTTTGATTAAAAATAATTTATTTGACCTGAAATAAATTACCTCCTGTTTCAGGGATCCCATTAGGGTGTTGAGTGATGTCTTTTACATGTTAGAATTTTCATATGGAAGATATAACCGAAGGCATGTTTTGGCAGATGATTGGTGCGCAGAGGGCGTCAAGACGTGCAAGTTCTCAGGTCTCAGCTTGTTTGGGAAAATGGGAGCGCCTAATTCCAAGCTTTGTTTTACCAAAGATAGGCCTCAACAGCAGCAAGAACAAGGCAAAAAACCACCACAAGAACAGCAGTAGCTCATCTACAACCAAAGCTCTAGCAAAATGCATCCAGGTAAAGTTGTAGTGTTTGTATTTAAGTTTAACGCAATATTGCAAATGAACAAATTATCTTCCTGCAAAAAAATAATTATAATTTACGTCCCTATCTAAAGAGGTAAACTGCTTCATTTTAAAAAACACAGGGTGGTAAATTACTATATTTTAAAAAAAAATACAGAGAGGTAGGTAAATTGCTTTCGTTTTTTCATAGGGTGATAATTTGCTTGTTTACAATATCACACGAGAATTGCTTGCATTTTTTCCTTTAAATTTGAATGAGAAGTTCTCAAAGTCTGAAGCACCTTCTAAGTTGAAAACGGGCTGGCTGTATTTCTATTTGGGTTTAATGCAATTTAACCTTTTTCTACTTACGTTCTTGTTTGGGGGGGTAAATTGCTTCATTTTAAAAAATATAGGGGGGGTAAATTGATGCATTTTAAAAAATACAGAAGAATAAATAGCTAATTTTTTTTAATTAAAGAGAAATTTACATATTTACAATATCACAGGAAAGTAAATTACGTTTTTTCCCATTTCTATTTGAATTAGCAGGGGCAGAAAAAGGGAAGCTTCTTCTCAAAAGTGTTCATAAACGTGGGTAGGAAGAGATTCGGTTTACATAAACGAAGGTGATCAAATTGTATCTCGTGGCAACCATCAATACAAGCATTTTATTTATTTATTGTCTGAGGGCGGAGTGCATATATGCATATTCTTATAGGGAAAATGAAGTGCAAAATTAGTAAAAAAAAAAAAAATTCTTGTAAAAAAAATTAGCAAATTATCTCTTATGTTTTGAAAAATGAAGCAAATTATCTCCTTATTTAAACCATTGATAGGTGGTGATTTGTTTCCTTTTTCAAAGCACATGAGATAATTTGCTAATTCTTTTTTCATAGGGATAGTTTTTTGCTTATTTCACATATCACAAGGAGTCAATATGTTCTGTTTCAGTACCCGACAATTTTAATATAAATATTTATTTTTTCCTCCATATTTTTTTCTTTTTTCTTTTTTTCTTCTATTTGGTATGTGCATTTTTATCTATATCTATTCATCCAACGTTTATTACTACTGTTATTATTATTATTATTATAAATAATTATATTTTATTTCTAATTTATGGTCTATTTATACAAATGGTCTCAGTCTTTTACATAATTATAAAAACCACTCCTGACAATCGAAAAGCAACTACAGTTTGTACAATGATGTTGATATTTTTTAGGGGGTTTATATGTATAATTTCTCAAAAGTATATGAATACTTTGTATAAATAAATCATATGTCAAATCATAACAAATTTAAATTAAAAAGAGCCTGACATATGGGGCAAAAAATGTATTTTTCTCAAAAATCAATTACTTTAAGGGTAAATTACATCTACCTCCCCTGAGGTTTGGCATAATTACAAATACCCCCTCGTTGTTTGAGAAATTACAAATACCCCCCTAATTTTAAGGACCGTCTAACAATTACCCCAATCTATGCATTTTTTATAATGAACTGACCAAAATACCCTTATGAATTAAAATTTATAATTTTATTTATTTTTTTTAAAAAAAAAATTTTTTTTATCAACTAAGGCGATAATTTTTTTTATAATTTTTAAATTTTTTTCATCCATCCCATTCAATATGTTTATAAGATTTTAATTTTTTTTTAAAATAAAAAAATATTGTAAGGGCAAAGTTGACATTTCTATACCTCCATCCAAGGATTACATAATTTTATCAAACATTAGGGGGTATTTGTAATTTTTCAAACAACGAGGGGGTATTTGTAATTATGCCAAACCTCAGGGGAGGTAGATGTAATTTACCCTTACTTTAAAGTGACCCATTTTAAATTTTTCAAAAGCATTTCTAATTTACTAAGATTGATAATTTTTTATTTAAAAATTTCATGATATTTATTCTTACACACACATATAAAATTTATGAAGTTTATACATATATTAGTATTTTTATAAATTATTCTAATATTGTATTTTGATATTTAAATAAATACAATTAAAAACAAAATTCATTTCTTTTTAGGAGGAAAGAAAATGCAAAATATTAATTAAAAAGAGTTAGAACAAGTACATTATGGTAATTTTAAACACGATATAGGGGTATTTTTGTTAATTTATAGAAAAAAATATCAAATTTTGCAAAAAAATTATGCACACCCGCGAGTGCACTTGTTCTTCCGTTAGCTTCCGAAGGAAGGGAGATTTTGCAAAGGATTTTAGAAAACAAAGGAATTTTTTTTTGCCTATTTCTAAAATACAGAGCGTTTTTAGCCGATTTTTGAAAATATAGCCTGTTTCAGGGATCCCATTAGGGTGTTGGGTGATGTTTTTTACATGTTAGCGTTTTCATATGGAAGATATAACCGAAGGCATGTTTTGGCAGATGATTGGTGCGCAGAGGGCGCCGTCAAGACGTGGGAGTTCTCAGGTCTCAGCTTGTTTGGGAAAATGGGAGCGCCTGATTTCAAGCTTTGTTTTACCAAAGATAGGCCTCAACAGCAGCAGGAACAAGGCAAAAAACAAGCACAAGAACAGCAGTAGCGCATCTACAACCAAAGCTCTAGCAAAATGCATCCAGGTAAAGTTGTAGCGTTTGCATTTAAGTTTAACGCAATATTGCAAATGAGCAAATTATCTTCCTGTAAAAAAATAATTGCAATTTATGTTCCTGTCTGAAGAAGTAAACTGCTTCATTTTGAAAAAACACAGGGTGGTAAATTACTGTATTTTTAAAAAAATACAAAGAGGTAAGTAAATTGCTTTTGTTTTTCCATAGGGTGACAATTTGTTCGTTTACAATATCACACGAGAATTGATTGCATTTTTTCCCTTTAAATTTGAATGAGAAGTTCTCAAAATCTGAAGCACCTTCTAAGTTGAGAACGGGCTGACTGTATTTCAATTTGTGTTTAATGCAATTTAACCCTTTGTATTTTTTTTAAAATGAAGCAATTTATCCTCTGGATATTTACCCCCCTATTCAGGGTGTAAATTGCTTCATTGTAAAAAATACAGGGGGACTAAATTGATGCATTTTAAAAAATACAAAAGGAATAAATTGCTAAATATTTTTCATAAGAGAATAATTTACACATTTACAATATCACAAGAAAGTAAATTGCATTTTTTCCTTTTCTATTTGAATTAGCAGGGGCAGAAAAAGGGGAGCTTCTTCTCAAAAGTGTTCATAAACGTGGGTAGGAAGAGATTCGGTTTACATAAATGAAGGAGATCAAATTGTATCTCGTCGCAAATACAAGCATTTTATTTATCTATTGTCTGAGGGCGGAGTGCATTTACGCATATTCTTATAGGGAAAAATGAAGTGCAAAATGAGTAAAAAAAAATTATTGTAAAGAAAAATTAGTAAATTATCTCCTGTGTTTTGAAAAATGAAGCAAATTATCTCTTTATCTAAACCATTGATAGGTGGTGATTTGTTTTTTTTTAAAAACACATGGGTAATTTGCTAATTTTTTTGTCATAGGGATAGTTTTTCGCTTATTTCACATATCACAAGGAGTCAATATGTTCTGTTTCAGCAACAACAATTTCGATATAAACGTTTATTTTTTCCTCCATATTTTTTCTTTTTTTTTCTTCTATTTGGTATGTGCATTTTCATCTATATCTATTCGTCCAACGTTTATTACTACTGTTATTATTATTATTATGGATAATTATATTTTATTTTTTAATCTATGGTCTATTTATACAAATGGTCTCAGTCTTTTACATAATTATAAAAACCACTCCTGACAACCGAAAAGCAACTACAGTTTGTATAATGATGTTGATATTTTTTAAGAGATTTATATGTATATAATTTCTCAAAAGTATATGAATACTTGTACGAATAAATCATATGTCAAATCATAACAAATTTAAATTAAAAAGAGCCCCACATATGGGGCCAAAAATGTATTTTTCCCAAAAATCAATTACTTTAAAGTTACCCATTTTAAAATTTTCAAACCATTTCTAATTTACTAAGATTGATAATTTTTATTTAAAAATTTCATGATATTTATTCTTACACACACACATATAAATTTTTTGAAGTTTATACATATATTAGTATTTTTTAAATTATTCTAATATTGTATCTTGATATTTAAATAAATACAATTAAAAACAAAATTATTTACTTTTTAAGAGGAAAGAAAATGCAAACAATTAATTAAAAAAAGTTAGAACAAGTACATTATGGTAATTTTAAACACGATATAGGGGTATTTTTGTTAATTTATAGCAAAAAAAATATCAAATTTCGCAAAAAAATTATGCACACCCGCGAGTGCACTTGACCTTCCGTTAGCTTCCGAAGGAAGGGAGATTTTGCAAAGGATTTTAGAAAATAAAGGGATTTTTTTTTGCCTATTTCTAAATTACATAGCGTTTTTAGCCGATTTTTGAAAATATAGGGGCACTGTACAATTTGACCTTTTTTTTTTCCTGTTTTATTTAGACATTTATAATTGAATTAAAAGATTTCACTTATTTCACAAAATTAAATAAAAACAATAAAAATTTAAATTATACACACATGAAGTGTCTTGGATCAAGAACGTCCTATTGAACTGCTAACATAAACAGCAATGGGAACTCTGACCACATGATTTTTACTTCCTCTCAACACCATCTCCCCAAATGTGTAAACATTCGTTCTCTGAGTTGCTTCCAGGTGGAGTCTAATGAATCTTGATGCATTCACACTGATCTTGAAAGCCTCCGGCGTCACCCTAACCTTCACGCCGGCGGGTTCTCTCACCGTCACTGTGTACTTCTCATCAGCATCGGCGACATTCGTTACTCTTCTCTTCACCTTCCTCGACCCAACCAAGTTGGAAACCGTCACACTTGCTGCGTTCAAATCCGAACACCATTCCTTTCTCTTGGCCGGGCATCCGACTCCCACGGCCCGTCTTATGGACATGTCGTCGACGCCTGGAACTGCGCATAGGAACTGTAGGTAGTTCTTGAAATAGGCGTCGAAGACGAGGCCTGGATCGATGGCCCGAGAAGGGTTGACGGAACCTGCCCCGAAATCGAATGGGGTAGCGGGAGCTAACCTGTTCTTGTGTTGGGCAAGAATGGGCCCGCCCGAATGGTCGAGCAAGTCGGCCGTCGTCATCATTGCTGAAGTGGTTGCTGCTGGACTCCAGTGCCGGTGTTTTTGCTTTATCAGAGCAGCAATGCCGGCGATGTGTGGAGTGGCCATGCTTGTTCCCGACAGTAATGCAAAACTTTGTCCTGGATCCAGTTGCAAGTGTCTGGTTTGTCAAAATCTTTAGAAATAATCAATCATCCATACAAACTAAAACTTGCATGGATTGAATAAGGGTGGTTCGTGTTTGGGTAAGCTTGTAAGCTTTTCAAAATATGTTATAATATGTTTGAGAATTTATCCGAAAATTTAATGATTTTTCTAATAAAGGTTGGAGGTAATAAAATCCAAATTAACTAAAAGTTGTAAGGAAACTTATAAGTTCCTCTGGCTTTATTGCAATTTTCATCCTCAAATTATACTTGTTTGTATTTTAATCCTGTATATTTTTAATTTTCCTGAACTTAAGAACATTTGGCCAAAAAATTTAAAATGGGCCGTCTACCAGCATGTACAAGGTACATTGGATTTTTCAGCCAATTTTAAAATTTTCGGTCAAATGTGTATTAAATTCGCTAAAATTAAGAATATACAGGACTATTTTACAATTCTAACAATATAAAGGACTTAATGGCAAAACAAACATAATTCGAGGATGAAAAAAATACAAAACTCCTAATTGTTCATAAGATTCTAATAAGTTTCTTCAAATTTTATCATATTACCTACAAAATTGACATTAATAACATCTTATGAAAGTTCTATAATTTATTTTATACAAATTAACACTTTAAAAATATACTTTTAAACAAAATCAATCATCTAAGTATGCTCTAAAAACATCTGGTCAGATATATGCTTAGTCAAACACCTTTAATTAGTATTTAAGGATCTGATATGTGGCCTTTGCTTTCATTCCTTTTCCTATGATATCCTTAAGATGATATCTAAATTAATCAAAGAATTTGACCATTACCATAAATTTTTCATGAAACCAAGATCATTAATTAACTCATGGTTTGGTTCTGCCAAACCTGATTCGAGCTAAAATTGTCTTTAAACTCATGCATGTTTACCTTTGGTGTATACATCGCCTTCACTATTGGGACTCCAGGCAGCCCATATTGAGGAGCCTGGGGCCATGATATTAGGCTTTAGCACATCTGCAGCTTCTAATATTGCATTGTTCACGTCCGGTCCTCTCGACGAATATGATGCCACAACTGGTGCCCGTCCAGCATAAGTCGCCCTCCTGCCGTCTAAAATCCTTGCTCTTGCTCTGAAGAATAGGGCATCTCCACTTCGGCTCCTGATCGTATTAGAATTATAGTATTCCCACAAAGCCTGCGCGGCAAGATCATGAGCATGGTTAACTTGCAAGTTTTACCAATGCAATATCGGCTTGTTCAACACATACGTACCGTTGAAGATTCCATATTGTTTAGAATGATTCCAGGGACTTGTAAGGTCACTGTGGAGCCCTTAATCTGCTCAGAACCAATGTCAGGATCCATGGTCAGGATGAAACCGGCAGCGCCAATCTTTTGTGCAGTCGCTGCAACGTTTGATATACTTGCAGCCTCGGATTCAAAGTCGAAGGTATACATGCAGATGATTAGCTTCCCACGGGCTAATGCATGTATGAAGGGATCTGCATTCTGGCAGCTTTCCATTAGGCCTGTGGTGAAGTTCTTTCGACAAACATCGGCTGCAGCTGCAACTGGGAAATACACTCCTCCAAAAGTTGGAGCTGCGAGAGACATAATTCACAATTTGTTTCTTCTACGAACTGTTTAAATGAGGAAAAATTAAGTTATCTTGTGATGTGATCTAACTTACGCGCAAGACCGGTTCCTAGCAAGCGTTGCCCGTTTCCCAGAGTGAGAGAGTTATTGTACTTCCTATCGGTTATAGAGGCTGCAACGCTGGTGATCCACGGACTAAAAGAGAGGATGGAACTAGACGACGGTCCACCATTTCCTACAGCTTGAACAACCAGCACACCAGCTTTTGTTGCAAAGAGAAGTTCCAGTTCTAGAATATTGAGGAATGCACAAGGCCCTGAAGGCACTTTTCCTGGCCCTATTGAAAGACTTAGTACATCGACACCGTCTTCTACTGCCTTAAGAAAATCGAAAAATTTAACCATGTGAGCAAAGAAGATAACATTTACTATGCAATGAGTCCTGGACAAGACCAAGTGAAAACACCAACAAGCCAAAAACTTTATGGAAAAGGAAAAGGGCAACGTGAACCCCTGATGCAGGAGACGGTGAGTTTCTTTATCAAAAGTTTAGGACACTGTTGCCCTTTCTTTGTTTATGAAGGTTTTTGTGCCTATAAGTTATATGTTTCATGGACAAAACAATGCAATTAACTCACCTGATCTACAGCAGCCACGACGTCAGACATGTAACCTCCGAAAGAATAAAGCGCTTTATACGCAGCAATCCTGCATAAGCACCGAATATTCTAACCGACCGATGAGATCGCTAAAGAAGATCATGTATATAAGAATGCAGAATTTATTACCTAGCTCCTGGCGCCATGCCGCTTGCATAGCCATAGTTGAAGTTGTTGGCTATGACTGGAATATGGTGATTTCCTGCTGCTGTTGAGGCTGTATGACTGTTAAATTCAATGCATCAACACCACTAAATTATACTTGGAAAATTCTTGCTTGAACCTGAACCAATCATATGGCAAGTACAATACACTTGTCATGTGATTGGTGTACAATTTGGGAAAGTGACCAATCACAGAACAAATACAATGATTGAATTGATTCGGCCAAACCAGATCCGAGCAAGAATTTTCCGTTGCATTTTTCTCTTAAAATGACAAATCATGTGTTCAAAATTTCAAAGGCTGTACTTCATATTAGCTTGTGGATAGCCTAAATGTAAAATATTTGACACTGCAGAGTTCCAAAATTATACATATAGCATTCTAATAGGGTTTTGCATTTTGTATTCCTTTCAAAATAGCACAAAACTTTCCTGAACCAGAGAGAGAAAAAAGCAAAAAACAATGCAAACTCAACTTATAAAAAGAAACTCATTGGTCCTATATTAGGATTGAATTGCCCTTAATTTCTTTATTTCTATTTCTCGATATAATTTTTTGCGCCTGTTAGCGTTTTCAAAGAGGACTTGTTGCATTTTACGTCACAAGAAAATGACTCCACAACAATGGAAAAAAATAGTGTACGAGCTAATTAGCAAGTAAAATTCTCGTTGTTAATTTATATTATTTAGCGCAAAAAGTTAATTTACAGAGTAATACATTTAGCACAAAAATTTACTTGCTAATGGATTTAGCAACGAATTATTTAAAATATATAGGGTTAATTACATTTAGACCCCTTTTGAGAATTCAAAATTTCACTTTGTTCCAAAAAAGTTCCATAATTGCACTAGTATACCCCCTCCGAAAATTCACAGTTTATACTTAATCATCTTTCGTTAGGGTTTGGACAAAAAATACAGATGTTAGCAAAAAAAAATTACATAAATTTTTAACTTAAGCCCTCATTTAACATTCAAATGTAATAATTTTATACTTATAACCAAAAAAATGTAATGATGTTAACCTCACTCTATATATATACTAGTCATTATGACACTCTGTCCTTGCATGCATATAATTTGCGTACGGATGATTGAAAAAATACATAAGGGATATTTTTGATAAATTTGAAAAATTGGTGCCGCAGTGTAAGTAACCGCTACTCGTAAGTACAAATGGAATTTTCTTTTTATCTATATATATGTATATATATAGATAGATATTACAGTTATCCATCTAAAGTTAAATATATACGAGAATGATAAATGAGGGTAAAATTAAAAATTTATGTAATTTTTTCGATACCAAAGGGGAATTCGTGTAAATGGAGAATTTTCAAAAAGAGTGTAAGTGTAATTTGGAGGAAAGTGTAATTTCGTATTTTCAAAGGGGGTCTAATTGTAATTAACCCAAATAAATATTAAATAATACAAATTACAACGAAAAATTTATGTGCTAATTAGTTCTACGCTGATTTTAATATCAAATTTTTATAGTTAATTATTAAGTTATTTTCTTGTAGTGTTATGGGTAATATGCCTATATGTTTATTTTCAAAGGGGGTCTAATTGTAATTAACCCAAATAAATATTAAATATAATAGATTACAACGAAAATTTTATTTGCTAATTTTTTACGTTGATTTTAATATCAATTTTTATAGTTAATTATTAAGCTATTTTCTTGTAGTATTACGGCTAATATGCCTATATGTTTATTATGATCAGTCACTTGCCTTCCATGACCATCAGCATCGAACGGTGAAGCATAGTCACGAGTGGTATTAAACTCCCCCGCAGCAACTGCTGCTCTTGCAAAGTACTGTGCACCAACTATCTTGCCGTTGCATGCCGACGCTGAAAATCGCTCCCCTGCAGCACAGGTTCCCTTGAACTTGCTACCTTGTGTAAATACAGGACGCCCTGGACCTATTGACGTTTGAGTCGCAAAGCTGGGATGGAAAGGGTTGATTCCTGTGTCTACTAGGCCTATCACGACGCCCTCACCGGCTGCCGTAGATCCGCCTAAGGCTGGCCAAGCACCGCTACTAATTCCTAAGAAGTCAGGCGTGTGTGTTTGTGTGTTTCTCCATTTTTACATCTTCTTGGACATACCTAACCCTCCCCGCACGTCGAAGCACATCAATCACCTAGACAAACATCCGCACGTCTAATAGTTGTCAGTAATTGGAACCATAGTTTTCAACTTGAAGTAACATATGTATTTAATGATAAGGGAGTGTTGGTAAAAACTTCAGCTTTTTTAGAAATGTTTTCATAGGAAAAGTTGGAAGATTTAATAGAATCAAAAGTGAGTAGTGTTTGGTAGAAAAATCAAAAGTAGATAAAGGTTAAATTATGTGTGTTTGGCGAAAAAAACACTTCTAAAACAAGTTCTATTGATTAAACACCATTTTGTCTCCATGAGTTAAATATGTATTATTTTTGCTTAATATTTGCATTTGTCTTTTGATAATAATAATTATTTGTTTCTAAAAAATAAATTTTATTTAAATTAGTATATCTCATGTTTAATATTAAAAAATATTTGTCATTTATATTGCTAGAATATTGAGTACTAATAGAAAAACTAAATGTGTAATTCAATGATGTTCCCAATATATATGTAATATAATTGTTCATTCATGCACAATAAATAAACTTGCATGATTGTCGAAAAATATATATTTTTAACTAATCATAGCAATTTAATTTATAATATATCAGATAATATAAAAAATAAAATACAAAATGTTTAAATATAAAATATAAAGTATGTGAAATTTTAATTTTTTATTGGTAAATTATTTAAATTATTTAAAAATTCTAACATAAACTTTAAATGAACAATTTTAAAAATAAAAAAAAAAGAAAAAAATAAATTAAAATTATTATAATGAGGGGCATCTTTGTAAATGCACAAATTCTCTATAATGGCATCTTTTTATATGCACAAATCAATATATAATTTATATTTACGATCAGATCAAAATTATTTTACTTAATATATATATATATATATATATATATATATATATATATATATGTATTTTGACTTAATTGTATCTACTGCCCCATATATTGGGGGAATGGCAAAACAAAGACCATAAATATAGGGGTGGCAAAAGTATCCCGGAATTAAACTTTTTTTTTTTTGCAATTTTAGGATTTCGGCCATCGAATTTTTAAAAGTGGCCGGAATTTGTTTATGTGGACAAAATTAGGGCCTTTTTGTTTGGGGTTTTTTGCTAATTGGTACTTTTAAAAAAAAAATTAATTGCCACCTAAGCATTTAAGTGGAAAAAAAGCCTCTTCCACATAAACAATGATGTGGAAAAAAAAAAAAAACACCTTTGTATTTAAATTTTTTACTAATTGGATATTTTTTTTATTTCTACTTTGCCACATAAGCGATTACATGAAAAAGGATTTGTCAAATTGCATAACAATAAAATTTGAATTTATATTATATACTAGCAGTCCTGACACGGCGTTTTTAAATGTGTATAAATAATTTTACACACTTTAAAATATATCATAAATTTAAAAATTATATATACATAAAATATAAAGATTTAAAATTATAAAAAATAAGATTATAATATTATAGATAATTTTAAATCATAAAAAATTTAAATTATTATTTTATATTATACATAAACAAATTTCTGCCTCTTTTAAAAATTCGATGACCAGATTCCTATAATTGTAAAAAATATTCAGTTTGGGGTACTTTTTGCTACCTATATTTAGGGCCATTGTTTTGCTACCCCTAATATACGGGGCAACAAATGCAATTAAGCCTATATATTTTAGTAACAACTTTAAAATAGTCACTTAATATTTTGGTTTAATACAATTTACCTTCGATATTACAAATGAGAAATTACCCTCGTATGAACAAATAACAGCAATTTTACGCCTTGTATTTTTCAAAATGAATCAATTTACCTTCTTACTGCATTGTTGTATTTTTAAAAACACAAAGGCTAAATTACTACATTTTTTAAAACATAGGGAGATAAATTACTATTTTTTTTTCATAAAAAAACAATTTGCTTACTAACAATATCAAGAGAGTTGCTTGCATTTTTTCTCTTAATATTTTGTCGCATATACACTAATATACATACCTCCTCACCCTTGGCATGAATTGCAAAGCCATTCAGCAAGTGAGTATAGCTATACAACTTAACATAGGAGCCTTCTTGCAGCACGGATTGAAGGAAGACGTCGTGCTCTTGTGTCATTCTCCTCTTGTACATTGCAATATCCTCACTACCCCTACACGACCCAACATACATAAAACGGCCAAAATGATTCAGACAAAGAACTGCGCTGCCATTAAGGTTGTAAAAACATCAAGATCGATTGGTAGGGTTTTTATATAAACCTTAGTGATGACATCATGACAACAGGCTCATCCTCCATCAGAACCATGAAGACCTTGGCTTCTTGATTGGCTGAGGATGTCCATGGGATGTTGATGAACCAAGCAAGGAGAGTGATGGTGAAAATGGACGACATCGCCATGGGCATTACTTGTAAGATGCAGTACTGTAGTTTCTTAGTAGAGGAAACAACAGTGATACGGATTCGAAATGAACTTTCTTGAAATAATGAGTACTGCCAAGTCCTTGAATGAGCACAAGATTTGTGTTCCAAAACTACTGTAATTCATGCAGTTGGGACGTTTGGTTTTTAGGCAAACAATAGCCATTGAAGGAAGTCATGAAAGCATATGCTTTGGCGTGACACTGCAGCATGCGTGGAAATAAGAGTCTTGTTATGTTCTGCACTAAATTAGTGAAGAGGTGATTTGATTTTGAGAATTTTAAGAGATAATTACATTTACACCATTTGATCTGTGGTCTGTTTATACAAATCAATTATGTTATTTAAATAATTATACATACACCCACTAAAATATATATCATTATCACTTACACAAAACCACTACTTACTTTTTCTGAAAAATTACATACTCACCCCCTAAAAATGTTATCATTATTACACAAACTACTCCTATTTTTTGGTTGTCAGGAGTAATTTTGTAATTATGTATATTGAAGACAGGGATGATTTGTGTAAATAAACCATATGTCAGGAGTGTGATTGTAATTATCCCAAATTTTAATAGTTAAAAAGGTCCACTTCAAATTTGCTTCTTAGGGTGGTGCTCGAGCACATAATAAAATTTCTACAAGTTTCCACTTAAAGTTGAACATGGGGAAAAATTGCCGTTTTAGTCCTATAAATATATGGGGTGGCAGTTTAGATCCCAATGAAATTAATTTTGGTAATTAGATCCTCCAATTAAAAAAAAATGGCAATTTAAGGATAATTCTGGCCGAAAATTCTCAAATTGGTGTGCCACGGGCACAACACAAGTGTTTCAGTCAATTTATGAATTTCCAGCCCAAATTGTCCTCAAGTTGTCATTTTCTTTAAATTGAAGGACCAAATTATATAAATTAATTTCAAAAGGATCAAAATTAACATCTTCTATATACTTACAAAACTAAAATAGCATCTTTTTTTCCAAATTTGAATGGATAAATTACTAATTAAAGTCCAAACAAATTGGCAAAGTTCATATCAAAATTGAGTTTTATAAATTTCTAAGATGGATAAATTCCGAATGAAGTATGAAATTATTTCTTTGCTTGACTGGCTAATTGGACCACAACATATTTGAATCCATTAGATAATTGATTCCCCAACGTTGTTCAAACCCGATAAAACTGAACTCCAACAATAATAATAATTTTTTTAAAAAAAAAACAACTACCAATGATTTGCTAACTTTAAATCACATCTAGTGATTAAGGACATAAATTTGGTAGCTTTTGTTTTTATTAAGTTTTACAACTAGACATCAATGTTTTTCAAAAAAGAAAATGCAGTTTTAATCCTATAAGTATGACTAGAAAAAACAATGTCATTGTGATGGAATTTTACAATGGCAATAATCTGTCAAAAATCCTACCGATAATGATAGAATTATGTGATTTTTTTATGAAAATTCAATGAAAGACAGAGGGGTTTGTGCTTGTCGCGTAAAATTATAAATCGTCCCAAATTTCGTTGGAACTTGGAAATTTGGACATGAATGCAATTCTGTCACCATCCATTGGAAAGTATGTTGGATTTTTCCTTCATAGAAGATTTAAGACGGTATTTGGGATTGAGTACTATGATGATCTACCGGCACCGGTTCCTGCAAAACTCATATTGAACCTAACTAGGTGACGCACTAGGGTGATTACCAATAAATGAATTGGTACCAAAAAATGATTTATGATGCGGTTGGCCCACAATTTTTCTCGTCGCATTCAAACTTGAGCCCGAGGGTGTCAGCTTCTTTTCTACGAATGGTTGTGAAGCTGGCCTTAGTTCGTACTACAGTGGGGGAGTCTACGACTATGATGTGTCCACCTTATCAGATCAATTTTCTGATGCAGTGCAGACGACCGATCAACATTTGTACAACGGCTGTTGTGAATCCAAATTATCGGCGGTTGGCCAACTAGTGAACATTAAGACTGAGTACAACTTGTTGCACAAATGCAATGATGAGGTGTCCCAATGGGCTAATGACCTATTACCCCATGATTGCACCCTTCCCTCAGTTACTGTGGCACGAGAAAGATGATAAGGGAGTTGGGTTTACTGGTGAAGAAGATTTATAACTACAAAAATGGTTGCATGTTGTATTAGAAAGACGATAGTGAGCTTGAGTACTGCAAGCTCAACGGTGATGTGAGGTACAAACAACCAGGGCCTAAAACCCCAGGCACAAGAAGTCCGCATATGTTGTCCCTATGTACTTGCCATTTACTCCTTGATTCCACAGGTTGTATGTTTCACCAATGATGGGAGAGCACATGACACTGCATGCCAGCCATCAGATGGAAGAGGGCTTGATGTGTCATCCTTCTGATCCAAGATGTGGAGGCATTTCGCCCAAATGCACCCAAAATTTGCAACAGAGATTCGTAATGTTAGACTAGGTCTATGTAATGATGGGTTTCTGCCACACAGGTAGTAAGATTGCACGTACTCATGTTGGCTGATTATCCTGACACCATACAATCTCCCACCGGGATGTGTAAGAAGTTTAAATATGTTCTTGACGTTGGTAATCCTAACCCATCCAATTCGAAACGTTTGATCGATGTGTACATGCAATCGTTGATGGAAAGTAAGTGTACGGATGCACGACCAAACCATGAAACCAGGGGTTCATGATGCATGCAACATTGATGTGGATCGTGAATGACCTCCTCGCTTATGGGATGGTGTCTGGATGGAATACTATTGGTATTATGGGGTTTGTATGGATGACATAAGGACATTATGTTTGCAACATGAGAAATGCATGCTACTTTAACTGTCAAAGGCAGTTCCTCCCCCATGATCATTCTTACCGGAGAAATAATAAATCCTTCACTCAAAATCTTTAGGAGATGAGGATTGCAAGGACGAGACTGATAGGAGAAATTAGTCGTCATGTGCAATATTATAGTACTACGGTTGAACTTCTATTGCAAAACGACTAGTCTACGGTATCGAACACAAGTGGATGAAGAAATATATGTTTTGGGATCTTTCTTAATGGGGGGATTTATTAGATACGACACAACTTTAATGTCATGCATATTGGAAATAAAGTGTTTGATGACATTTTCATCACCATCATGAGCATCAAGGAAAAATAAAGACAATCTGAATACATAGAAGGATTTAAATAACATATATAACTGTTTGGAGCTTTAGGTGGTGAACACAAACTGAACATATCGAAAGCCGCATATACACTGACCAATAACTAGAAGATATGATTAGGTGAGGTATTTGAGGTTTCTTGAAGGGTACGCTTTAACTTTGCCAGATGTGTTAACATGGCTAGTTGAGGCTCATCTACAAGTCCTTAGCTCGATCAAATCGCGGACATGTCTTTTAAGACAACACACACAAAAACATACCATCTTCAAGATTAGCATGATGAACCTTGCTTGACTAATTTGGTAGATCATTACCAATCCATAGAGTATTTGTTGATGCTCCAAAAAGTAACATAGAGAAAACTATATACTGAGAGAATGGTTTTGGAGAGAGTACTTTAGTGGCAACTAGTGTGTTGTGAGCAATTCACAGTTGGCATTTTGGAGTAAATTGTGTGTTGTGATCAATTCACTTTCACTTGTGTTTTTCATGATGTCCTCTTTTTATATGTCCACTCAACTCTATTGCAAGATGATTCCTTATCCCAATATGAATCATAGAGACTATAAACTCTATTTCATATAGAGTCAATCTTAGAGAAGTCCTATTTTATTTGAGAGATTGTAAACTCTATCATATATGATTTATCTAATATTGCATTTAGATTGATAGATTTGAAATCGTAGATTGCAAATTTCTAAAAACAAATCCTTTGCACTTTGGCTAAGTATATATTTAAAGGATTCAAATTCTTCCATTCTGGTTTTAAACTATATTCTGTTAAATATTGATAGATTTTCGATTTATTTTTATATGAAATTATTTGAAATCTTTTTTTTTTTTTTAAAATCCTTATATCAAATCCAAATTCATCAATCCAACCGTAACCTAAGAGAATTCCTTATCCCAAATCAAGTTGAAAGACTTCAAATTCTATTTCAAATATGAATGCCGATTGAGTCATGAGTACACAAAACGCATCCTATTGTCCAACAATATCAAATTAACAATAAAAGTGATAATAGTTACAAGCATCACTTCCTCCCTTGGTCTTCTCCTTCTCAAGGTGACTTTTGCTCACTTTGAGTTCCTCTTACTTCTACTTCAACAAAGTTAATATTTTATTTCCTCCATATTGCACCAAAATCCATCTTCTGGAAGCTTCCATCTTCATAGTCTCATCATATTATTAAGGGTGGTAGATGAGTTGAATCGGCTCGCGAGGCTCAATTTTAAGCTCGAATTAGCTCGAGTTCGAGCTTAGTACACTCTATTCATAGCTCACGAGTTCTTTTTTTTCATTTTTGTTTTATATATATTTTTATTTTTAAAACTTTTATATATTTAATTCTATATTTAATACTTTATCAATTTTATATTCAAAATTAACCATATATTATAAATATTAATTAATATCAACATTTTTATTTTAAATAATAATAAATTATGATACTTTTATTTATATATTTAATTTTTATACACAAAATAAGCTTAATCAATAATTTAGGATAACTCTGAATTCTAATTACCCAATTCTTTTTATCACTCTTCTCGTTTATGAAGACACTCACCAATTTCTTTCACCCCAAATCTGAATCCTAAACCCTAGACCCAAACCAACTATTGCAAGCCTCAATCCAACTACCAGCGGGACGAGGAAGGCGATTCTGTTGTCGGCACTCAGCCAAGCAAGAAGCTCGAACAGGTTTGCCATTTACTCTCATCTCTTGGTCTCACCGTCGGCTTGTGTATGGGTGCCGTTTGTTGTTGTCACTGTTGTGTATGGGCGCGGTTTGCTGTGGTGTATGGGCGCCGTTTGCCATTTAATTTTCTGAAATTCAGAGTAGTTATCACTCTAAATGTTGAAGTTCATTTTAACTTTCAATTATTTCTTTCGCTCTCTCTGGTTGACTCTTTAAAATGTGGAAAAGAAATGCATTATCTTTTTCATTGTAAGAGATCATTGTTTCACAAAGTCAGAAAACCATCCTTTGCATCTTCACTTTTGTGTTTGTTGGCCCTTGAGATTATTTTGCCCATTTCTGAACCAAGCATGTTTTCTGTCTCAATCAATTCTGCTGCTTTATGAAACGTGTCCGAACGAGCTTGAGCAGATCGAGATCGACCTCGAACCATGAAAAAACAAAATCGAGCTCGAGCTCACAAAAAATGGACCTTTTTACACCCCTAGATACTACGAAATGTAATGGAGGAAAAAGTCATCTAAGAAACAAAAGGACTTTTAAGTGAAAAGTAGATTGAAGAAGATTAGGTGTGTTCACAGATCGAACCAAATCGAAACTAAAATTTTGATCTTCGATTTGATATTGGTTTTTGGTACCAGTACACCGTATTGGATTGAATACCGATTTTTTTTAAAATATATACTATATATATAAAAAATAAATAATTAAATATATGACAGGTAGGATTTATTTATTTTTCTTTTGAGAAATTCAATAATTTTGGTAATACACGGACCCAAATCGAATTTTTTAAATCTTTTATGAACCAAATCGAATCGGGTTGTTAGTCGATAAAGCCGAATGCACACCCTTAAAGAAGATCCACATATTTCTATAGCATCACCAAATTATTGAATTGTCCATAGGCGAATACCTATCTACATGTATTCAATTAATTAGGAGGCAATATTGAACTTTTGTACCACCCGTCATAAATGCACTTTTGTAATATAACAGGGGATCCAAATGCATTGTAAAAAGTACTTGGTTCTTAAAAAAAGAAAAAATACTATCGACTTGCAATTTAGTCCTGTCGCTTCTCAAAAAATAATTTCTGTTATATCTCAAATCGTTTTTCTTCACCATGTATATCTGTTTAAAAGTGATTTCTTAGTTGAATAAATATAAAATTATAGATGAAAGTACAATTTGGTATGCTTATATTATTATGCTTAAAAATTAATAATTTAAAGCTGATGACATTAAATTAATATTGTAATTGAGTTCATAAGAATTGTATTCTTTTGAATAGGTCTGGAGTAAGTGGGAGCTTTTTATAGTGTTCATATGCAATGGCCACTATAAAATGATCCTCTAATTGGTCTTGACAACTAAGTAGAAAATGCAGAAGAGCTTCACTCTCATTCAGACGGTGGCCACTGCAGGCGTCTTCTCCGCTGTCTCCTTTTGGTGATTCATGTTTCTCCCACTCTTCACATTTTTCCCAATATGAATTTGTTTCTTTACCATCTTTATGTTTTCTATTAATATTTGATCTGCTTTAATTTTTATGCCAGGTATGGATTCATGTTTGGTAGAGAGTCGGCGCGGAAGGAGCTTGGTGATTTGATTGAAACCCTCCGCCGCTCCAGTTCTGATGCTGCTTCCACTGCGCCACCGCCTCTGGAGCGATCCTGAGATGGGTATTGATTTCTACTTACTCTTTTGGGAAATGGAGTACAGTTTTTAGTGCATAAAATAGTGCATTTGTTGCTCGGTGTAGCTTTTGAGCGTGGATATCAGTCCTTGTTGGCCTCATTGTACATTGTTACAGGGTTTTGCTTATGAGAACTCACATTTCAGTATTACTTTTGGATTTTACTAAACATTTTGCGTAAGGTTTGGCTTTCAGTGCAAGAATTTTGTTTTATTTGACAGTAATTTAGCCCACTAGGACTAGGCAATAGATGGTTAGCAAATTTTAGGTAACAGATTGCCAGCATGTATCCTAAATGCCTCATTATGTTGCATTGGTTTCCAGGTGTGACGTTCTCCTCTCTCTTTGGTAGAGATTTGACAAATTATAGTATCTTTGCATGTAGTATATGTATGGATGCAGCTGAAAGTAGTGTGATTGGGAGAAAGCATCAGCTGTCATACAGCCATGAGCCTCAGACTCAAAAGTTATGAATTGATTACCTGAACTACTCCACCACATCTATGCACTTAAGACCCAAAACATTCATTTTCATATGGATATTCTTATATAATTTTTCTAGGAACAAAAACTGACATAGATAATAATCTGTTTAATTGTTTAATCAATGCTAGGTATGAAATGAAATAGAACAGTTTATAGAATCACTGATTAATGCTAACTATAAAATGGAAATATGGGTATGCTTGGATCCAATTTATGGATTTTGCACCTCTTTTTGAACCTCTCTCATTCCTACTCTTATTTTATTGATCTTGATTGGGAAAATGTTTCTGCAATAGTACATAGACAGCCTGTCTAATTGGCTCTTCGTGCACTATTCTAAACAAAAGCAATCTATTTCTTCTATATGTCGTCTTTATAAACAAGGGAAGGACATACGTTGCAATTTAAATCCAATTCACCCTCGATTCACTATTTTAGGGTAATTAAGTATAAAACATGATTTGGGATTTGCCTCGTTCGTTGTCTCACTCCCTACATCTTCCTTGCTGCTGGACAAAAAGAGAGGTGTGTAGCCCTTTGTTGAACCAGACTCCTAACTTTTCCTTCTAAACAGTACAATCTCTAAGCACCATCTTTGCATAATGCATCCATACCCTAAACATAAAAAGACACAATCTACTCTTTCATGTCTAAAGCATAGAATGTTTTCCTTGTTGCATGAATTTCCTAGTTTTTTATTTGTTTCTCTGTTTCAGGTTGCTGTTTGATATCTATCTTTGTGATACTGACTTAAGTCATATTCTCTGGTTCTTCAGCATAAATGATTTCATTGTTATTGTTTCTCTTTTATGTTGTAAGATTTGTCGTATTTCATTATCTCGTAGCTAGGGAAGCTCTGGAATAGCATATCTTGCAGTTTCTACCTATAGTCTTGTTCTGTACGTTGCAGTAGTTTAAAACATGTTTTTTAGGTAATCTCTGAGGCCTGAGCTCTACTTTCTGATGAAGTTTCTATGTTAGTTGGTTGTCTTGGTGTAGTTATCATCAGGCGACCATAGTTTAGACAGTTCGTTTGTACTAGGTGACTGTAAGTTACTTGGTTATATAATTCATAAGATTTATATTGTTAAAAGAACTGTAACTCAGTTGTTCTTATATTCATGTTCGGAGTTAGTCATGTGAAAAGAGTTATTCAGTAACCAGAATTTGGTTGAAACCCAACTGTACTGATTCATGGTGTCATCAAGTCTTTATTTTTTGACTTGAATGAGATGAGTCATATAGGTAACCTTAGATACATAGACAAATGCTGTTGTACTAGGAGTTAATGAATAAGGACATCAAGATTTTGTTTAGTGCATGCCAAAGATAACTAATGACGATATCAAATTGATAAACATAGGATGAATGTGTTGAAATTTTGGCTTGATGTTAAAATGTATAATTTCTAGTGGTGTTGTTTGTTTCTGGAGCATGAATTTCTAACATGACATGGCATATGAAACCGTTGAACTATACTTGGTGCCCTGGCACACCAAACATTGATAGATGGCTAGAATATTTTGAAAACCTGCCAAAGCACTTCCAGAATATTCATCAATTAGATTTCCCAATCAACAATGATCTTAAGCTTCAGCGCTCACTTACACAAGTGCTACATGTGATGAAAACAGAGAAGCTGCTAAATAGACTATATGCTGAGACTTAAAAAATGTAACTGCTTAAGGCCCCTAATGCTTCTAACAGTTTCCTATATAAGTCTTGTTTTGAATGGAGCAATAGAGAAACTAAGATGTCAAACAGTTTCAGATGCCGAGACCTAAAACCTAGATTGCAAATTTCTTCAGCTTGTAAAACGTTTTCAAAGCTATCTTCTTGTTTCTTTAAGAGTTTGCACAGGTTCGTCTTATTTTATTTGGAAATTTTACGATTAAATTTTGACAAAATAATTCAGATAATCAATTATATATCATTTGCAGGTGTCAAGGACAGGCTACATCAAGTGAACTAGGGGAAGTAGCGCTGGTTGATTTGTTGTTGGATGTCTGTTAGATTCTGCTGCTGAAGGTACTCAAGACTTGGTCCAAAGCTTCAGCTGTAATGCACAAGCATGCATTTCATATTTTGCTTATTTACTGTTGGCTAAGAATTATCAAATGCATGTTCTTTAATTACAGTGAATTCTGTATCATAGTGGAGAAAAATATGGGTGCTAGAAATATTAACATGTTTTGTATTTGTGGAGATCAATGGATACACCCAAATACCTGAAGACTGCAGTACAGGCCTTCTTATGAACTTTGCCACATAATGTGTTGTAGCATTTCCTCTCCCTATTTTTTTTGTTTGTATGAGGATACATTTCTTGGGAGGAGAGATTTAATTGCAATTTTACTTTTTGGTGACGGAGTTAAATTATATTGAGATTGTAATATATTCTTTCAGAAGAATGTTACTAGGCCATTTTAAAATTTTCACAGGTACTAGTTTACCTCAAATTTTGTCCCTTGATGTAATAATAGGCTGCAAAAGAGTCGAAGTGGATTATATAAGTCTAGTCTCATTTTAAGAAAATCATGGATCTCACTTAAAATTCACTTGATGTATCTGTTACAGACACCTTTGGACCCACTCGTAGCTGCCACCACTCCAATTTTTATCATTCAGTCTACATGATAAAATTTGCGGAAGAGGAAAGGAAAAAGGAAATGTGGCACATAACTTGACTTATTGAATGCTGATAACAATATTATGGAAAGGAAAATTATTTCTTCCTGTTGCTATTCTGGAAGGAATCATTAGTTCAGAATCAATCAACAGCTGGTGTCACAAGTGAATTCAGAGAATGGTAAAAACTATGTTCTAATTAACAATAGATATGCGTAAATCAAATCCCTGAAAGATCTATTAACCCAATCATACTTTGGCCAAGTGCACTGGACTCATTATACAACATAGATGACAACCCAAAACCGATATATATTGCTCCTTTTGCCCCCCATTGAATCCAAGATTTTATCTTTTTATTTTTTGATTAAGTTTCTTGCTTTTTGGTTATTGCCAAAGCAGTTCTTTTGACAATAAATATACAATTATAAACATATCCATATATATGTATAGGTGTCTCCTTTACCTGGCATAACATTAAATACAATCCCCAGGATTAGGAGATGTTTCTTTCTGTCTTTGACCAAGATAAGTTGCCTTTCTATTTTTGCCAATGGTTCTAGCATAGATGTTATCATTGTAAAATACAGAATCCTGTCACCTGGTATGAGCTATGTTATCCCCTTATGTTAATATCTAATGCTTGACCAATTTGCTTCTTGTTGTGAGTTTTTTCTGATACTGCCTTAGTATACAGTCTTGTATGTGTATTCGTCAACTTAGAAGACATGAAAATTCACATAATCAGCAATACCAAAGATCACGACTATATGTATAATATTAAATCAATTTCATTTTTGACAGTCTGTAGACGTCAAGTTCACAGCGTTCTTTGTATTTTAACAAATAGGAGAAAAAAAATATTAAAAGTTTTGTACAGGAAATCCATTGATTCCTTCGAACAAGGTATGAATTAATATCTATTCAACTCACTTTCTTGGATACCTCAGGTAGTTCCCTCAAGCTCTAACTCATTTAAGAATTGTCTGTATCCAGTCTCCTGTCTGGAAAGTTACATTTTCAGCCTTTGGCTAGAGCAAGGTGACTCAGTGAATCTGTTGCAATATATACTTCTGAGTGTCTTTAACTTTTCCGTCTCTTTCATATTTTTCTGACTGACTACGGTCGAGCACTTAACTTTGCACTGGTACTTGGACAATTAGACAAGGGCAGCAGTCTTCCTAACATTATTTTGTTTGATAAATCCAACATACAGGTCTGTCCCAATCCTGTCACTGTCTGGAAATCTTGTGTTTTGACCACCTTCAGACATGCTTCTTACAAATTCAACAAAATTTCTCCAGTTATCTGCTTCAAACAACCTCTTATTCATTCTTAAATAAGTAAATGCACTCAGTCCATTTGCTGATTCTGACCTACTTGTTGCCAAAACTTGCGAGAATGCTCCTCCATCATACCTCTCTAGTGCATTTTCTCCAGCAAGTTCTGCTCCAGCAGTTTTTGTTGCCAACTTAACTTGCCGAACTAGACCTTCTGGTGAGCAGTTAGCTTCACCTGGTTGTTCTCCATCTCTCATCTCCATACATGTAAAATTGAGTACAACACCATGTTTACTGAACATTCTTGCTATTGGTAGGTAACCATCTTGATGCCTAGTATTATAGTACCCTGCTGTTAGTTCTGCTGCATGGGATCTTGTTTTGTAATGCCAATGAATTCCTGCCACTTTTCCAGATAGTTTGGCTCCAGTTCCTTGAAATATTCTTTCTGCTGTTGTGAGAATTTTTTCTCCATGATCAAGTAGCTTTTCAGAATACCATTTTAAAAAGAACTGTCCATATTCACCATTCCATGTACCATCCCTCTCAAAAAATCCAGTGTTTTCTGGGAATTGGTTATATTGACCGGCATCGTGAGGACCTCCTCGTCCCCAGTCATCCTTTCCAATTGCCTTTGCTGCTGCTGCCAGTGAAGCTCTCATATACTGTGTCAGTTGGAACATTCAGTGAGCAGAGACATAGCAAAATGAATACATTTCATGCAATTAGCTTTTGTGGGAATTACCTTGTCATAGCACTGGAATTCCCCTATTCCAGGAAATCTCCAGGTGCCATTGCTTTCTGGATAGGATGGATATCTTAGTTCTCCACAAGGTCCCATCCCCACTTGGATCTCCTGCATTAAAACAAGAAAAATTAGAATTTAAAAGATGAAAGCTATTCTCTATTCTTTTTGCGGCCAGATGATGAAATGAGTACATTGAAGCCCTCAACAAGCAATATTTAAAGCATGGTCATAAAACTAGGATGATCAACAATTTGATTATTTAGATATTAGTTTAATGTATCAAGGGATATCTGTAGACGGGTATTCATTAGTCTATCAACCAGGTTTCCTCTTATTCTTCCTCCAAGCAAAAGCTGTACAATTCAATAATGAAGTGTACTCACATGTTAGATGTTTGAAATATAAGCATAGTTCATTTTTAGATTTTTTCTGGTGCAATCTGCAATTTCTTGTCCTATATAATGTTTCACATCTAGCTAAAAGATCATCAATTCAATTTCGTTGAACTTGAACTTTCAGTTTCATTTATAGATTTCTGTGCATTTATTCCCCAAATTTTACTTCTTTTGGATGTATAGAATCTCTATCCCCTTCAACAATTTGCTGCTTCAGCTATGAGAAACAATTGGATCTTATGATGAAGAAAGAAATAGGGCAATAGAAGGTAAAAAAAAATTTCCTCCATTCTTTCTTGTTTTCTTAATATCTCTTCTCTTATTGTTGTTAGCTCTCTTTTGCATATGTTACCATAAGAACTAATAAAAATAAACATTTGTTTGTTCGCTTGTATAGTACCACTGGAAACACTAATTTCTGCAAACCAATAGAATATAATGATCAAGGGTCACTAATTTAATATAAGATAAGGGCTTATGTGCTTACCACTACAACATCCCCAGATAGTCGTTGAATCTCTCTCTAAAACTCCTCATATAGTCTGAATAAACCTGGATCGGAGTTCTACCTCTAAGAACAGGTAGCGAGTCGCAACCCAATGATATGTACTCAGGGTTGCGCCGACCTGACCGATCTGTATAGACAAGGTCAGGATTTTTGCTAATCTCTTCAAGCACCCATGGCGGTAGGGGAATACTGCAAAATAGAAGGCCAGATATTTTTATTGTCCGCGACTTAACTACAAAACTGGCTGAATGGGAAACTGAAATAATACAATATGACACGACTAAAAGCGAGAACAACTTCTGAAAAACTAAAAAATATTGACCAAATTGAAAAGTTGAAAGTTGGAAACATCCGAAACCAGTCTAGTAGATCTTATATCTGTACTTGGTGGAACTCTAGAATAGTTTTAACTGGTAGTCTAGTGGAGGAATTAACATCTAGTGAGTAATCTTAATTTGTTCAATTTATAATTTTCTGTAAAGCTTGCAGTCAAAGATCTCGGAAGAAGCCTAGATGTTTGATTTTATGCACGAACAAGTAAAAATTCTAGATCCAGTTTCTTGTCCAGATCAACTAATGGCCATTGCTTGGTATATGCATTGGTAAAGTGATCCAAAGCAGGTTTTGGGCATACTGTTAAAGAGGAAAAGAAGTAATTTGCAATAATATCCAAAATACCTGCAAGAGTCTCCAACATTTCCTCCACATTGATGAAAAGACATGACAACTTGAAGCTTCAAGCCGAGCTTTTCAACCATCTTTATGAGCTCAGCATAGCCTTCCCAGTTGTATTTCAAAGGTCCATCTTTCTCTACCAGTCCCCACCATGCGTCAACCATGACTCCTTCAACTCCAGCACTCTTTAAGGCCACCAAGCTAGCCAACATGGCTCTTGGTTTGTTCAAACTCCCCCCTATAGATATTGTGTCAAGTGGTAGCATCACAAAAACAGGTACCCTCAAATTATTATGGCTCTGAGGGGCTGCCAATCCATGAAGTTTCTCTCTCCGCTCGTTTTTCCTCCCTTCTGAAAGTAAGGAGGCTCTTTCTGGCCGTGCAATTTGTGCTTCTTGTGTGGAATTCTTTGAACGCAGCTGGCATGATGGTTTGATTTGGGCCAAGCCAACTATGCTAGAGAAATCGTCAGGCGTTTTAAAACTTCTATTATCTTTTAGATTGATAAATGAAGTTGAAGAACGAAGTGTTAAAGCCATTTTTTCCTTGAGAGATAAAAGGATGTAGGAAAGGATGAGGTTGGCTGGTGTTTATTTATGGAGATAACATACTCTTTGGGTTCATTAAGAAGACAATTTTGGTGGGCTCTGGTTTGGAAAGGAAAAAGTGCAAAAGATCAAACAAGTTGCTTTACCTTTTCAAAGTCTTTCTTTAAACGCGCGTACACTTTTTCCTCCTTAAACTGCAAAAATCCTAGAGAAAAGGAATCTTGTATGAATTTCAATATTTTCAAATTTTAACTATTAGATGAGGATTCCAAATAATTTTTAGGTTGTGGTGAAAGCATTTGGTGGTATCAGTTGTTACATAAATGGATCCTGCTGCATTATGCACTCCTGGGAACTAGTATTGCAAGCTTAAAAGGTGTCAATAGTTTAACATAAGTGCTCATCAATTTTTTGTTGAAAATAGGTTGAAAATAGATTTTGATTTACAGCTTATGATTTTTACTACTTAAATTAAGTTCATTTAAGCCAATAACTATGTTTCTGCCCACCAATTTTTACAGCTTATTGTCAAATTGTACATATTAAACTTTTTTCCCAGATACTCCAGTTTATGCTTTTTTCTATTTTTCAGTTTTGTTTCAAACACTTTCATCTTTCATTACAACCAAAGTTACAACTGTGTACAACTTCCCACCACAAAAGTTGAAGCTATTACAAACATCCCCTTAGTAGTTTTACTTGAGGTAAATGTTTTTTGCTTATGTAAGTGTGAGCTCCTTGATGTGGTAACAATTGTTGCATGGTTACAATAAGATGCATTTGTCACATAAACTTATCATACCTATAATGATGATGCATCACTGTAGGGATCTTATCGCTCAATGTGCTTTCTTCTTTGATTAGCTTAGGGTGTCACAGCTTATCATACCTTTGTTGTTGATTTCTACAGCATATATGCTTACCTGTCCTAATCTTGGGTGCACCAAATAGTTATTAATGTTAGGAAGGAAAGACATGATGCAACCGTGTTGGAGGGTCAAATTAGACAAATCTGGAAACTGTTATCAGTTGAGCAGTTTTCTTTTCATTTATAATATTGCATGTACTGTGCTGTTACAATATTTAGATGTCCTCAAATGATAGCAGCAGATCTGGGAGAAAGATAACTAGGAACATATCCACTCCTTGCTTTCGTAAGTTTGGGGGGTGGGGAATTATGTTTGCACATGCTCTAAAGAGTAATAATCTCATAGTTTACATAATTGGTCTTATTCATCTCTTCCACTTCAAATGAATGAAATAAAAGTAATTGAAATCAAATTGCTAAGTAGGTGGAGTCTCAGCCATATCCCAGTGATAATCAATGGGTGGCTTTCTTTTGCTGTGACTCAGCCAACCCCACTTGCTTTTTATTGGTCTTTGTTGAGGAAGACACTGCATATGTGTGGACGAAAAATAATTCATGCTTTTTTGAAATTTCATTGCTTCTTATTTGGTGTTAGGATAAGAATGAACGGAGGGCCTTCCTGAAACTAGAATTTGTGGTTGTAACGAAGTCTATGCTTGCATTTTCTTCAGGTTTATTTTTTTACATGCATGCAGTTGTCATTAAAGATAACTACTACATTGAGCATTGATGTATGTGGTTAGGATTGCATGTTTGATCCCTTCGATGATGTCGTTAATGGTTCTAATTGAACTGCATAGGCCCTTGTGGTTCCAGTAACATTTTTATGGAATGTGTAGACTCAAAAAGCACACAAACACGACACATTTGGATATGACACTTGCACTTTCTTGGTCGATATGTATTTCCTTTTCTTTGCAGATGTGGTCGATTAGACAACTTATCCTTTGTAGTAGTTGAATCATCCTTGTGCATTCTATATGATTAACATCCTAGGCTGGAAATGTATCATAGCTGAGAACGCATATCTACATGTGAAACCGAATGAAAACAACAGTGACTTGGTTTCTTCTCAGCTTGGTAGCAGATGTTAGATTAGGCATCGGACAAACGATGGAAACAGTTTGTTAGGCTCTCTGTTGTCTTTTATTTTACCTTTGTTAAACTTTTCAACTTTTGCCAAGTTTGAACAAGATCAAGATTGTGATTGTAAGTGCAAAACAATGTGGATCATGTGCACCCACTCTCTTAGTTTAGAAATTAGATACAGACTGAGCAGAAAAACAACAAAAACTTACAGCTGCTCAACGTTGATAGTTTGGATTGGATAATTTCTAGTCTTGGATGTTAGTGATGCTGTACTCATGTCCACCAACATATGCTTTTGTGGTGAGAATTGCCTGTTATCTTCAATATTCTTTGCTTGATTCCGAGATTCTATTCTAAATTTGCTTTAACTCCGTCCATAACCATTCATAATCCTTGTAGATTATCTTTGAATTGGGTAAATTACATTACAGTAATCTCTTCTAAGATTTGGCTTAATTACGAATACCCCATCATAATTTGTAAAATTATCAAAACTCCCCTAATTTTAGCGATGGTCTAGCAATTATCCCATTTCGTTAGTCTTTGTTAGGTTTGTATCTATTTTTTTGTGATGAATTGATCAAAATATTCTTGTGGATTTTGAATTATAATTTTATTTATTTTTAAAGTTTTTCTTTTATTTTTTTTATTGAATAAGTGAATAATTCTTTACAATTTTTCAAAATTTTTTAACCTACCCCGTTCAGTTTTTTTACGAACTTTTATATTATTTTTTTTTAAAAATATAGTAAGGGCATAATTGATAATTTCATAACATCTATTTAAGAATTATATAATTTCATCAAACATTAGGGAGTATCTGTAATTTCTTAAATGAGGGGAAATTCGTAATTATGTCAAATTTTAGGGGATATCGTTTTAATTTACCCCAGTGAATATTTAAAGATGTAAATGATTTGTCATATTTTATATTTCTTTCTTTTTTTTTTATGATGCTAATTATATCCTTTTTATATAATAGTAGATAATAAATTTGTGTACTTAAGTAATTAATTTACCATAACATTGTTAATGATATGTTTATTCACTTGAATAGTTTTATAATTATTGTAATATAAATGTTAAGTTTGTAAAACTACAAAATCATATGAACAAACCTTGATAGGTTAAATAATTTTGAAATAATTTTTTAATTTTTAGATATTCAAATTTAGAAAAAAAAAAAAAAAACAGAAAATGATAAAGACAATTTCAACCTTTCCACCTCTATAAATTGAAACCATTTTCCCCTTTATTGCATCACAAAAACAAATCAACTAATTGAAGAAATTTTTATCCCAGAACAGAAACATTGTAAAATGAAAGTCATATATAAAGTTGAGAATAAAATGAAATAAAAAACCCCCCACAGTATTTTTCTTAATTAAAACTATAAAGACGTAAATGATGCGGCTGACAATAATATATAACTTTCATTTCCGCAATATATATATCTCATTTTGAGGTTTGATGATATAACATGTAAATTTTCTCTAATTTGGAAAATTACATATCATATTCCGGAGGTTTGCTTCTATATAATAAATAAGTTCATTTGTTAGTTAAAATTTACCGAATTTGATTATATTAACAAAAGAATTTAATAGAAATCTACATTTACCATCGATTGACTTATTACTAATTTACTGCAAGTCAAATAAATTTTTGGGTAAATTATAGATTGTCATCCGAACTATAGGCCTTTTTATACTTTACCCACCGAATTATTTTTTGTGTCAACTCAGCTTCCAAACTTTGTGTTTTTTTTTTTTCACTTTGCCATCTGATTCCATTTTTTCGCATTTTTTCAGCCGGAATCAAAATTTTCTACACATTCTACAAATTTTGCCACAAATTCTCCAACACAAGCTAAAATTTCACAAATATATTTACAAAAAGGACAAATGTTAGCTAAATTTAAGCTAAAATTTGTAAATGGGTTTGTCAAATTTTGTCCTTTTTGTAAATGTGTTCGTGAAATTTTAGCTCGGATGTGATTTTTCTTGTAAGAATATTCAAAAAATTGGAGAATTTGTGGTAAAATTTGTAGAATGTGTGGAAAATTTTGATTTCGGTTGAAAAAATAGAATTAGATGGCAAAGTGAAAAAAAAAAACACAAAGTTTGAAAACTAAGTTGACACAAAAAATAGTTCGGTGGGTAAAGTGTAAGAGGACCTATAGTTCGGAGGGCAATTTGTAATTTACCCTAAATTTTTTTATGACTAAATTATTTTTATATATCTTCACACGTTAATGCATGTGATGAGGTATATCTCCATCGTTATAAATATAATTTAGTCACAAAAAAATTGTTTGACCTACAATAAGTCGGTAATAAGTCAATCGAGGATAAATGTCGATTTTCATCCATTTTTTTTTAATATCAATAAATTTAATAAATGGTCTATTTGTTAGACGGAAGCAAAATTTTAGGGGTACAAAATATAAATTTTCAAAGTACAAGAAGTCTACACATAATTTCACAAAATCTCAGGAGAGGATGGAGGGAGTGTAAATTGTAATTCTCCCACACATAGATACATATTTGGTGAATAGCCATTGAAAACGTGACATATTGGCGAAAGTGAGCATTTGTGTTTGAAGGTTAGGATGATGTTATAGGTCTAAAGCATATAACAAGTTCAACTGTATGGAACTTCTATACCATAATTCCAATCCAATATTACTTAGTTCCAGACTAGTCCAGGACCTTCCTATTATTTCCAGAAGCTGTCCAACTAACTGCCCACTTTTGTGTTCTCTTATAATTTAATTCACGTCCTTGATTTAATTATAAAATACTCTTATTATTTTAAAAAATATAGTTACATCCTCTGTCAAAAACAGATGTAAAATAATAATAATAATGAAACTATTGAATAACATTTAGTCTGATCTTAGCTGTTGCTTCTAAATTGGCACATAGCAGTTTACTTGGTGCGGTTTTTACAATTTTTAATATATTGATAAATTTTACAAGTTTATAGTCATCTCACTTATAAAATTATGTAAATTTTAGACTTGTTCCAAATACATGATACATATAGTACCAAGTAAGTATTTTAAAATTACGTACAAAGTAAATTTAACATCTAATAACAGTGGTCTAATTCTTTACTGGAGAAAAAAATGTGTTTTACTTTTTTAATATGAAGTATACTTTTATGTGTAAGGTGCTAAATGTTTAATTTTGTATTTACAATTATTAAATAGCATAACTGCCTCTAATGTATGAAATCTAGAAATCAGTCTAAATTTAAAGGATATGATGTAATAGATATTAATGGAATGACTCCAATAAATGAAAGCTAAAACCAGTCCAGGATAAAAAGACAATGCAACACGGTCCGCGCCCTCCATCAATACAACAATGAAAGATCAAACTTTTCTTACCAATATATAAGCTCACTCAAGAAAGAGTGGGAAAGGGACTTTGGGGAAAGAAGAGGGGAAAAAATAGAGAGAAACGAACTTGATCTAATTACAAAAATTGGAGTTTGATCTAGTTACAAACGATTCGGTTGATATAGTTTGAATTATTTTTTGGGATATTTACACTCCTCTTCCTCGAGGTTTTGTGTAATTATACATAGACCTCATGTGGCTTGAAAAATTACATCTAACACCTCTGAAGTTTTCTTCCATCTAACGAATAAGTCCTTTCGATAGTTAAAATCTATCAAATTTATTGATATTAACAAAAAAATTAAATATAAATTGATATTTACCATTGATTGACTTAAACTAATTTATTATAGGTCAAGTATTTTTTTTGGGCTAAACTACCCTTATAATGGTGAAGATATACCTCCTCACATGCATTAACGCGTGAAGACGTATGTGAGTGATTTGATTATAAAAAATTATTTGAATTGCTATAAATTAGTAATAAGTCAATTAAAGGTGAATATATAGTTTTTTTTTTTTTTTTTCGATTTTTTTGTCAATATCAGCAAATTCGGTAAATTTAAACTAATGGAGGAATATATTTGTTAGAAGGAAACAAATCTAAGAGATGTAATTTCCTAAACCATTGAGGAATTTACGTGTAATTACACCAAACCTCAGGGGAGGGAAGTAATATCAACTTGACATCGTCTATGAGAAATTAGCCTAGAATGTTGGAGATGCAGACTAGGTCAAAGGCCCAAGACGCTATAATGGTGGAACAAGGAAGCTAAGAGGAGTTGGAGGAGAATCCAACCTCTAAAGCAGAGACATTAGGAGTTAAGAGGCAGATCCACCTTAAGAGGCGAATCCAACCCCTAAAGCGGAGACATCATGAATTAGAGGCAGATCCACCCCAAAAGAAATTAGAGGCGAATCACCCCAGAAGCAAAGACAGAGGTTGGAGTTGGAAGCGGAGACAACAGGAGTTGGAGACAGATCCATCTCAGGAGGAGTTGGAGGCAAAATCACCCATGAAGTAGAAACAAGAGGAGTGGGAGAGAGATCCACCCCAAGAGGAGTTGGAAGTGAATCCACCTTAAGAGGAGTTGGAGGCGAATCTACTCTAGGACTTCTTACAATAAAATTCTAACCCAACAAAATTACTGTTTACATTTTATGTAAAACAGCATATCTAAATTGTTTCTATGTTTTGTTCCGATCTATCTGTCCGCAAAATTAGTTCGAATTGTGATTCACGTGATCTCATAACTATTCATTGTATCCAACAATAACATCCATGAAAATTTTAAATATGCAAAGAGCTTAGCAAGAAATAACGATATATAGTTATTTATGTAATTTTGTACCCCAATTTTATTTGACAACTGGTCCAGAGATAAAAAATAATAACAGTAACAGAATAAATTTTAAATTAAAAAAACACACACACACACACAAATAGGCATAGGACAATTTTATCTTCAGCAGCTGTTGGCAAATGGGGTTGGCGGGAAATTAGTTGCAAACTTGGAATAACAGCTATCACATGATATTGCAAATATCTAGCAGATATTTTCAGACTCTTTTGAAAGATTTTTTGTACATAAAAGCCTCAAACATTCATTGATATTTTAGGTAATATTAGTGCCTTCTGCATCTGTCCTTTTCATTGCTATAATTTGAAAATACAACTTCCTCCCTATGTATTGCAAGTTTGTGTTGGCTGCAGAATTTTTACAACCCAAAAGAACAAGGAAAACCAAAAAAAGAAGAGAAATTCTATGCTACTGCTTGGTTATTGAACAAGTAGCTAAGTAAGCTGTTGTATGCGTTCGTGGGAGTATATCACTGAAGTACTGAAATTACAATACATATAATCTAATAATACACGACTTCGAACATGTGAAAAGGTTAAGTAAAGTACATATCACCACATATGATCTAATAGCACAACTCTGCATGGACAATATTAGAAAGTGATAGTCGTAGATCAATTTTAATAAATGTCATGTATTTAGTTGTTCTCCATACTTATTCGCCTGAACCATTTGGTACTATCAGAAGATGTCATAATACATCAACTCAAGAATCTTCCACAGGATAAACTACATGCATACCATCTGATGTTCTCAGGTTTTCATATATCTGGGCTCATACTTAGATCTCAGTATCTGGGGATTGAAGATGACAATATTTGCCTTTAAAGTTAGTCTGCCACAGGAAAAGCAGATCCAATTTTGTTGCCGAGACGATAGCACTTGATGTTTACAGGGTAGGGACCAAGCTCAACATGGTTTTCTTCCCCTCCCACGTAGAAGCAGAGAGTATAAATTGCAATTTCAAACTCAGGGCTCACTCCAATCAATGTGCTTGAGACAGATTTCAGAACACCATTCCATTCAAACTGAATAGTAAGTAATTGTGTCTCTGAATCGGGCTGCAAGAGCAAGAGAAAATTGAATTCAAAAGCCCACATGAGTACTAGAGTTATCAAGGGAGAAGATGAAAACATTAAGGTAATATCCTCCGTTTAACAACTCATTTGCAGAAAAAGAAAGAAGGAAGAATTGGAGCCTTGGATGATACTAGACATCAAGTACATGGAATAATACAGTTCATTTCAGGAACAGAAAAATTATTCGGCTAGCTACTGGATAAAGATAACACTTCAGCTACTAATTACTGTAACATTACAAAGCAGTACCAGTCAGTCACCTGGAATGCATGGTGTCTAGAAACCGAGAAACACAAAACACAACAGAACAGGGCTTCTCCAACGAACTAAAGAATAAAAAATGTTGAATTTACATGTTCAGACAAGTTCAACTTTTATGTATGCAAATAGATCTCTATACTAATGCATGAAAGTGAGAATATTCAAATTGATTTTATATAGACTGGTTTTCCATTTTTTAGTAAAGAACTACCCAGTATAAAATATTTTCATTACAGGTTATTTAAGAAAAAAGCCACAATTCTTTCCAAATAGGTTGAAGATTGTATAAGTAGACGTCAAAACCTTGAGTGAATCAAGCAGTGTGCATAGGAAAAGCAATAAATTTTTCCTTCATATTGTCTCAAGTAGAATGCCAAGCAAATGAATTACTCGTCTAAAATTGAATGCTCCAATCTTCTGTTTGGGATGCCCAGAAATTGTGTCCCATCCCTAAAATGACAATTTTCTTAACCAAGCACCTATCACTAACTTTTGAGGGCAGAAATGGTAAAGATAACCAAAACTTCCTCTTCTTCAACTCCATGCAAATTAAAAGTGAGAGGCTCACATTGTGATGGAGTAGGATAGAGGATGACTAGAACCCCAAATACCTCGTGAAGATTTCTTCCATATGTGTGGCCTATAAAATACCAGATCAAAACAGTGTGCATAGGAAAAGCAATAGTTTTTTGTCTTCATTAAGCACACAAATTCAATGCTTTTGGCAGTCCTCAACAAATTAGAATCAATATTTCGACTACATTACTTCTCCAATTATGTTCTCCTGTTTAAAGCTTAAGAGCTAAAAGAAGGATCATTACAATGATGGCTCCATTGCAAATGAAATATATCGTGTTAGTTTTGTCAGGCTTTCCAGTAATGACATATGTAACAAAGCATGTGAAGATTTAGACTTGAGGATTATTTGACCTCTCATGTTTGATGTACCGAAGCCCTTTTTTCAGCAAACTCCTCCTTGCCTATATATTACTAGTACTCCACATTTCATTAGAATTTTCAAGATTTAGTAGTTAACATACTTTATGATTGAACTGATGCTCTAATATTGGACTCCATGTTCTCTGACTTGGTATTGCAAAGCCTCAAGTCTCTAGTCAAGCTTCAAGCCATCTGCAAAGCCTCCAGTCTCTAGTCAGTCTTCAAGCTATCCTTGATTATCTTAATTATTTTAAAAAAATTTAGAACTTTCTTTTTCTTGGTTAAAATGATTTTGTGATATGTTGATAAATTTATTTTGGGTATGTCTTAAACAATATAATTCCAAAACCACAAATAGACATCCACTCTTTTTTCTCGATATTTTTCATATTTCAGATATTTCACATCTTCAAGTACAGTTTTGATATACAAAGAATCAAGCAGGAGAAGGGAATCACTAGAGGTAAACAAGCAACAGTATGACCATTTGATCAAATTAAACAAAGTTAACATGATGAATTTCATCTCTTCGCTTTCATAGCTTCTAATTTATGTAACTTCGTCAAATAACAACTTTGTATTAACTAACAACAAAAGAATCACCTTAGGCTTTACATGTCATATCGATGCAATTTCCAAAAGCAAAATGAGTTTTTCTTTTAATCATAGCAACCACGACATAAAATGAAATATCCAATTTTCCAGCTCAAATATTGCATTAGAAGTGAAAACATTTCAGTTTTTCATTTAAACAGCCAACTAATTTTAGTTATACTGTTATAAACTAATTTCAACAGTTGGCCTACTCTTAACAAGATCTTCATGCGTATCAGTATTTCACTTCATGTACAGCAAACATGTAATTACGTAAATACATATATACAAGCACGCTATCCATGCACTTATATAGATACAGAACACTATGCTGCTGTTCCTGATCATACATTGACTGTAAAGGATTCATGAGAACCAGCAGATTTTGACTGAGTGAATCTACTACTCTCTCTTACCAGACTGAACCCATGTGCAACAATACAAAGCCAAAATGTGTAATATGTTGACTGTACTGACCTTCTGACAATATTTATATTACAAAATTTTGAAATCCTAAAAATTTGTCATACGTCATATTATTTGAGTACTTTAAATGACTTAGTTAAATTGTAAATTGCTGCATTATAAGGGAAAATTGAAGTTAAGTATCAAGGGGAAACTAAAATTGGAGATGGTTCCACCGTATTGATGACCTACTTAAGAAAACAAATTTGGCAAGTGCAAGTAAAGTCACTAACCATTTCGCCACGCCTTCGAGGAAAAACATAGCCTTGATAGTCTACCCTCCCCTTTGCCTCCTCTAGATAGAACTGCAAAAAATGTACATATCAGTAATTAATTGCTAGAAAGGGTCTGGGATTCCGCACATAACGCAACAGAAATTAGAACAATGAGAAACCAAATGAAACTACGAAATGTTGCATACAGTTTGCTTATTGATATTGGACTTATATTTGGTGTAAAGCGTGGATCAAACACAAAAATCTTTAACTTTAAATGGTGAAATGAAATAATTTTGGTTGCTGATTACAGCATTCATGCGTTACATGGGTTAATTTTTAACAAAGAGTAACTCAGGGAATTTAAAGATCAACTATTAAGTATTAACAGCAAATAGAAATTAATAATCTTTCATGTCTTTTGCCGCAATATCAGAAACTTCTATATCCGACTCTTCAGAAACTACGAAATCAGTGACATCTTTCTCCACATTCATTATGCATTCAGAGTACTCATTGCAGAATAGGGATAACCTTACTCATAACAAAATTATGACCTTCTACTTGCCAAACATTGATATTGTGCACGAGTCTATAGAGTCCCAAATAAAAGCTTTAGTAGAGAAGACAACTTTTAGAGAAGAACCTGAATCCAGTTATGAAATCCAGAAACTTCTTGCTCTCTCCGTTGTTTGATCTCTCCAACAAAAACATGTTCAAAAGCAGAAGAAGAGCTGGATGTGCCACCTCGGCCATAAAGATCAAACCAGAGACTTGCCATCATTCTCTTGAAATCTTGATAACTCTCAGGTGCAATGCCCTTGGTCAATAGATACTTGTAAAGGTATTTAATTGGTGCAGTTCTACTGATCTCTTCTATAAATGCTTCTTGCTCTTGTCTCTCTTCAGCTGTTACAACTTCCTTATACCCTTCATGTGGATTATAATTATCTAGAAGAGAACAGAAGCGTGAAAAGGTGGGCCTCCTGAATATATCTTCACTCAACCAGGAAAATAGGCTCCCTTCAGCCATATCACCCTTCTGGTAAACCTTCTTCCCTTCACCACAATCAATCTCATAATCTTTGCCAGGTACTAAGCGGTTCAAATCAAGCTCCCAGAGTTTGTTAAGAGCCTTTGACAAATCAGCCAGCTCTTCTTCAGTGGGTTCTAGGTTAACACCATAATCAACGTCACTAGAATACTCTTGCTCATTAATAGGGCGTTTGTAACTGTTGCGCTGATCCATATGTACCTGGTCAGCAAGCACTATAGATAGTTCATGAAATGGTAACACTGAAGCAAGGATTGATCAATTCAGAAAGAATAGATAAAATGAAAGAAGCTGCGCAAGCTCATAGACCAGACAATCATGGGATATTGGAAAACTGGTCAAGTCGTTAAACATACAACTTACGGAAAACCCAAAAACTACTAACGGCCAAAAAGCAAGCTAAATGTGAAATTTTACAAAAATTAAAAGCACTAGAATTTAATCTAATCATGAAGCATAACAAATCCTGTCACAAACAGTATGACATCATTGAATTTATTAGGAATACAACATATCTTAACGGTCATAGCAGTTGATGCTGGCAAGCTATAGGCAGCTGTGGCTTAATGAACTAGGATTTAAGTTCCTTGATCGAGACAAAGAAGCAACTTGAGAATCACCTCAGTTCCAGCTTCTCAACCAGAGGAGCTATCTACCATGAAATTAGAACTTTCAGTACTCTGCTAAAAGAAATACCCACTCAAAACTCTGGTTACTCAAACAACAGATTTCCGTCATATTATTAAACATAGTTTGTCTACATGCACATAATATCCAGTGTAAATATAAGACCACCAAGAAATTATAGCAAGGAAATTTCAATGAAGTACAATGGTTTGGACCACATCAGACAAACTGAGTCCTAAATAGAGTTTAGGGAAATCAAATGATAATATCTGACGAAGTTCTACTGAGACCTTATGATGCTGCTTGGAAGGTTTTTTTTGGACAGTCTCCCAACCATCATTATTTGCGCCTCCATCCTGTATATGAGCCAAAACCAGCAAATTAGAAAGAAAAACTTCAATATTTAGAAGTAATATTGATAATGAGGCAATACAATCTCTTGGTTTCTGATGGTCCTGAGAAAATCTTCTCTCTCACTAATTTCATTAACTCCATGCAATCCATGCATTTGAGACATCAGTAAGCATACCAATTATTGGAAAATCACATCAAAAGAATCATGATTGGGAACTGAAAAATAAAGACAGTATCTTTTCTATGTGAATTTAAGATACCCTCTGGTGGCATCACTGCATCAAGCAAAACTCATTCAACTGAAGCTACAAAAAGCGCTTCACTTGGACATGGAAATTTAAATCAGTAACTCTTAATTGGTTTCTTTTATTCTTTTCCTTTTTTTTTTTTTTTTTTCTCTATTTCTTTTAGGCTACAAACTAGAACAGATGGACAAGTATCACCATCAGAACCAACAACATCAGCAAATAAATAAAAACATTGACCTTCTGGGGTCTCATCGTCGGCTGAGACTCTCCTGATTCCCACTCATTTCTTCCATATCTTTCTTCCTGCCATACAGAAACACACAAAGCATGCAAACAGTACTTGGCTGTAATGTCTCTACAATCTCCAAAGAATGAAAGGAATCATCAGACTTGAAGAAAACAAGTAAAATAACCTGTCCGCCGGGGCGACGTCTAGTGTCATGATCAGCGTTGGAACTGATCCGATCATGGTCTTCCGACCCCCCAGATACCACCTGCGCATTTTTCAGCACAAACTGTAATAGTACCCAGAAACACTAGACACAGGCTATTATGCAACAGATAACCAGAGAGAGAGAGAGAGAGGAAGGATCTGCGCCAACCTGCGACCAAGTCGATCTGGATCGTTCGTCCCTTTCATCTCGATCATCACCACGCTCAGGATGACCCAGTGCTAAATCAACGAGGTTCTTGACTAGCCCATCCATTGCAGATGCGAATTCAGTAAAACAGTAACGTGGGATTGAGAAATGTGAAGTAGAGAAATGAGGAGATGTAGAACGTATTTATGATCTGATGTGAAGTAGTTAAGGAAAGTGAGACAGTTGGCATTGGCGGGGGAACGGAAAGCCACTTGCTTTTATTTATTAAGTTTTGGGGTTTAAAGCGTTGTTGCCGACCAAAGACGTGCTTTGACTTTTCATTTACTCAATTTTCTTCTTCTTCTTCTTCTTTTTTTTTTTTGATTAATTTGCATACTGAAATTTTAAATTAGCATTTGGATTTACAGAAGAAAAATAAAAATTTGAGTTTTGTTAGCGTGGGTTATTTATTTTTTATATAATACTTCTTTTATTTAATTTACGATGATATTTTTTTAATTCCTTTAAGAGCATTCACATCTTGGATGTCAATCGGCATTGATGTTAATGCTAGAGAGTGGGGGCTGCATAATGGTATCAAAACTTTGGTAGATGCCCACAAACTTCTTGATAACATCATTAGTGGCCATGGTCCGTGACTTTCTTGTTCGATTTGACTTGAATTCGTATATATATGGACTCATGGTAACTACTAGATTTGACTTGACCTCATGGCCCTCAAAACCAAGAGGGATTAAAAAATTTGAAGCACTCTTCCGATCGCAATGTCAAAAAATGAATATTTGGATTGTTGAAATACCGTTACGCTACATTGATAAGACATTCAATTTATCCTGTCAATGTCCAAAACCGTATTATCATGGCATATTGATTAGTGCACAATTTTTCGTGAATCGAAATGTTGAAAAATCCACCGAAATTGAAAATACCTAATCTTGTCCATATATAGGCGCATGTGTGTTTACTACTATTGGTACTAACCCAAAGTGGTCTAATTGGAGATAGGCAATGTACATGGAGTGGTTGCCCCAACGATGATATGCTTCTGTACTTTCATCACTTCACCGTGAAACTATACTTGGATTTAGATGTATAATTGCCTATTGGGGTGTTTTTTCATTGAAATGCACAATTTCATGACGATGTCGATTGTGTATATACTTTGTTAAATTTTAACTTTGTTGAATGGTGACCCAAAATTGTCCATTTGTCGATGTCGTTTAATGTTTGTTTTCGGGGAATCGAAATGTCAGCATTATGTTATGTAGATGTTGTGGCTAGCATCAATGGTAAACATATAAGTGTTAAAGGGCTTTGATTGTATCTATATACTTTCTGATTTGAGTTGTAGAACAAATTTGCAAGAATGCAAGCAAAGGCGTAATCTTGGTAAGAAGAGGGTGGGTCAATGCAGGGGAAATTGGATAGAGAAGAAAATGTGGCAACGAATACTTTCTAGTTAATTGTGAGGGATGGTTGGAAGTGTGAAAATGATTTTTGAAGTTGCTGGCTCCAAATATTGAAAGTATTCCCATTTTCAAACATTAATATTGTGCCACGTTATTATACATGTATGGAAAAAAAACTATAATTCGTTTATCAATATAATGTCAAAAAGTGGTTTTAGATGGGACGAAAGCAAGAATTATATTTGAAAATAATTATTATTTGTGATGAACATGTTAAGACACGTATACCAAAGGCTATCAAATATGATCATGTACTAAACGTAATTTTAAAATTTTCGTGTCTCAAATTATTCAGAGTGATATAAATCTTGACCTTTCCTCGCTTGGAGCAAAATATTTGGAAAATGTAGGACCACATGGGGAGAATGCACATGACATTTGTGATGCCGCTACAACAACAAATAATGAAGAAACGGAGGATATCCTATAATATTATGTATCATTTTAAAATATCTTGCTCAAAATAATTATTGTTCGAGAACGTTTAGTTGTTAAAGAAAATCTCTAAGAACTTGATCTAGTTATATAAAAATCATAAAATATGAATTCAAATAAAAAATATTGTTGAAAACCTAAAAACAAATTTTAAAATAAAATTAAATCAACCACTCAAAAAATTATAGTAAAAAAGATTTGTCAAGCAAAATTTAAGAAACTGTTTACCTAAGAGAAAAAAATACCATAATTTATACTTGCACCTCACGTGCATGATCACATCTTTTCTTGTAGCATAAGTGATTATATATTTTCTCTCAAAGGAAGAGAACTACAAAACATTGTTGAATTTTTTAACCATAAGAATTTTTTTAAAAGAGTTTGGATTTTAAATATTAATGAGAAAAAAAGAAGAATTACTAATTGTTTGTTTAAATTTAAATAAATAATTTAATTGATCATAAAAAAGTCTAGCTACATAAATGAATTTGATTGGGACAAAATCAAATTAAAAAATTGAGCAAAAGACACGACAAAATTTATACTTATTTATTTTGATATCGATTACATGAATATAGACTGTTGAATTGAAAAAATAAATTGGTTTGAACTTGAATTTAATAAGTTTTCTATGTGGGTTCAAATATATAAACTGTAACCTGAATTTGACTACTAAAAAAATTAAGTAATTTGTCCCAAAATAGAGAGGATAAGAATCATAGCAAAACACATATACAATTTATTATAACCTACACGATGTAAGAATCTATTTTTCTTAAAAGTTTTCATAAAACAATCAAACCAGAACTACATTATCTTAATAATTGTATGAAATAATTGATTTAGTAGCAAAAAACAAACAAAAGCCAAGAGATATACAGAAAACTAATAGAAACCAACAAAACTCACAAATTTTTCTATCGAATTATAAATTCATTAAAGACATTTCATAAAAAAATCTTACGAATTTTCAATTATTATAAACTATATGACAATTACGATATTAGTACTTGAAACATAATAATTTTAATTATATTTTTTATAAAACAATTTAGAGTTTAAAAAATATTTATAATTTTTTTAACTATTATTTAAAAATAAACTACTATTAATTAAAATACATAACGAGTTTGTTCCATACTAGCTTATTAAAAAATCAAAATAGAACAAAGTAACAATGGTTAATTTTTTTTTAAACTTTCTTTCGAGATCTATACTATGATGTCCACAAGACTGTAAATGCATTACATAAGACCAAATCAAGTAATTTCGCATGCTAGAGTTTAATATATACAATTTTTTCAACTATTCATAATAGTAATACATTTCTTAACCAAAGTAATATTCATAATCAATGAAGACCAAAATATATACGAAAAAACCATAAACTACCAAAGTTTAGTAAAACTATACTTGAGTAAACTAAAATATTATACTAAAATAATATTATAGAAAAAATATAAAAATAAAAGATTACTCCATTAATCATAACAAAAATATCCTAGAACATAGTTTTCACTGCTTCCAGCTGGACCAAGAGAGTTTTTTCAGGAGAATGTAGTATAATTTCTAAAGTTTTTTTTTAGAGAAAAGTATAATTTTATATTATAAGAGAAGAGGCATGTGTGATTACCCTTAAAAGATTTGACCAAAAATGTATTCATACGTATCCAATGTACATGATGGTCATAAAAACTCAATTGCCTAGAGCTTTGATCATATGCCTGTACCTTCAAGGAGTGAGACAGCAAAGGAGTTTCGTTTCAGAAGGCTTATTATTGAGCATCAGATGTTTGACCTGAAAGCTGTGGGTTATCAATAACCCTTTTAGGCTTCCAATCAGATTCTTCCCGTGGCTGTCTCAAGGCAACAAAGTGAAGAGCATCACTATGCGCTTGGTAAATATGACACGCCCACGGGTAGGAGTCGGGCGCCGACCAAATCTTTTGCTGTTCAAATGTTGTTTCTTCACATATAGATTCGGCAATGCAGTACACATAATCGAGTTCTGGCTCAGAAAAACTTGGCACGGCAACACATCCAAGAGCGACATAACCCTGAGGTGCACGAGGATGCCAAATTGATACGGGGCTTCTGTAGTCATCTAAACAATTTCGCCAGACCTGCACCAAGTAATTATTTGAATATAATCATCTTTTGATTGTGGCCAATCCAATTGACACCAGAGAGTTTTAATGAGACCACATCGGCAAGTTGAGTTTCTATACAGAATTTCTGCTTGTCCTCCAATAATGACTGTTAAAATTCTCAATCATAAAATTTAAAGAAAATTTTACCAGGTCATAACCCACTGGAAAGGCAAACATCTCAGATTTACGATATATAGCAGCAACATTAGGAGGATGGCTGCCAGAACGAGCTATGTCCCCGATTGAGACATACCTGTGAAGTAAAGACTTTGAATTAATATGGTTGATGGTACTACTGATGGTTGCCAAATGAAAGGGAGAAAAACAGTTTTTTCACAATAATATCAGGAGTGTGATTCAAGGTCATATTGAAAACAAATAATGTGCACAACAAACAGATCTAGAACGAAAATTACGTAACAGGAGATTCAACCAACTTACGATGCAAGGTTACAGAATAATAGGTTTTTTAAGAACTTAAGAAAGCTATCAACATACATGGAATCACAACGATTCAAAACAGCACTGTAACAAGCTGCCAGTGACTAATGAAGAGATGCAAGTAAAATAACACTGTTGGAAGATGGCAAATGATCTGCCAGGAAAGTTTTCCATTGGACATTGGAATAAATCCAGAAAATTTCACAGGATGGTAGGCGACGCTTAGTAACATTAACAAGTAATTATTCAATGAGGAGGATACATTAAAAAGTAACATTCAAGAACAGGGAGAAGATGCAACATGTATGCTACTGCTTATGTAAAGAAATTTAGGGGATGTGAGCCCCAGGAGGACATCAGAACTCACCCATCAGGACAAACTGGTCGCCAGATGCTACAAATTTCATCACTGTCCAAACTCTAGCAGTACCAAAAAATGTTTAGAATAGAATACATATCCACAAACTAAACACGGATTAACTCATCCATCAAGGTTGATATTACTGACCTGTTTTCGACACAATGTGCACCGACCTTTTGATTCTCTGTCGCTGCTCCAAATCCTTGCAAAATTAATACTGTGTTCTACAAGTTTCTGCTCATTGGAGACGGAACCTGAAGAAGAAATCGTTGTTGATGTGATAATGGCTCTGTGCTGCTTATGAGATTCTGTTACATCGACTTCATTCAAAGAAGAAACATGTCTTTGGCCTGAGGGAACCTGTGGAAAGGACAAATTTACATGACACAATATAGTGCTCTATCAAATCAAACAGTAATTTGTTGGGAACTACAGACCTGTTTCATATAAGTCTGGTGTGCCTTCCACATCTTACGCACAACTGAGCAGACTCTAACTGCTTGTGGCTGTCCTTCCTCTGATACTTGTTCTGTATTGCACTTTATCACTCGAACGAAGCTTTCACCTCTCCTAAAGCTTTTCAGATGGACAATTAAATGAGAAGGGCTAGGGTAGCCAGCTTTGGCCAACTCCAGTGCCATCACTTCCTCCCATGGCACATCCCACATTATCTTGCAGGGCTTCTTATCCATCTTATCAGGGGCCACACACTACCCCATACAAGAAAGAACGAATCTCAATGTGAAATTAGAAACTATTATTCTAAGCAAAGGAGAGGATAAGCTAAAGAATGAACAGGAGATGCATCCAGCAATTGATTACCTGCACAAGCATGACTCGCCTATTAGTCACTAAAACAATCCGGTGATAGGGTACCACAAAATGCTCCTCATAGCAATCCGACCAGGCAAATTTTGATGGCTCTTTGAATATTTCAGTACATCCAAAATTCCGACTTGCTTCTGCAAGGTAAAGTATCATCTGAAACAGAAATTGAGAAGTCAGATTGTTCCAATTCCATATTTAGAAAACTGTCAGTGCCAGATTCATCATAAAACGGCTTGTGGAGGAGAAAGATAATGTTGTCCAAATTAAACGCTAATCTTTTCTATTAGATAAGCCACATCAGAATTTCAACATCATCAGGACACTCTCTTCATTTAGGAAAATACAAAATTAATTCCTCTGTTTGCCTTGCCAGAGAAAGAAGGAACTGATAGAGCACAAAGAAATTGCATTGTTTGTTCTGGAGGGTGCACCATTAGAAACCTTACAAACATCCTTGTGCGACACATGCTACCTAGTATTTATAAATGTCAAGGCAATAAATAATAGGAAAGCCAGAAATGAATTTAATGAAACCATGACAACATACCTGACCAAGGGCTTCTCTCTCCGAGTACTCTCGTAGTACATTGTCAGAATGAAATACCCGTGGATTCCGAATTCGCTGGAAGTTTCTCTTGTTGTTGAGAATCTCTAAGAACCTGGAGCAACTTGCACCGATTCCATCAACAGTCAATGAGAAAAAATCTAATGCCCCACTCACTGGCTGTACAAAAAATCCCAGGAAAGCTTGTCCAAGCCCATGGGCAAGGCCAAGAAGACCATTCTGCCTAGCACTCTCCACAGGTTTCCTCACAACTCCTGACACTCCAAAAGCAAAACCTTGTGCAAGAGCTTCAGTTCCTTGTACAATTCCATCACCAACACCAGTAATCCTCCTTGACCACACCTGCGTCCATTTCTTAACATCAGTAAGAACTTAAATCTCCTGTCAGTTGAGAAAATACTGGGACAATGTTACCTGCTTTGAACGAAGCTGTAGAAATTGCCCATCAGTTGAGAGCTCAGCAAAACCTTTGCTAAGAGACGCCAACGTGGAGCTTGTCATTCCAAGGACATCTACAGAAAAAATTAAATGCAATGGATTATGGATAAGATCTCTCCATATGCGGTTTCCAATGGCAGATATCACAGCACTCTTCCGCAGAAATCTGTCTCTGTGCGTAACTTTCCGAAGATGTACCTGAAACAGAGGAACATCTAGCAATTAATTTATGCACTTTCTAGTGTATATTGACAAAAGAAATGGTTTTAAAAAACAAACTCATGCTTTACCAACAATTACACATCAGAAACCATAATTTACAGTATAATCATAAAAGCAATCCAATGAACGCAGAGGCTGTCGGCACTTATAGGATCTAAAGATATTCCACAGGTAGTCAAATGATCAAGGATGGGATGCCAAACAAGACACCAGTATTCCCCATCAACGTCCGGAAACATGCTTTGACATGTCAGAATAAATGCAGATCAAATGTAATTGGACAATGGTTCCTGGATTCATACAAACAACAGTGTTTTTATCTCTCGACAAAGCTCATGCTCATGTGTGCATGTAGCATCAGCGAGGGATGATCCTTCCACTTCACAAGGAATCCCCCGAAAGCATAATCGAGATGAACCAATCATTCCATCCTCTACAGTGTCCTGAACAACATTTTTATGAAGGCGACCAAGGGGAGCAGTCGTGACACAGTATTGGAAGGAGCGGCCTCCAAGAGGACCGGAATCCATAGCCATTGAAGGAGGTCCAAAAGCGCCCTTTATGAAGGGTAAAATCCTCAACACTTAGGAAATGGATCAATACCTAATCTCAAGGGAAAAGTTCAAGCCAATAAGAACTAGGCCCCAATTTTGGACGGTTAAAATACTGATAGCCTGAGGTGGCACTTCCAGATGTATTTCATGATCATGATGAGGACCATTATATTCATCAACATTGAACTATACATGTGTCTCAGGATTCTCAGCAACAAGTTTATAATCAACATTATGCATAACAACATGCATATGCAGTGCAAATAGGTAAAAGGATGAGGTAAACAGGGTGGGGGCGGTTAACCAGTAGAGACTAGAAAAGGACTCATGCTGGTAGCTCTCTAAGTAGAACCTTACAAGCAAATTCAGCAATAAACAATAACAATACCGTGCTGCTTACAGTGCACACAAAAACTATGTAGACTACGATTTGCAGATCAAATTGGGATGAGATGCAGACTGGTACTAAAAGGTTGCCGAAAGTATCTTTCAAAAATGACTTGCGCTTAACATCTCTAACAGACTATTGATGTGGGCAGCCTAACAGATCACCTCTTGAATGAATAGCTTGGCAAGATGTGAAGCATCACAAGATTTAATGCAAGGTAAAAAATTATGCTATCGTAGAAACAGGTATAGTTTTGGAAACTCAACCTATTCATGCCTAGAACTGAGGTTCCATGGAGAAACCTAAACGCAGAATGCTCAGAGTTGAAACAACCCCTAGCGGAACTAAATAATAAAAAACATGGCTTAGCATGCAACCACTGAAAAAAGCTTCCATTTCAACAAAATAGGAAACCTAATCGAAGAGCATTTTCATTTTCTTAATGTGACCTTGTGTCTTATTTTTCCTATGATATTTCCGAGAAACTATCTAGTTTTCCAATTTCTCTACGGAACTTCCCATTTTCTTTGGGGTTAAACACTCTTTACCCCTATCAACTATACTCAAAGTCCGACTCACAACCCCCAAACCTGAAACTAGTAAATATAACACTTGCACACTTAAATTAATTATGTGGACAAGAGTAACCCTTAAAGCAATGCATATCTGTATATTTTTGTATGAACACAATATATTTTAATATTTTGAACGTTAAATCAACACTAACTTATTTCTTCACTAGGAGAAAAAAATAATCTTAATGAAAATATAGAAAGAGTAATTAGTAACTTAAGCAATGTAAATCCAATTAAACTAAAAAATTTAACCAACTGACCACATTTTTTGAAAAAGATTAAAAAAAAAATGTTCTAATTTTTCAAAAGATATATCTGATAATGAAGATGCAATTATTCGTCTTCGTGTAAAAATGTCTAGATTAAGTAGTTAATAACTTAAGCAAGAAGTAATAATAGCTCTTTAGGTTATTTTCTAGTATTTGATGTTTGAATGACTTGACTTAATAATTTATTTTTTGTTATAATCAAAATATATTATTTTTAATCCTAAAGATCTAGCAGCATTAATGTACAAGGACACAATGAGTTTAAGTACACATACAATTAACTTGGAACTTGCGATACCACCAGCAAATTGGAATATATTCTATCTTGCACACTGAACTCTAATACTGCCATCACAACACTAACTAATTAACATGGCTCGACTAAAAAGAACTTACAGTTATGATGGACGTAGTCAAATCTCATGAGCTATCAAGTATGTCCCACGTTTGTAATTTTACATTTATTTTTTTTAATATTCAATGAACATAATCCATGTCTAAGATAGCGTGACAATCTCCAGCATAAGTAGAATCTCGCTATTTGGTATCATCCAGCAGTTTCTCGCCACTGTAATAGGATCTCCATCTTGGGTTGGGACACCCCCGACATTTGGTGCTAGATGCATCAGATGCAACCGCAAAAACGGAAGAAAAATTAGGCTGCTGATAATTAGGTGCTTTAGTTATTTTTAACTTAATCCCCTCAAAACATCTTACTATAAACTGTAGACAAACAAAATTATCCCTTGACTCATAAATTAATGATGAGAACGGCATGTGACTAAAATATGGGTGAAACATCTAAATGAGCTGGATCATGGAAAATAAAGACCTCATACACATCTTGGTTCTTCCTAGTCTTTTGTGGCAATCATCCTAAATTAGCAATGGCCTCGTTAGGTCAAGAGAAACTACACCTACAAATATAAAATAAGACCAGAGATTTACATGAATCAATATTTTCTTAATGTAAACACACAACTTAGATACCCAAAGAGAATTCCTGAGCACTTCCCTCAAATGAGTAAGAGCGTTTCTATAACTTATCATACAAGAACATCAAAAAAGACAACTATAACTTCTGAATGAAATGTCCGAAGAGTGTTCAGTCATAAACCGTAAAGGTGCTGGGATATGAAACAACCCAAAAGGCATTATCCTAGTAGCCTTGAACAAAGTCTTTTACTAATAATCCCTGGGGATGATCCTAATTGATGATAACCTTGCTGCCAATTGATATTTGGAAAAGGCAAGAACCAACTAAGTGAGCCAACATATCACCAATCCTAAATAAAGCAAAACTATATTTGAGGATGATCTTGTTCTTTCTTGTATGTGAGGGCTAGGAAAGTAATTTATCATATATTATTCCTTTTTTAGTGAAAAATTATATATGGAGACACCATCAGGTGGTTTTGTAAATTCATTCTTTGTTTAATTCAACATGTATTTTGAAATGGACAGTTTTCTATTTTTCATATTTAATTTAGACATCAATCAATAAACAAGCAGCAACATCAGACCTGAATTTTAAATGCATTCCCAACAGCTGAAAGAACAGGGCCCCATACACCCAGAAGCCCGTGTGGCCTTTGAGCTGGTGCAGTCTCCAAAGTGACCTTCAGCCTCACCTCAGAAATGTCAATCAAGCTGCAACGACAGGGAAAAGAAGTTACTACAAATTAATATTAACAGATAGAATTAGGAATTCCAGCAAATAGCATTCTTGGAAAGATGCCAGCAGCAGGAGGCTGCTAATGAAAGCACCAGATAAAGAGCTATAGAAATTTATTTCAAGCAATTGATGCTTACTCTACACGTATTTCAGGATCAACTTGAGTGACACTGGAGTTCTGAGGAATGCGATCTAATTGGAGATTGTTGAAGAAATCTACCAAAGCCCAGATGATTGGCTCATGGATGCTAAGCCTCCAACTTTTATCAATTACCTGTCAGATAATAAAAGGATTGGTAATACCCTTTGTGAGACTATACTCAAAAGTTACTTCAGCTCAGTACTGAATTATCTTCAAGACATTACCCGAATGTAAACATATGGGTAAATCTGAGACCATCAAGGTTTTCATTGCGCACTGTTACAGTCATCTTGAACACTGGATGATGCACATCGGGAGTCTGTTCAGGTGCTAGAAGTACAGGCATTACCGTCAGGGGGAGCTGATTGTCCAGCTGTATGTAACCGAGAATAAGTTTGAACCTGGCAAAGGAAAAAGCAAAGCAATATGTAACCAGTCAAGATAGTAGCACTCAAGGTCTTGTTTATGCATATAATTGGATCAGGATCACAGATCTGCTGCACATGACAGAGAAAAATGTGACTAAACGTTTGGCTAAGGAAAGAAATGAGGCATGCCATTCATAAGCAGATATCAGTCACTATGCTGCAGACAAAAGAGTTGAGATCAGAGGCAAACTGGACATTACAAGAAATGTTTATGTAATTTGATTAGCACACAACATAAATGTTTCAGAAAATAATGAACCAACAGTGGCAAATGAAAATTATTAAGAAACAGTGCGTTTGTGCGGTAAATTTGTAATTATGCACTTAATGAATAGTTCATAATTTGGTTTCTTATAATTTGGAAGGAATAATTTCTTTCAACAATAATTTTCACATGCTGGAACCTGAGCTATAAATAGAGGAGTCCGGTGTCCAGTGTCCCACATAATCCAAACTAAGAATCAAGGGCTGTCTGTGGATGTAGGCCGAGTGGCTGAACCACACTCTTTCCTATGTTTTTCTAGTGTAACTTACTTTGAACTGAACCAGACATAATAACAAAGGGACTAAAGTGTGTATGAATAGGTCGGATATGGTCAAAGTGATGGTGCTGATTAAAACATAGATATGCTATCAAGTAAAGCTAAAATTTTCATACTGAAGTCCTTGAAACAGTATAAACACCTTTCAAGAGACTATAGTTAACAAAAGCAAATGTAAGAACTGCTACCTGCTTGTAGTCCCACCATCATAGCCAGTCAAATATGATATGAAGAATTTCTCCATGTATAAGTAGACCAACTCTCTTGGTTTGTGGTCCACAACAGAAATACCAACCACACCCAACTCTACTATAAGCTCTAGCGGAGATCCTTGCTCTGGCATCTTAGCTGTGATATGAGAATTTCCGCCCAGCAATAGAGAACCACTTCCTTCTTTTGGAGTTGAAAGTAGTGCATATATGTTCATAAACTTAACAACCTTAATATCACCTATGTTTTCAATATGGAGAAACAAACCAGAGTTGTCACCAATAGATGAGAACCTAGCTTTGTCCAAATCAAATTTGAAGACCCCAGTGTCATTGCCACTATAAACCTCAGTATCAATAACTTTTTGGCCATATGGATCCTCCCAAGAAAATTTTGCTGTTGAAAGTGGCTGTAACTGAATCCAAGCATCTTCACCAAATCCAGTTTGGCGAAATCTTACTGTACAGTTTCTTGTTCTGTTCTCAATCCTGCTCAACGAGATTCATAATTGATCAGAACTATAAAACAGAGTAAAAGATATAGCATCCAGAGAAATGCGAAAAACATTGATGATCTTTATCATCCATGGACCAATGATTTTGATGTCTTGGGTGTATCTGCATTTATAGAAGCTTTAGGCTCTGTCCTTATCTTAATTGTCGGCTAAGTCAATTCATCCCGAAAGGGAGCATTAGAATGTCCGAGCTTTCAGATAATAAAAAGAAAATGGGGAAAAACTGAAAAGGTTTAGAAATTTCCGTTCAGTTTCCTTGAGCAAACTAACTAAAAATTTGGCAACTGATAAGCACCAAGGCATTGGTTTTACTAGATTTCTAACTATTGGAAAGATTCATATATATTCGCCGAAGGGAAATTCTGAAAACTTTTATCCAGTTAAGTTAGAGATAAAAATTAGTCCAAAAGATACTAATATTTCAGCAACTACAGTGAAAACATTCTGCTGCTGACACCAATAAATAGGGAGAACACATGATGATATTTAAAAGAATATTAGAAAAACCCCTGGGAATATTAGCAAACTAGCCTGGAAAAAATGGCTCAACTCTGCTAACCAGAGATGAAGTTGGGAAACAGTCTGGTTTCTTGTGGTCCAGATAATTGTTCTTGGAATTGGAGAACACTGCTAAAGCTAATATATGATGCTTGGAAACTGGTAAAGGCAGGAAGAAGCAGAGAGAGCAGAATGAAACCTACTAACATAATGGATAATGTTCATTGTTTGTAAAATGTAAGGGCTTGGCTCCGAAAAATTCTGATTTTGGTGACTGGGAATGGAATTCTTGTGAGTATGGGTACGTGATAATGAGCGAAATTGGGACCACCTATGTGAACCATCTACTCTGGTGAAGAGGAGCTGTTAGGTAGGTGGGCAAGCGGCAGGGGGGGTGCCTGGTGGCCCATGGGAGGAGGGGTAGAGCCAATGAGGACTTCGGCGTGTCCTCCCTTACAATTTTTTCTTCTTGGTCCATGCATAGGGAGCTTATTTTCCTTTTCATTCTTCTACTTATTTATGTTTTTGATCTTTCAGGATATTCTTGGACGTAATTACCATTGCAATGGCGCATCAGTAACATTTCTTAAACCCGATACCCAGGTGCAGTCCAACTAGTACCGAAAATTGTGGAAATGTGTTATATGGTTGTTTCTAACTTTGCTGAAATCCTTGTTACCCTGATTAAAAATACACTAGAAGTAGTTAAACTAGCAGACATAGAATATCTAGGACAGAGTACCTAATAGGACCATTGGCTGATCCAAGGCGGAATACGACTATAAAACGGGATCCTTCCTCAAATCCTCGAATTTCTGTTCGTAAGAATCTCCGTGTACCATCATGTTTCTTCAGGACCAAAGTAACAGTATCCTCCTTCCCTATTTGAATAGGAAATGACCAATCCGTATCATGCATTCGTACCTATACAATCACCACAAGCACAATAAGAGTGATGTGCTCCACAAGTAAAGGGGGGCATGCATAATGAAACAAAATGTTGTACAAGAGATATGTAAAAAATTAAAACCAACTCTCCAAGTTTTTTCTGATTATTCCCCAATGCTCATATATATTGAGACCCCCATCCTTCACATTATTCAAGTACAATTCAAAAGAATGCCTTCTTTACCTGTGTTAAAACAGCACTGAACCCTTTTACTCCCAGGATATGTGCAAATGGCGCCCAGCACTATTCATTACCACATTAGATGACTAAATGTGGCTATTGTTGTCTCTAAACAACCGACACATACAAAGTTGGACCATAGAGGCAAAATAAAAACCTACTATGCAGACAAGACCTATCATCTCGATTAAGGTAGCAGCATTTACATGCATTCTAGTTGTCATGCAAATTTTCAGAAGGATAAGTTAAAATGATATTTGACCATTGGAACTTACAGAAGCACCATGTTCCTTTACATATATCATCTCCAAAGGCAAATGCAACAAAACTAAATAGTTGCATCTTTATGAAAACTTGATCTGACAAAATTTGCTGAAAAGAGGAAAAGCTGTGGAACTCACCTGAATTTCAGTTGGTCCATCTGTTTTATGGTGTATAAAGGAGACTCTTGTATCAGACACCCATAAAATCCTAGGTTCGTCTTCACTGCTGAACTTCAGAAACATATTTTGACCAACTCTGTTTGTAAAAGTCATAAATGGTCGAACACATATTACCTGACAAAAGGGCAAGTATAAGTTAATATGATAACACACAAATGAATTATGACCAAGGATATAATTACCTTTGTTGGCACAGATTGGTAGGGGCAAGGTTTTGAAGATACAAAGAGTTGCATACAATTGCCGTCAGCATTATAAGCAAAAAGATCCAGCGAGCCATCCTAGAAATTCAGAAATCAAGATGAGCAGAAACCTTAACATACATCAGGATGCAATAAAAGTTCTACTATTTACCATGGCCCCAAGTGGGGAAAGATCTTTAACAGGCCCAAACTGCTCTCCTCCAGATTGGCCTATAGATACAGATAGACCGAGAGATTTGAAATTCAATGCAGATGCAATTGTGTACCCTTCATGTATCTCCTCCTCAGTAATCTCCTCAAGGACGATTTCTTTCACTTTCTTTGTCTGAAGAGAAAGTGGATTCTTCTTTGATCTTCTAGCATTGACATCAACAAGCCTGAAACTAAGTGGTGGGCATCTAGCAATTCCAAGCCAAAATGGGGAAAAGACTTTAATAATTTTCGGCTGCAGAGGCCTTTCATTGGTATGGTTTTGCTCAAGAATGATTTGAGCAATCCTGCAAGCAAAGATGCTGAGGTCTTAACCAACCAAACTGAAAATGCTTCCTTGGCATAGAGAAAGCATAAACGTATAATATATTATTACAACTATAACCTTCCAGAAACTGAACTTCTTAAGTTTATTGTCTTCGATGGTGAATTGTTAGAATCGGATAGGGGAACAGCCTCCTAGAACAGAATATTTAAAAACAAGCACAAAAGAAAATGTCAGACAGAGGAAAAAATAATTAAGTGCTTCTAGGAGAAGACATAGGAAAGTCCACACAGACTGACTTGTTGTGGCAGCCATCCTCTTTGGGGAAGCAAAGAGAAGTACAATGGATTTCTTATGTCAGCATTGTACACCTTGACCGTCTCACCCGATCCCAATACCCCTCTATAGCAGGCAAGAAAATGACCGCTTGCTTGCATCTCAAGAAGAGAAATTTCAGCCACAAGAGGGAGATAATTGGCGATTGATACAGGAGACTTAACCACAATTGTCCAATCCTTAATTGGATTGAAATGAATGTCCTTCGCAATTTCAGTTGCTTGGGTGCTCAAACAAAACCACATGTCGCGCAAATTACTTGATGAGCTTCCACTTATTTCAGAACAATATAAGAGCTTCTCTGTCTCTGTGAGAGTAGAAACACAAATTTCTGAAATTTCTGTTGACCTCTCACCCTGCTGTGACCGAGCAGACATATCCATCACAGAACTCCATGAATATTGATTAGTACCCTCCACATTTAAGGGTTTCAAGTGCAACACATACAAGGCAGACTGAGATAGGCAAGGCAAAGGAAGAGGTACAGTTTCTCCAGGTTTTAGGGGCCCAACAATTATCTCTGACTTAAAATCCTCGGCTGCTCGTTTCCTGTTCCTAATCCACCTCCTTTGCCTTGCATAGTTTACATATCTCAATGAATTGTAAGATTCTGGCCACTTTAAACTTTCAGAATCTGGAGCATAAACCCATCCATCAGCTCTGTTGACAGAATTATCCACATGCCATTCATCAAGCCATTCCCAGCCTGCAGGCAAGTCAAGCCCAGATGCTCTCTGTAGATGACAGATATAGTCAATAGTTGGTCAATTCCCCATATCCAGTCAATATTAAACATTTATCAGAAACAAAACCTGACAACAAATTTCCATTCTTCTCTAAGTATAGTGGCAAAAAGTTTGATATTTTCAGACAAAAAGGAGAAGCCATGATATCAGTAATATAATTAGCAAAGTCATAATGTATTAACTGAAACTGCACCTATTTCGACAATCAACCATTTTGATTACCATACAACAAATTGAAGACTTTTAACGTACTAAACTGGTAATACAATTTAAATGTCACGCTCTGCTTTTCCTATTTCTCTCTCCCTATGTCTCCATATTGTATGTGTAAATAATATACATATATACACACACAGACATATATATGGCATGTTTTAAATACCATATTGGAGACGAACATCTAAAATCTCTGTTTTTACTTTGAGATAACTGTAAGCAACCGCTTGCTATCACTGTAAACCTTTTTTGCTCCACACCAGAAAAAGACAAAATATCCTTCTGTGATCCATTTGGATATCATTTCTGAAAATGCAATATATTTCTAGCTGACGCAAAAGGATAGACGCTAATAAGGATCAGCTCCTAAATATATCTTCAGAGCAGTTATGTTCACTGTAAATAGAAAACAAGAGTGCAATTTGTTTTTTAATATTGTTCTTTTAAAGGGAGATATGAACTCTATTTGTTTCTTACATATTGATCAGGCAGCAAGAAGAATACATTTTTCTGCTTATCGACTTACCCCCTCAAAGTTAGTACTTGAGACCCAACCAAGAGTGCTATCGTATTTCTGAGATTCAAAGTGCTCATCTGTTGCAAAACATTCTTCATACTTAGCCTCCTTTCTCTCACCACTTATTGACTCTGCAACTCCATTTGCAGCCCTGTGCTTGAGGCATAACTCTAGAGTAAAGTCAGTGTTATTACGAACTGATACCAAAGATCTGAGGTTGACATATCTGTTCCCATCATTTACACTCACTTCACTTGCAACTACATCATTGCCTAATCGCCAACAAGCAGCAGGTGCGCCATAGTTTAACCTCAGAGTGGTCCATGGTCCCTCCTCAGTCGGACTAATCTGAATTGAACCAGATCTTCTGTATCCATTAAATAATTTCTCAAAATTTTCAGTTTCAGATCTAGGAGGCAAGAGCACTGCAAATTTGATTCGACCAAGACTTCTGCATGTGGCATCCAGCTGCAGTAAAAGGATCATGAAGGTGAGAGAGTATTACAAAAGACACTCTATTTCAGGTCTCTAGTACCAGACACTCTAACCAATAAAGGCTATAGAATTTCAAATAACACTAGTCTGTGTTGTGTGCATGAGAGAGAGAGAGATTCACCTCGGTTTCACCAGAGCACAAGTCTATCCAAATAAATTCACTTTGATAATTATTAGAGTCAGTGTTGCCTTGAAATCCAGTCAGCTGTTTCAAAGAAGAACAACAGTAGCCAACAGGCTCACCTGCAAAGGTAAGAAGAAATGTTTTCTTGGAGACTCAATTTTCAATGTCTATAGAAAACTTACTTGCCTAAGCGCAACAAAATAGGAACTCAATAGAAAACACAAACAAGAATCAAACTTTGGGCCCATATATGTTCTGAACATAACTATGAATTCCAACTTTCGTAGTCCTACTCCATTAGGATGGCATGGTTCTATTTTGTTCAGGTATGGAAATGAGAGGGAAAAAATAAAAAAAAAATACAGAAGGCAGAAAGAAGTTTCTTTTAAACTTTGGCATATGAAAGAGAAGTTTAAAAAAACTTTGGCAGACGAAAGAGAAGTTTCTTTAGTAAATGTTGGGTAAAGTTCAGCATTCCAGAATGGGCCACTGCAGTTTTCAGTGCCGTGGAGCCTTCTGTGCTTGGTCTAATGCGACATTTTGCTGCCAACTTCACTATTCCAGTTGTGTCTCCAAGTTTAGGTGCTTTTGCCACTTCATATGGTGAGTCTTCTAATCTCATGTTCATATGTCTCCGCTTAATTCCTGTCACCTTTTGGCTTTTTATGGTACCTGTCCACCTGTGTCTGGGTTTGGTAACATTATTCTGTAACTCTCTGCCCATCCTAAACATCGTGTTGGATAGATCACATAAAATCTACTAGTTAATGCAGCTATGTTAGAGGAAATCCTGTGACTTGGCAATGGTGAGAAGGAAACTACAACTACTAGATCCAGTAACGAAAGCTGAGTACAGGGATATGACACAAACTGTTAGAGATGTACTGACTAAACAAATTACTGGGAGAACTGAATTGGACTTACAATTATTCTTCTCCTATGTACTATCATAATCAAACCACTAGCCATTTTGCTAGCAATGTACTCTTCACGAGACTAAGCATAGAGTTTGAGATGAAGTAACATCAACATTACGTTTTTAACTTCAAAAAATAGACATCTAACTACCCATGGTTTATCTCATGCTCACAGAATGCATGAATATAAAAGGTTACCTCTCCCCATCTCATTTACAGTGAATTCCAGCATGCAGCAGTCCTGTAAACATCGGATGAAAAGAAAGTAATATGGGAATTGAATGTGAATAAGTTGATAGTTACCTGAATGCATTAAGAATTGACAAAGGAAAAGAAAATTATGTGCACAAATCTTGCAAAAATGCTATGCCAGACAGGAGCTAATGTTTGAAGTATAAACATAAGAATGCAACTAGGTGAATTGGCTGCAGTATGCACAACATAATAACTTTGGTCAGTACTCTTAAATATAGTTAAGAACAATGAGTAATAAAACCAACATTATCATATCAAATTTGAGCAAATGAGATATTCGCAGGTACAGAGACCTAATGATTCAGACTGTTATATAAGCATTTAAATATTTTTTAGCCATGAAGACATTCGTAGTGCAAGCTTTACAGTGGAGGAGCGTTGATTTTGACCAAACAGAGTCAAGTAGATAGTATTTAGGGAAAAGTTGCACTGCTAATTTGCAGTGCACAGACGTGATGCAGCTAAGCATACAATGAACAAAGTATCTGAACTGTAAGAGATGAGCCAAAAGGACAACTAAAGAATCATGTTTGGGTGGATCTTTACCCAAACTAGAGCATAGAACATAAACCTGAAAAGATGCAACAGAGGCATTCAGGAATAAGAAAATAAGGCAGGCTACAAGGCCAAAATTAAAAGGGAAGGAGAAAAACAAGAAAATCCCAAGATAATACATTTTCACATGCACAAGCATATATGTGATCATGTATATATGCAGACAAATATCTTCATAAATTCAAATCAACTAAAAAAGCCCATCTCATATTTGCGAAAGCTCTGCAGCATGTATGAATAAATTTGGTATTTAAAAGCTAATTTATGAACGAACCATTGAATCAACTTTGAAAAAAAATACTTCATTCCACTTCACAAATTCAACATCTGAAGATTCGGAGCCATCTGGCTCAGTTCCACAGGTTCGTGCACTTTGTTGGCGTAGGTACGATTGACTAGGGTGATTCTTATCTTCATAGACACGGACTCCAACACTGTATTGCTGCGAGGAGAAGCCTTCAAGCTTGGGAAGCTGTACATTCAGTGACGTACAGGATGAGAAACAACCAAAGATACAAAAGTAGTTTTGCACCTAAAGCTTTCACAATGACACTAATGTTAAAACTCGATTGCTAGTGGAAAACTGATATTCAAGAAAGTCACAGTGGATACACATTGCTGTAATTTTATCAAACAGGGGAAAGAATGTCAAATGGTAATTATAACGAGACAACATTGTATCACATCAAGTTCCATATGAAATGTATAATTACCTAAAAGAGCAAGAATACTATTTCTTGCTTGCAAACCCCAAAGTATCTTGCAACAAATTAACTAGAGGATGAGAATGGATGTGAACAAAGCTTAATCAATGGGCCTCCGTCTATATAAACATGCAGTTGAATCTATAATTCATAACAAGCTGCCATGTTGAACAACCACGTCGTAAAAAGTTGGAACATGCTACTAAGTGCATCTGATTGTTAATATCTTCATCTAATGACCTCGTATTAAAGCCAACTTTATTTCCTGGGACCTAGAACAACAATTATATCAATACGGTGCAGGGCTAAGATACCGGATTTAACAACCACTCATTTAATGATGCCAATGGAGATGTTTCAGTTAAATTAGTTGTATAATCAACATATATCAATCCAACTGCTACAAGGCTAGCACAGGATGTGAGACCAATCCATCTTGTTTCGTGATCAAGAGTTAGGCCAATTCATGAGTTCCAAAAGTTGTTCAACCTGATAAAGTTATTGGAGGACTCCCAAAAAACAAAAGAAGAAAGTAATAAATTGCCTGAAAAGAAAAGACTTTTAACGAACACACCTCTGCTTCAGCTACTATAATAGTTAATATCAGTGGGAGTTTCTTAAGAAGACCTCCTTTCAGATGAGAATCCAGCATGTTGTCTGGAACCGGCATTTTTAGAGTCTTCCTATCTCCTGCTGGCATTCTGATTATACGGGGAAGTCCCATTACTTCAGAAGCCCTGATATAAATGTCCTTCCCAAGTTTATTCTGGGGAACAATATAGTAATTTTTTCTTTGATGAACAGTAGCCATCCATCTGCCATCAATATTCGAAGAACTTGCTTCCTGAAATAAAAAACCAGTAGGTAGAGGCATATTTTCATGATAGATATCTCTCTCTGTCCAATGTAGAATGGCTATTCCCATTTCCCACCAATTAATATAAGCCCTATCAATAGAAATATCAGACAACAGAAAAGTTTAAGTCTCAAACCAGAGAAACTACGTTTACCTCACATGATTCTTGGACATGGCTGAGATTGTTCCAGCTTGCATAGGCTTGTAAAATCATATTGGCATTGGAAACAGACATATTCAAATTCAGATCTCTAGTAGAAGTGATCCGTAGCTGAGAAGCTACACCAGGAGCAGTAGGACTACTTTGGTACCTATATACAGGAAACAACTCTTCAGAGGATTAAGCACCAAAAAAGATATGCAATGGGTTTACTGAGTTTCTCCAGCAACTTAGATTAACCATTAAATGACGTTTGGGTGAATGCTGAGTAGCTGACAAAATAACAATGCACCAATCTAATAAGCTCAGTTTAGACTTGTAAATGTTGTCTATGGCCTATGTTTCCACCTTTGAGTCCATCTAATACTACTTAAGTAAACTCTGAGTGATCGTGTCCACATCCAATGGTCTCTACAGAAATTAGTAAATAGATTTTCATGATGAGTGGGCACCAAAATATGTCTCAGATATTAAATGAGGTTCGCTATATAGAAGATAGCAAAATATTTCGTTAAAGTATATAATCTGAATAAACAATAGAGATAAAATGCAAGAGAAAGAGTCCACTGATATGTGTCCAAAAAGGCCAAACATGAACGCTAAAGCAGCAAGAAGCAAGTCATAGATCACGGATGTCATGAAGATGACATTTGGAGCAATAGTATTATCCAGAAGCCCAGATACTGATAAGTTGGCACAACTAAGAGAAGCAAAACATCTCAAATGCATAATGTAATGGCAAAAGGCTATTACAAACATTTCCTCCAAGGTATATGGATTCAATGTGCCAATCATTTGAAAAGCCATGCTCAAACTTGATTTAGTGGCCAAAAACCTGGGAAGGATTTGAAAGGATTTAACTTCCTACCTCAATGATCCTTCAACTGGTTCAATAAGAGGCTCCCATGCCTCATATTTATCATTGTATGACCTAGCAGCTAAAGAGAACATCATACTGGAATTCAAGCAATCAGGTCTTCCACGCAAGCTGAATCCTACACCACTCAATGATACATTACATAGTGGAACCATCTACAGAAGGCAAAGGCAATAGTCAGAGGAAGAAAACTACGCTGTAGATAAAGATTACACGTGTCTCTGTTTATAATCGTGTGATTTTACAAAAAAATATATGAATGCACAAGCATGTATATGCATGATTCCCATGCAGCAATGGCAAAGAATTTTGCAAAAACACAAGTACTGCATGCATTTATGTATTGGTCAACCAAATAATCATTTGCAGTTAGTAAGGTAAATCTTATTCCAAACAAGCATCAATGAACACAAGTGGAAAATCAATCAGCTACAATAGCCTTTCAGTCCCTTTATATGTTCATTAAGGAAGGATAAGAAATCACCCCATGTAAATATGAGATTGGAACTGCAAAAAAGTTCTGCATATGATCTCAAATATGTTTACAATAACATGTGTCACTGAACTAGGCTTGGCCGGGCTTCTGGATCCCCGGCCAGAATGGGGAGGGTTTCTGGATCCCCGCCCCTACACTCATTTAAAGGAGGATCTCTTAGATTAAAGGTAGCTGGAACCGATATCTAGGACAAGACAAGTGAAAAATATCTCACAAGAAAATTAAAATCCCCTTCAAAATGATTCTTTACCAGAAGACTTTATGGCTAATCATCACAACACTCCATGAACCACACATCACTTTACATGGAGCTAAGTTAAAAATGAAAGATTATCATGTGATTTGATGCAAAGATCAAGGGCTCATCCGAATAAAATGGATTTCACCTAGTTCAATGATGTCAAGTCAATAAGAAATCTTCAACAACCCAACCCCTTGGTACGTGTTTTCATCAATCAAGTCATAATGAAAAGAGAACAATTTAATACTTAATATCTCTAGCATCCACCTTGCATGTAGACGCTATTCTTTTTATGAAGTCTAGCAAATGAAACTCTTTTTTCATAAAGGAATGCCAGTGAGTTCAAACATAAGACCTCTTGCCATATTGAATAATCATCTCTTAAGTTATACTAAGTTTAAACGATAGATATGAGAAGAATGACTTGATATTAATATCTCTAATAATTATATAACAGCTATAAAATATGTGAAAGTGGCATGCCTATACTGAGATAAAGATTACCCTCATCAACAATAAGTTTTACCCATAAGTATCCAGAGCATAAAGGACTTTTCAAATTAAATTGATAACAAAGAAGACAAAAGATTACCAAGCCACCATAATCATCAAAAAGAGCTGCGGAGAAGGTTCTTATTTCTGCATCAATCACAGTATCATCTGAACCACTTGGTATGTCTGGACCAATGAGCTTCAAAGCAAACCTCTTAGGAGGTTTCTTGAAACCACTCCAAACAATGAAGGTTCCCAATTCATTACCAACTGTCCATATACTAAATGGCTCTTTTGTAAACTTGGAGTCGGATGTGTCCCATATACTCTCATCCAAAAACTGATCTGTTGAGATCATATCAGCCCGAATACACCTTAAGGAGTTGAAATCAGATTGCTTAGGCGTGCCTTTACAAGCAACACAGCCTAATGTAACAAAGCCCGGCGGAGCTTGGGGCATCCAGAAGGATATACTATCCGTTTTTCTTTGTTTTTTAATAAGTCCAACAAGCTGAAAATCTGAAGGGGCTTTATACAGATCAGATACTTCTGAATCTTGAAGCACAATGCTAGCATTTGGAGGTTCATACCTGAAAACCATGTAATAACTTATGTATACTACACCATGAAAGAAATAGTGAGATTAGGTAAACCAATATTACAATCATTTCTTACCCTTGAATTGCAATATCACCAAAATATACCATTCCTTCAGGGACTACTGGACGCCAGATGGATAACTTCTTTCTTGATCCAGAACCTTGATTCCACCAGATTAACCGAAAGGTAGCAACAGCTTCAAACCTCTGTATGGAATTTAGAGTTGATGACCTCTCCGATTGGACAGTGTCATTGCCAATAGAAGCAGAGGCTTCATTCTCTGTGCTCTTCAATTTTTCAGGGGAAATTTCCGAAAACCCAAAATACAAATGACGCAACTCATATGCTCTCTGAGTCAGACTCAAAGTGGCAGGATCAGCAGGAAGGAATGCTCCAGCAGCATTATCGACCCGCCAAAATGCCAAGTCAGGACATCTATAATCAGAAGATCGACTGCATCAAGCAAGAATATATGGACAACTATGCTTGAAAAAGATCGTGCAATTTGTTATTTCATTTCAGACGATTTTAGGGTCAAGAAAGGTATGTCTTGGAGTGTGTAAGAGCTACAACCATGTTATAAGTAAAACACAGGGGTTCATAAGAAATCTGATGAACAAAGCAGCATATAAAGAACTCAAAAAAGATATCCATACCGAGAGCCTGTTCCAATACTGATACAATCTCTGAGGCCACAGGGAGTAACTAAAGATGCCAAGACACAGAAAACTGAGGAAATTGGAGGCTGTGCACTTCCTGGAGAAGCCACACAACCCAGCGCTACATAACCTTTTGGGGCTTCAGGGAACCAAATCGAGCACATTGGCCCCCCCTCAGATCTACCTTTATCTGAAGTCAACTCAGAGCCATCAACACCCTCAGCCCGGACATCATCTGAAGAAGGAGACCAAACCAGAGCGAAAGATTTTGGTCTCTTCACTCGTATTAAGCTGGTATTAACAGCAATTACACCTCTTGTAGGTGGCTTGTCACTGCCAAATGATTAAAAACTATTGAGATTGCATGCCAAATTTTAAGGATGGAAAGGTGAAGGAGAATCAAATTTACTAACGTCGGTGTCACATAGTCACCGAGGACAGCAAAACCAGTTGGCGCACGAGGTCTCCAAAATGCATATACTTGGTCACTGACAGGATCTGCAGAAAAAGATAGGATTGTCATCCCTGAAGATATTTCCACCTATGTATATATTATATATAATATCCATACAATATATATATATGTGTGTGCATATCAAAATCAAAACAACAAAGAGAATCAAGCACCAATTATATCACAAATTACTTTTTATCATCCCAACTCTATCAAACTCAGAGCACAGAACAGTTGATTTCTTTGATGTCGTTCTTAAAAATGACAAAATATCCTCTTCAAGAGCCAGAAATAGTCTGAAGATGCTGAATGAAAAATTCATGAATATGTCAGAGGCAACCAGCTGTATGCTAGTTTTCCCAGAAGCATTAGAGATCTTTATAGATGCATCAAAAGGCTCCAAAATTGTGATTCCATTACTCTCCATGGTTAAACCAAGAGCTTCCGCTCTCATTTCCACAGTATCTCCATTCAACACCAACCTGCACAAAAATAAAATAGAATATTGTTTCATCAGGATAGCGTAAATACGACAACAAATCTATATCCCAATGTCATCATGATGCTTTCACACTGTTGTATTTACACAATGCAATTACACGTACACTATCCAGATCTCAGCATCAAGTGATGGAAAATCTACATATGATACTAATCTCCATAAAAAGGATAACTCATTCTAATCATATAAGCAAACAGGGTTCATCAAGAAGACCCTCACAATGGCCTCTTGAATCAACCTAGCAATTTTTTGAATATGGCAAGGACCTTGCTTCATGTAAATCTGCAGTTAAAAATGGTCTGACTGAACCATATAAAAGATTGATAAGAGGTGAAGGCAGTTGACTCAATCAACAGATTGGAAGGGTGCAAATTAGTCCATTCTCTATTCATACCAACAGGAGGCTCTAAAACTCTAGTGTACAGAAACTTCATGGGTTCATTTGGTTGAGATCCACGCACAACTTCGAAGAGCCAAGATAATCTCTACAAGGAAAAACATTTTCATGCTGCCAATGATGCCAGTTAAAGCAATTTTCTATATCTAGCCTAAACTGCTATGGAGAAAAGATGCTTGTTTTAAAGTATCATTTTCATCAATTATTTCATATTTTCTACAAACTTCTTTTTGATATTTTCATTATATGATTTTAACAACTCATTCTGTAGCTAAAATCAATAGCATAACACGGCATTAGCTTTGATTGTTTGCTCATTGACAAAGTAACACTTTGCATTTCGACATGTATTCATCACAACTTCAATTTTAATTTTCAGGTCTCCTGAGCTTATGTGATGCTATGAGAAAATATGATTCAAGTTTATGATTGGTAGTGCATGAGATCCATTTTAGTATTGAGGAAACAGAAGTCCGAGTTACTCTACGTTAGTGCATGACATGCAGCTTTCAGTTTGCATAGGACTTCTAGCATTTACAGTTTCAGTTATGAATACAAAGTCAAGTGTTTATGTCACTTCAGGTTTTGCATCAATTTACTTGTCATGAAATCGTGGTGTTGAGAATTGCTATTGTTAGAATATTTAGAATTTATGCATATCTTTTTTTTATTTGTTTTGGATATCTATCTTTGATTATTATCCACTAAGTGGTAGGTCTCACTTAATTCCACCACTATATATAGAGGTGGAATAATCACAAATAAATACTATGTTTTCTTTTCCTTTCCTACTTTCGACAAGAGCTCGTTCAAACAAAAGATGTGACAAAGAAACTATACATACATATACTTATTTATATATATATTTCTTTTAGAAAAAGGAAAATAAAAGAGAGACAGAGAGAGAGACCGACCTAAACCCTAATTACCCAAACCCCCCCCCCCCACGCTGCTACTCGTGCAGCCGTCCCAGCTGCATGCACCTTTGTTTGCGCTCCCCCTTTAAGTGCCGTTGTGGTGGTCAGACCTGTGGCGTCGGCGGACGCCATTCTCTGGTTGGTCATGGCCTAAGTGCTTTATTTTTAATTGTTTTTTTCTCTTCCCAATGCTCTGCAATTTGATTATTTGGGACTGAGACGTTACCCTAAGATTTGTTCTCTAATGGCTACTGTCGAACCAAAAAGTGCTCTTGGCACCACCATTAAATTGAATGGTCAGAATTATATCCTTTAGTCCCAAGCCTTTAAGTTGTCTCTAGCTCTAAAAATAAATTGAAATATATACTGACTTCTCCACCTACCTCTACTGATGCTACTTTCTCTACTTGGCAACAAGGTGATTACTGAGTCATGACGTGGCTTCTAAATAGCATGGCAGAATCTATTAGTGCAAATGTTATGTTCCTAACTTCTGCTAAGGCAATGTGGGATGCGTTACATGATATGTATTCTCATGACAAGAACATATCACGTGTTTTTTTAATTGTATGAAAGACTTTCTCCCTCAAACAAGATGGTCGTACATTTCTCGACTATTTCGCTCATTAAAGGGGACAACTCATGAGATTCTGTTATATTATATCACATGTTGAGCTGTGATACTCAAGACTCAGTGGAAGATTTTTTGGTGGCGAAGATCTTGTCTGGCCTTGACAACAATCTGAAATTCGTTCATGATCATCTCCTAGCCAGTGACTCTGTCTCGTGTCCTCCATGTTGCTACTGTCTTTCTGAATCTTCATTTGGAACAACCACCGAGTCCTCAGCTATGGCATTACGTGGCAGGGGTCGCGGTTCTTCCCGAGGCCATCATGGTCGTGGTCGTGGCAGAGGCTCCAATACATCTACCAACTCTCGCTAGTGTGCCAATTGCGGTCGAACCAATCATGTAGCAGAAAAATGTTGGCTGAAATATGGCAAACTAGAATGAGCAGCTCCAAAACCTTCAACGCATGAATCACACTTGGTTACCCTTAGTCGTGAGGAATATGAGCAGCTCCTCCATCACCCTGTGCCTAATTTAGCTACCCAACCACAGTTGCTTCCTCATTGGATGCCCTTTGTTGCATCTCACGGTAAGTGTTGGATGCTAGATTCACGTGCTATCACACACGCCACTGGTAATTGTCTCATTTTTCCTCTCTATCACAGTTCATTGAACAGACCATTTTACCCTCACTAATGTTCTCTTTGCCCCCAAAATTTTTGTGTTAATCTACTCCTAACACTCCATCAGTCAACTTACAAATTTTTGTGTTAATCTACTGCTAACACTCCGTTAGTCAACTTACCACTACACAATCTGTTTCACAGAGGACGATTGCTAGCGGTCAAGAGTGTAGTGGTCTCTACTTTCTAGATACATCAACACCTATGGATGCTCGTGCTCTTTCTGCATGTGCCTCCCTCTTCAGTGGCATTGTCATCTTGGACATCCGTCTTTACCTACCTTAAAGAAAATCTTACCTATTGAGTCGACTAGTTCTGGTTCAGCTTCAGCCAGCTCAGTTTCTACCTCCAAAGGATCAGACAATTGGGAGGAATCCACCTGTGGTTGAAGACCTTAGAATGCAAATCATGGGAAAACACCATCACTGTAGTTTTCCACCTCGTATTGACAAGCATAGTTCATCTCCTTTTAGTTTAGTTCATTCTGATATCTGGGTCCATCTCGTATTGAGTCTATTGGTAGGTTTCCATACTTTATTACTTCTGTAGATGATTATTCTAGAATGACGTGAGTCTATTTGAGTTACCCAAGGATAGATATCAGGTTCCTAGTATCAAAATGAAATAGAAACCCAATTTTCGGTTAATATTCGTATATTTTGCAATGATAATCCCCTTGAGTTTGTCTAAAAAGTAGTTTCAGATTTATGTGATCCTAGTGGCATTTTACGTCAAACCTCTTGCCCATATACCTCTCAACAAAACGGTGTACCAGAACACAAACATTGCCATCTTCTTGATGTTGCTCGAACTAAAATGGCGCATATGAATTTTCCCAAGTCCTAGGGGAATGCTATTCTCACTCCTTGTTATCTTATTAACCGTATGTCTTCCCGTGTTCTCAGTGGGGATACTCCATATTCTTGTCTTTTCCGCGGTAAGCTCCTATATTTGGGGTAACTCCTCAGGTCTTTGGGTTTATGTGTTTTGCCGAGGTCTATTCTCCTAGTCTTGATAAATGTTGTCCTCACTTTGTTAAATGTATATTTTTGGGGTATTCACAAGCACAAAAGGGGTATCGGTGTTACTAGCCTTAGCCTCACTTGTCCTTCACATTATGTACGATCTTTGAATCCCCTGCTTATTACTCAACAAACTCTTCCCCTGCCGTTCCTACTACCTCACTTCCCTTATGTGTCTACATGACCGTTACACACGTATTCCCGACGTAATCATTCAGCAACTAGCAGACGTCTACTAATCACACCCTATCCGCTAGATCTGACAATTATGTTCTAATTGCTCTTTGCAAAGGTAAAAGGTCATGCACTCCTCATCCATTGGCTCACTCTTTTCCTATCAGTATCTCAGTCCTATTTATTGTACTTTCTTTGTCTCCTTATCGTGTGTTTCTATTCCTCATTCTTATAGTGAGGCAGTTCAGGCATCCGGCGTGGAAAATGGCAATGAACAAGGAAATGTTTGCTCTCATTTCCCAGGGGGCATAGGAGCTTGTGTATGTACTTCCTAACCCCAATGTTGTTGCTTGTCGAATGTCGATTGGTATTTACCCTCAAATTTTGGGTGACGGGAGCCTCGATAGGTGTAAAGCTCGTGTGGTTGCAAAGGGTTTCTCTCAAATGTATCGAGTGGATTATTTTGAAATATTTTCCCTTATTGCTCACCTTAACTCTATTCGTGCATTATTTTCCTTTGATAGTTAATCTCAACTGGCCAATGTATCGGATGGACATAAAAATTGCTTTCTTATATGGTGACTTGAATGAAACTGTTTACATGGAGCAACCTCCTGCTTATGTTGCTCAGGGGGAGAAGTGACGTATAGTGTGCAAATTGAAATTGAAGAAAGCTATTTATGGTCTCAAACAAAGTCCTGGAGCGTGGTTTGATAAATACAGTCGCACTATTCGGACTATTCAATTAAACAGTGGTGCCAAGAGCATTTATCTCTTCAACAATAGCCATTAGGAAAAAATGGAAGAAACAAATGGAAACGAGAATAGAGAACACATTTTAGGCAAACATCTCAATCACAAATATCAATCTATAAAGCATGAGAGCACACAGAAAAAACAACAATGGAGTACAGAGCACTTAGGCCATGACCTTCCGGAGAATGGCGAATTCACGGCGACGCTCACAATGGGAGCACAAACAGAGGCGGCGGGGTGCGGCAGAGCGAAAGGAGGTCCAGGGGGCGGCGCAAAAAGAGGAAGCGGTTGGTGGACGAGCGAACACTAGCGCTAGGAGATAGCGATGCGAGCAGAGGCGCGATGAGGCAGAGCAGAGGTGCCGAGGAAGGAGGTGTGAGTAGAGGAGATGCGGGGCGAGGGGAGATTGATGTCAATAGTTGGGTGTTGCGGCGGGTCAGATGGGGTTTGGGTAATATAGGGTTTAGGTCTCTCTTTTTTTTTTTTCCCTAAAAGAAATATATATAAATAAGTACATATATATAATTTCTCTTGCTTTTCTTTTTTTTAACATGCCCTTATACCATGTCGAGAATAGAAAAAGAAAAGAGAATGTTGTGTTTATTACTGATTATTCGACATCTATATATAATGGTGGAATTAAGTGATAATAATCAAAGATACCTATCAAAAATAAGAAAGATATTCACAAATCCTAATATTGTAACACTAAACCGGTGGACCGTCACCAATTGGAAGACAAGACAAAGTATAGAAGATTTGTTGACAAGCTAATCAAGTGTGACTAGGACTCGTATCTCCTTTGTTGTTGGCCTAGTTAGTCAATTTATGGATAAGCCAGTTCATTGGCAAGCTACTCTAATGATCTTGAAGTATATAAAAGCATCTCTTGGTAAAAGGTTATTATTGAAGCAATATGGACACATAAAGATAAAAGCCTATTCTAATGCAGACTATGTTGAGCCGAAACATGATAGGAAATCTAATTTTAGACATTGCTCTATGTTGGTGGCATAGTAACAAACAAACTACAATTGCTAGATCAAGCTCAGAGGCTGAGGAGCCGGGTGTACACATGACCCTGCACCTATGCACTGATTTTCAGCAATTCATATTGTAGAAAGGTAAAATAAAAGAGAGTGCCTATATACTTATTATTGATTATTCTTCCTCTATGTATAGTGGTGGAATTAAAGATAACTACAACTTAATGGATAACAACCAAAGATACCTATCTAAAATAGATAACAAAATATATGCACAAATGATAAATCCTAAATATTCTAACACTCCCCCTCAAGTTGGACATGGAGATCTTGATTGTAATGTTCAACTTGGACAAAAGAAGTGAAAACTTGGACAGACAGTTGTAGGTGTAAAACACCAGTAGAAATGCACTTAGCCCATAGAAGACAGACAGTTTAAGTGTAGAACAACATCAGTAGAGGCTTGGTGGAGCCAGTGTAGACAGTGGGAGGAAATAACAAACCCGAGGATAACACCTCAGTTCAAAAGACCAATCAGCAGTTTATCGAGGGGCAAATAAAAAGTCAATAACAGAGAAGGGGATTGCCAAGGCCAAGTCTGAAGCTGTTGAGTAGCAAAAGCTTCTAGCTACGTGATTGAAGGAACAAAGGGAAAGGCGGAGCGAGAGCTTGGCCAAGAAGAGGTCTAGGCTCTCTGCGGCTTCGAAGCCATCAGTTGGTTGGCGGCCCGAGCGACGCGGCAGCGGTGACAAAGGCGCTGGAGCAGCGCCGGCGGTGCGAACAGAGGCACGGCGGCGCTAGTGGAGAGGCGCCTGAGCGCGAGCAGATGTACCGCGCCGGAGCGGCGCGGCGGAGCGAGGGAGTAAGGTGGGGTCAGCGGGTGGGTGATTAGTGTTTCACCTAATTAGGGTTAAATTTTTTTTTTTTTTTTTTAAACCCGCTCTAATACCATGTAGAAAGGTAAAATAAAAGAGAGTGCCTATATACTTATTATTGATTATTCTTCCTCTATGTATAGTGGTGGAATTAAAGATAACTACAACTTAATGGATAACAACCAAAGATACCTATCTAAAATAGATAATAAAATATATGCACAAATGATAAATCCTGAATATTCTAACACATATTGCCACTAATCTTGGAATTTTCCAAGAGTGGACAAAACATATTGAGGTTGATTGTCACTTCGTTCGTGAGGCTGTCATGAGTCAGCAAATCTGCACTTCCACATATTTTTACCAAGACTCTGGGAGCAAAGCAATTTGATATTTTGTGTAACAACATGGGCATTGATTGATATATTTTTGCTCTAGCTTGGGGAGTGCTAGAATATTTAGAATTTATGCATATTTTTTCTTATTTGTTTTGTTTTGGATAAGTATCTTTGATAGTTTTCCACTAAGTTGTAGTTATTAGTTAATTCCACCACTATATATAAAGGTGGAATAATTAATAATAAATACTAAGGTTTCTTTTCCTTTCCTACTTCTTGCAGCTACAACTTTATTTTGGTTTTGTCAAAATCAGGGATGAGCATTTTATTCAGCATCAATTATGAGCAAAATACACGAGAGGGGAGATCATATAATTGATAGAATATGTGACCAAAATGGAATGAGGAGAGCTCCCCTCTAATTATCCACAATATCGTCCATGGACACCATGTGCCATGTGCCAAACTTCAGGGGAGGTAGACATGACAAGAGGTTCCATGTGAGTTAATGTGAACTTCAAAGCTAATAAAATGAGGGAAAAGCACGAGTAAGAAGTTGACCTGCAGAATGCATCCATCTGTGCATGCAACAGTTTGTTAGAGAGCGTAAGTTGCCCTGCATTTCTTGCTTTATTGTAGAAGGTGAGCTCAGGACCAATAGCCTGCACAATAACAGATAATGAACAAAGATATAAGCAACAGTGCTTCAGAAATATTTCATGCATTTCTAACGCGAGTATTAAACTTCAACGTTCTGGCGATCATTATCATCCCAAGTTCCTCAAACAAACTGTAACCCAAGATGGTTAAATATCTCAGAAAGTTCAACCAAAACATGGCACTTATATGGCATCAACTGGATGTATGTTCCTCGGCCATCTGTACATATATGCATAAAAACCAATAGAAATCCAACCCCAGGACCCTTCAATGAGCCTATCCATGAACTCCTCCTTAATTAAACCATCGAAATCCCACTGTGTCTACTTGTTATTAGTATGTCTAAGAGTACTGGTTCTCACATGATTTATCCTTAATTGGTGTTGCTTTTAACCTACTCATGAGCATCCTCATTTTACTCATGAATAAGGGCTTCAGCGTTCAGTTAATTGGAGGACTACGTCATACATAAAATCAATGATTATAATATGTCTCAAATGTTGCTGTTAGCACACGACGGATAATTGAGACTAAACACATGGATATTTGACTCATCCATTCCTCCATTCAGAAAATTAAACATACATTAACTTAACTCATGACTTTGTAATTGTAATCATTATATATTATATTCATTTATAGACAGTGACTAGTTAGTTCAAATAAATATGCATTAGATCACATAAGTATGATTTGCGAAATTTATATGTGTTAAATTGAAAATTGAGCAAATATAAAAAAAAAATGGGAATCCTTGCAAATTTGTCAATTTCAAGAGTGCTCTAGGATTAAAAAAAATATGAAATATATAACATATGGAACACACTGTAGAGCAAATTTGTCATCCAACCTTGAAACTGTCAAAAAAGAGAGAACATAAAATTAGAGTTATGATTAAATATAAGACAAAGGCCTTTAACTTAATTATTATTGCAAAGGAACAACAAAACCAGTGAATGAAAATATATATGAAGAAAGCAAATAGTCTCAATAATTAAAAGGTATTTCGCACACAAACAATAACGATTTGAGTTCCTATAGTAATTTTTCTTTTGTTGTTCTTATGGGGTAAAAATATTTCTCAATGAGATATTCTATAAATTTATAAATGGATTTCTTATAGCAACGCATTTTCTAAATAACGGTACAATTGGATTTCTTATGGCAAAACATTTTCTAAATAATGGTACAAGCCTATACTAGTATGTATAAGAGAAATATTCTATAAATTTATAAATGGATTTCTTATAGCAACGCATTTTCTAAATAACGGTACAATTGGATTTCTTATGGCAAAACATTTTCTAAATAATGGTACAAGCCTATACTAGTATGTATAAGAGAAAAACATATAGACACAATGTTTTATTTTGACAATAAAACATGATTATTACTTAATTTAGATGTTTATACATGTCATGTCTACACACACATAAGTTTATGCACACACAAATATCTATATGTGATTTCATACAAGATTATTACTTATATGCTGTATATCTCAATATAAAATGGACTCCATAGGAGTTATATAGCTATTAATATAACTTACATAAGTAAATGCATAACAAAAATATAGGAGCATATATTATCATAATAAACATTTTTCTTTCTACATTCGCACAAAGGATCCAACTAAATAACAACCAATTATATAATTTAACATAATATTTTTAAGTTAGGGAATAACAACCAATAAACATTACTATCTACAAAACCTGTCCAATGGAATCACTGATACAATTTATTGGTTGTTAATTGGAGACACCAGATTATGGACTCTGTCACATCATTCTTTTTCAATCTTTATCTCAGGCTCAAATTCATTAATTTCCACCCAGACATAAATCATGACCAAATCCGTAGAAAAAACTATTGATTTTGGACGGTAATATCCTATTGTCTTTGCTTGAATATGAGTTTAACAAATTTCGCATAGGCCTTGCTGGAGAATTCAGAAAAAAACAAACTTAAAGCAACAGGAACAATCATTCATAGTGAAAAACAAAAACAGATGCACTCCTCAACTGGTGTCATACCTGTAACTCAAATATCAACTCTGTCGATCTGCCAGAAACAACATTTTGTGATGCATGAGTAGTAGTGCTTCTTCCTGAATTGCGATCAGAAGGGCTTCCATTTTCTCCCTCCAAAAAGACGTTATCATTCTCGTCAGCTGAATAACAACTATTGGCTCCCAGTAAGATGCATGAATCTAAGTATGCCCCATTCTGGAACGATGAACAGAAAGGAGAAAGTTCAGATGCAATCGGAGCAGTAATTTTAGATATGCATATGAAAAGGAGGAGTTCATTATGATACCGTAGGACCTACCCTGATGGTGACATTTCTGAATTGCAGTTTCTTTCCATTTCCAACATAAACTAAAGCTTCCATACTCGGACATGAGAGATTTAATCCCCATCGTCTTTTAGATACAAAGTCCCACCTCTTCCATCATATATAAAATGTTCAAACCTCTCATCATCAACAACCAAAGGTTTCTGAGGTGAAATTGAGAATTCAGCAGTGGCTTGGCTAAAAATTGGCTGGTCAAGTACAATAGCGTCCAGAAAATGCGAAGAGTTAGCATTCTCATCATTTGACACATCACTACGAACAGTTGGGACAAAAAACTCAACAACTGCAAGCAAAAAATCGAGTGCCACAAGCAATTGTGGCCTCTGAATACATAAGGAAACGAATGTTGAACTTTCATGGAATCTGGCATCAAGAATTAGAATTGCTGGAGTATACTTTCTTGCATTGTTTGCCAAAGGATTGCTCTCAACAGTATTATGATCCATGTTTCCAGGCACAGATTGTGAAGGACTGTGTCCATCTACATCAGGCTTTCCAAAGGCCAATTTAAGCTCCTTTTCTGTACCTTCACGATCATCAACCACCAAAATCTTTCAGTGTAGCTGACAGAAAACCTTCCCCCACCATATTAGACTTGTACAAAAGCCACACTCCACTCACCTGATTCAAACAATCCTATTACACTGTAGCACTAAAAAGTTAAAGAGCATAACAATAGAGAGAGGAAAAGCCAATCAAATATAAAGAAGGCAGGCACATGGGATCAAGGATTGAATAGATATGTATACATCATTGCGCAACTAACTTCACATAAAAATTCAAGAGGAAACAAAGCATATATATGTTTACATCTTTGCCCAACTACCTTCAGACAAAATTCAAGAGGAACAAAGTAAAGAAAACATCTAACATCCGGCCAGTCCAGAACCAAAACCAAAACAGTATGCAGGTGTCCCTTATTGCTACTACACTAAACACTTTCATATCAGGCGAAGCAACACATGATCACGCCCAAGAATACCTCTCCTACAGGGTGCTTCTTGTATCCAATGTCTCTCAAAGCACATCAACAATGCAAAGCCACCTAAAGCTCATGATCGGCAATTTTCAGTAGCTATAACAATTGTTTTCACCATAATATAAGAAATCAGTTAAGAATATATCAAGATTCCATGCAAATTCCGTCAACAACTTGTGTTAGATATTCAATGTATAGCCAGGATACAGAAAATCATGAGAAAGCATGATTCACAGGGAAGAGGACTCAAACTGTCCAAAGGCTATGACATAACCCAACTTTTTAGCCCTTCCTGGTTCTTTAGCTCCTTAACCATCAGAACTCTAGGAAACATAAGACGCAACTAGGAACTTTTGTAACAAATATGTCATTGCTAATAATCATTCTAGCCATGAGATATTGCTAGTGTAATTAAAACACGAACAAAAAAAATATTTATGTAAAACATCCTAAGAAATGGGTAAAAGATGTTACGCCATATATACCATGTAACTGCATAGAACACCACGAGGTTGGAAAATCTCAAGGGTGGTTGATGAACTACCTGTAGAGTGGCAAGAGATGCATCCCTCGAACACCATAATGAAGACAAAGTTCAACCATATTAATATGGACAGAAACCTTGGTTGCAACCCATGTTCCCCTCGCTTGAATTTCAGCTTTTGCAGGATGTAAAGCTTGACTACCAGTGTGTCCCACAACATCAATTGAAGGGGACAAGACTTCATCTCCCGGTAGAGGCACAATATTTGGGGTCTCTGAAATATTAGCTTGTGCACATTCGATGATTATTTCATACTCTTTGTTGGATAAAGCTGCTTTGAGTTCTTCAATCTGAAATTTAAAAAAAAAAGGGCCAGTTGGAATGGAAAAAACTAGATAGTGCACACATAGGTATTTAGTTTAATAAGAGAAACTTTCGTCAAAAGCCTCAACTCCAAAGGATACAAAGCAACATGAAAAAGCCATCAGCCTTTACAGATCTTAGGCCTTGAGATTGAAAAGGATGATATAATAAAAGGCTTGACTGATAGGGAACAATCTAAAAAGTAAAGATTTCTAAGCTTGGAGTACAATACCGTAACAGCAACTTCTAGACTTGGAATTTGATGCACTAAGTCACGTAGTGACCTCCGAATGACAAAGGAAACACCCTTAACATCTTGAATTATGCTTTCACCCAATTCTGATCCTGAGCCAACATTTAAGTTGATATCTTCAACCTGAAAGGACATCCAGATGTGACACAGATATTTATCTAGAAATTTACAACAAAGCAGAAGACCTTAGCAACTATAACAATATAGCACCAAACTTTTTACTAAATTGCAAAGAATAAGAACAACCCAAAGTGCCTGGAAAGGAAGTTAATTTTCAGACCAATGGAAATCAAAAATGAAATAGAATTTTGCAGATGGGACCACATCCAATTCTTCTCCTTTCTAGTCCCACCAGTAAACAAGAAGCATGAAGGTGCAAAGCATCTTACAAGAATTTTTAATATGTCCACGTGTACTGCGTTTATTTCGGTTTTGCTTCCACCAAACCACTTAAATGTGTTCTGGACAGTGATTTGGACAACATCAAGCTTCAAATAACTGCAACCAAAGCCAGATTATATATGAATCACATCCCTGAGCTCGCAACCATGTTTAATTGTAAGTAATCTGCTCTGGCAGCAAGTATATAGCATTTAGAGCAAACTTTAAACTCACTCAGAGCTATTTGTTCTTTTAGGCATTACTATGATTGGCTTCTTAAGTGAAAGATCAAACTTTACTGCAGGTGATCCTTCAATTTCACTTCTTGTAAGCCACTTCTCTGAATTTGTCACTTGATCTTTTACTTGGATAACATCCTTGGAATCACTAGAACAAGACCCATAAAATAACTGATAACCTGAAAATGATTTCACACGATCAGAGCAGATACATCTTTTAAGTTCAGGAGGACAACAGACTGTAGACTAAAAATTGGGTCACCTCCTGAACAAAGCGATTCAAATAGACAATTCGCACTTCAGACAGCTCCCCTTGGAGGCTGTAGTCGTAACCCTCATAGTCTTCATCATCAGCATTATATGAACAAAATACCAGCTGCGAATTCACAGCAGAATATTTGCAACTCAACATATGCTCAGAACATATGTTAATCCAAAGTCAAGACTGATATAATTTTAAAAAGATGCAAGTTTAGCAATTTGCAAACAGTTTTAAGAAAGATACATCAAATGAAACAAGAAGCTAAGTTTTAAAATGATAGAAAATGCTTGTTTCATGGGGACAGTTTTGGGAGCCTGGTAACATCTTCTTCTTACAAGGTCAGCAGGCCATCTTGTTTATGATACATTTCAAAGCCTGAAATATATGTTGGAAAGTTTATTTAGTTATTTGTATTTCCGAATTGTGTACTTAGAGGCTGTATCTTTGAATGTATATTTGGTAGCTATTCGGGCAATCATCTAATAAATGCAGTCTGTACTGTTCTAGGGATGCTCTAGTAATTGGTTAGGGAAAGATCAAAGCTCCCATCTTTATGTAGATCACCAATAGTATATTTATTCCTATTGATTCCATGAATAAAACATAATAGATTCCACCCACCTCTGTGAAAATAGAGCACTAGGAGAAAACCTATGGATCTTTTCCAGCAGCATTCTTTGCAGCTTTGTCAATACCTAGCCTTAATTACAAAGAAACTTATCTAATACTAATACTAAAATAAAAATCAATTATTCAAACATCACCTGTTTCAAATTTCCAAAAGTACTTCAAATTGAATAAAATTGTGGAATTTTATTTAAAATTTTCCGGTACTTATTCTCTAAAATATTTTTTTAAAGTTCAAATTAGTATTTTACATATTTTTCATATACTATTTCAAAGTTTACTGTGCAGTAGTAAATTTATTAAAAAAATCTTAAAATATTCAAGAGCACTTCTACAAAATTAATCATCTCGAAATATTATTTGACAATTTTTTTTTAGTTAGATAAATTATTCATTCTCTAAGCTACTTACAGGAATTATGACTATATTAAATAGTTTTCTTTTATTATTCTTTCATAACTAATACTTATTTATTATTAAAAAGAGTACTTAAAGAAGGGTACGAATGTAATGAAAGCACAAATACTTATGAGATTACATAGTACAGATATAGATAGATTATATATGGTATACATATAGATTCTGTTGGAAATGATGAAATGAAATTAATATGATGTTTTTATGGAAAGTAAACATGCAATATGACTTGCGTCAGACTCAGAGAATAAAATGTTAAAAATTTAAACAAATAAGGACACATAAGGAGACAACTGCAAAGCACGATTAACACAATACGAATAGTAATGAAATCCCAATTTTATTAAAATGAATTAAATCAATAAATCTACGCATCTGATAGCCTAGGCAAACTATTAGGAAAACCAAAAACAAAAACAGATGCCAAGATGAATGCAGAATATAAGTAACAACTCATAAATACCTCCACAAATGAATTTCCACCAGGATTCCTCATGTCACAGGCCCAGAAATACATATGACTGTCGTGGAGACTGTCATCACTTATTCTGAGATTTCCAAGGGATGCTTTTATTCTGAAAGAAGAAGGAAACACCTGTTCCAAGGAGGGAAATTTTTCAGACCCATGCAGGCATAGTATCATAATTCTGCTACCAGATTGAAGGATGGCATGTGCACCTTAATGTCAGTAAGAAAATTATCTTGAGTCAAAGTAGCAAGTTTCGAATCATTTTCCTTCATCAAAAATATCTCAGCACGAGCCATATTCAACAGTAAATAAAAGATCACTCTGGATTTCCCCTTCCCCAGAATTGATTTAACTACAGGCTCTTCCATTCGAGCTGAAGCCAGACCATCATTCACAATTTCCTTGGACACATCATTTGATGCAACAGCTGGTGAAGAAGTATCAGTCAAAGTTCCAGAGTTATCCTCCAGGGTGTTAATAGCATTTATGAATTCCATGATTGCTAGTATAGTAGGCCTACGACAGTAAAATGACAAGGTAGAGAGTGTGACTGTCACCTGAACAAAAAAAAAAAAAAAGGACAAGACTATCAAGATATATGCCAAATGTCCTAGGTGCAACGTTCTCCATTCTACTATGAATAGGCATTACATATGGACTATATAAATTTATGTCATTTACCCAACAAAAGCAATCAGTATTTCCGCAGCTGTGGTCCCCATAGATGATACAGACTAAGATGGCAAGCTATTCAAGAAGTGGAATTGACTTGGTAGCACCTCATCAAGGAGATTATTCAAAACTTTTCTCATCACACCATTTCCCTAGGGTTATCACCCCAGATTGGGTAATGTCACTGCACCGATCTCAACCTCAAGTGGAGGATCATTCAAAGACGTGAACTACATTAAGGTGTTGTTTAGGATAATCCTTGATGGCACAACCATTTATCTGGAAATGATATTTTGACTATAATTGAACGATAGATGGGATTAAAAATATTACTAAACTATTTTCAGCAAAACCTAATAGTTTTCAGTTGTGCATCACTTTTCAAACTATCTGCAGAATCACACACATTTACATTAATAACTTATTTTGGGGCATATTTGTAACTCCCAAGCGATCAAGAATAGATATACTCTGTGATAGTGTTATGTTAACAATACATTACCATGCAAAGTTCAGGATCCCTTCAACTCTCTCTCCACACGAATATCATCAGATCTATTATCTGGCATGACATCCCCAGCCTCCTATCGAAGATATCAATTTCTCACATGACAGAGCATTGTGTTTCCATTAAATTAAGCAGGATTTCAATTGATTTTTTTTTAATTTGTTTAAACCGTAATCAAACTTACGCATCATATGACTGTTTCATAGTGAGCATATTCTGCATGGTATAGTGGAACATATAGATATGAAAAATTATGTGCACAGATCATCATGTGATATCAAGGAAATACATGGTACCTGTAAATGGTCAAACCTCCTTAAAAATGCGAACTTACTTGTTTATCAACATCTGAATAAAGTGATGAATTCTGATCGAAAATAACTATCTGAGCTTTCACAAAACTGTCTAATGCATCAGTAACCCTTATCTGACCAGCTTCCGTATGAGCAACTTCAAAAGGCAGTAGCCCAGCAACACGCGTAAAACTTGGGGCCTTCAAGTCTGAGCTATCTGCCTGTGTGGTAATGCAAGAGTTCAGATACTCCATTCCATCACCTGGTGAGTCGGGTACTGAATCATTAAGTTCCTCAGACACCTCATAAAACTCATCATCTCCTTCATCTTGGCTAAAAAATTACTGGCTTGAGTTGGAATATCAATATTATCTAATAAGGAAGGTAGATCTTCATTCCTGATGAATGATCTTGCTAGGTAACTGATCTGGGATGTTCCCTTGCGGCGAACTAAATCCTCTATCTCCAAAGCTTTAAGAACTGTACCAATGAGAATATCATCTGCTCTCATTGACAGTTCAACCTGCATCAGATTTATTCAAACAAGTCAACAAGAAAACAAAGGCACGAAATGCAAAATTGAAAAGATACAAGGATTAGCTTTACCTGTCCACCAATTGCTCGAAACTCAAGTAATCGCTTCTCCTCGGCAAGCAGCAGCTTCATAAAGCTTGGATCTTGCTATAAAGTACAAGCAGAAGTTCATGTTCAATGGTTTAGCAGGACTACATACCATGCAAAAGTAACGTGAGAAAACTACCATGCTCACCAGACTACTATAACTGAAACTTATCTTCAACTCATCCAGTGCACCAGTCAAAAAAAAATTCTCCATCTTTGATGCATCCACTGAATCATGATTCTCAACTTCAGAGTCTTCTGAATCCGATAAGGTTTCAATTAGACCAGTAACAGGAGTAGCTCCCTGCACATACATTCGAGGATTCTTCCATATAAGAAACATATTCACCATCCAAACATGAAACAACCATCCATGAAACCAAAAACTATCTGATAGCATGAGCTCATTCATCACAAAAACCAAAGAGAGAAAATTTTATGATAAATCGTCCCCTAGAAGAGCATAAGACCAGAAGACCAAGGTAACGCAACATATCAACTGCTAAAAAAAGCACAATCCTAGCAAGAGGAGGTGAAAATTCCATTTTTTACAAGATAAAACATGATAGAGTACCGATGCACGATAAATGGCTCCCTGAAGGTAGCTTTGCCAAGTCCTCCTTGAATTTTCAGAGTCGCAACGCAAAATTAGAGCATTGGCATCTTCCACAACCTAGAAAGGAGGAAACATATATGAAGTCAAATAGAAATCACATACCAACAAATTCCATGGAACATCTCTAAAATCAATGTCAGCTATAGGGCCTACCTTCAAATAGGAACGGTCAGCATCACATACAGCAAGTAAATGTTCCACATTTCCAACAAAATCAGGAGGAACTTGATATAGCTGTTTACCTCGTAGACTTGAATTAGAAAAATCACAGCACCATGTCAGCATTATAAATGTCCCAATATGTAGGCTTTGAGGTAATTATGGTGCCAAATCAGAGAGAAGAATTAAAAAAGAGCTAAGTGCTACTTAAATATCATACACTGGAATCTATAACTTCCACTAGTCAATTATTTAGGAAACCGGATATCAATTGGGAGACTGTTTAACTTTAAATGCTGTGCAGAAATATATTTTGCTCATATTTGGTCATGACAACACATTTCTCATATTCTTAGGCATAAGTCTGTTAACTTCAGGACCAACTTCCTAACATATCTCAAGAATGATTATAGCACTACGCTTTTCATGTTTAGCTTTGTGTTGTTCACCATAAAAACTATGCATACACAAGATACCACAGAATAGAGCATGAGAGTTTTATACATACATTTTAGAGGTTTTTAATAAAAACCATATGCTATTTTAACCTCCACCAGCCCACCCTGCTCAAGATATTTTTTTTTCTGAATAACATTGTACAGTGCATTTCAATGGATTTGTGTCAAGAAACCCTTTGAAGTTGGCCCACCCTGTTTTACGCATGCCACAAAACCAAAATTTTATCTTTTATCAAGTAACAATACCAGATAAGAAGAATTTCAAGTGGCCATGTCCAGACCTGAAGTATTGTTTATAATTTCTTGACTCAGGGCTTTCGAGGATGTAAAGAAAAGGTCCAACTACACAAAAAGTATCTGCGCTGCCACACAGCTTCTCTACCTCCAACACCCTAAAGAACAAAAGGGATTTAAGGAAAAAGTATCAGAAGACTGACATGAATCACGATTTATATTAGATAACTCACAAACAAAAGAAAATAAACAAGCAACCTTCCGGTTAAGATGATATAGCCAGCCTGCAAAATCAGCTTCATCCCAAGGACAGACAAGATCAGGATGGTCCGCATCCTCCCCTTGAAAAATCTTTGCTACTTGCATTAAACGATGATAACGAGATGGAGAAAAATGAAGACCTATTGACGGCAACCTCATAGCAACTCTCGTTGACGGGAAGGAAGCAACCGGTGATCTAATCTGAAAATCCAAAATAAATGTCACAACTTGACCAGATTCCAGACCTTACTTGATGCCTGCATGAGTTATCTAACAAATTTAAAAACCTAAGTTTGATAGGCACAACCTGCTGAAGCTTGAGAAATACTCCACACTTATCAATAACTGGTAGGAAACTAATAAAGCTATACTTGGATGAACCATCAACTCTACTTAGAGAAGCTTGGCTCCAGCTATAGTCACCATCAACCAGGAAAGCGGATACATCTCTCAAGACCAAATCAAATTGGGTGTACATGTTTGCCTCTTCCGGTGATGCATATTCAGCATCATCCTGAACATATATTTCTGAAGGTAAAGACACTGCAATCAGAAGAATTAGTCTAACCAGTTCCAAAGATTGGGAAATTAACCTGAGATCGAATCAATAACTTTCCAAGTCAATCAGAAGCTTCGTAGGGTGGACAGTATCAGGATAGAAGTCAGTAGGAATGGTAATTTTGGGAGCAGCAATATCCAAATCCAAGACAAACCTGAAGCAGACATAAATCCATAAATTACTCCATACAGACAAGTGAAACCAATTCAGAAAATATTTAGTAGTGTCGTTATATTTTTCAATGCTTAACACAGTACATCACAACAGATACAGCTGCTTGGAATATTTTTCTATAATTGTTTTGGCATAAAAGTGAATTGAATAACGGGCTATAATTTTTAAGAACTCAGAAAGCATCAAAACACTAGACTACAATTTTTCAGAACCCAAAAAACAAGAGAAAACACATGCCAACATTCATAGGAATAAACGATTTACGTTATCTTTTGCTTTTGGATGTACGTACTTTCCACACTGGTGGTCTTTTCTTCACAAATAACTTCAAAAGCAGAACTGAAGGTAAAATCAACATTTTCATGGTTTAACATGTTACACTGCCTCATTAACAAGAGCAAATACACTTGACCACCATGAAGATTCATGTGAAGTCATAGGATTATGTTGCTTCAATAGGCATATCAAATTCTTCTGTCTTCCTGCTATTGGTGGGCAAATACTACTGAGATGGTTATAGTTTGTCAAGAGACTCTGGGAGTAATTCCATGTCTCCAGACTCTCCTCATTTCAGTATTTTTACGGACATGCAGCAGAGGGTTGGTTTCTAACTTACAACTCTAACCTAGACCAGAAAATAGAGAACATGCTTGACATTCAGATTTGGTTCTGTTTGGGGATCACACAATGGTGTGAGAAAGCTGGAGGTTTGACTCGCAGTCCAATTTCTTCCAATGTCTCTGATATAACTTCTCTCTTAATTAATCCCTCTGCGATCAAAAGAAGGCCACGGTGCCATTTCCTAGACTATAGACAGACAAACACAGTAACACACCAACATAAAGTTCAGTTATTTAGAAGGCGGAGAAGTTCAAAGTTTTATGGAAGTTTTAGCCACCATAACATATATCTGAAAATTCAGAAGAGCATAATTCTTTCACCTTCTACCTGATTGATACTATGAACTTTAAGTATCTGATAATATTTATCTTTTTTATTCAAATCTGTTCCACTTCTAGCCATCTTGCAATGATTGCTAGTATCTTCAGACATCCTTTCTTCTGTAAGCAGCATTTTCCAACCCTCACATTGGACCAACTCCCTTCTTTACTAATAATGGCACCTCCACAACCCAACTGCAAACTTTACCAGTATATAAGTACTTTAGGCTCACCAATTTCAGTGCATGGCCTATGGCTTTGAAATCCTGTTCTGTCCTCTAAGCTAAGGACACAAATCTACAGCATACTAACAGCCAAAGATGCATCATTCTTGATCCCTGATGAATTTACAAGGACAGCCTATAACTTTAAAATGATGTAAAAGAACCTGGTACGATCCTTCAATGCCCTGTTCACTTGTTTGGCTGCTGAACGCTTGACTTCATCAATTGTCATCTGGAAAGAGAACACAGTATCATTAAAAATCAGAAAGAGAAGCCGTACATATCTTTCGATTAAAGGGCTGTAGAATGCCCAGATAAAATCAATTAATAATAAAGAGCGTTCATATAATGGACACATAATTTCCAAAAAATTTCAAAAAATCATCTTTAGTTCATAGGAGATAAGATGCTAATTAGAACAGATATAGCAGCAGTTGAAATTTGCAGCTGTATTTTGGCAACTTTTTATATAAAAATTGTTAGCATCATGCAAGTAAATAATATGTAATCATGTTAAAGCAGCTGAACCACAATGTGTGGATACTTAAACCACAAAAAAGTGCTCCACATGCATAAAATAATAAGCCAATTAAAGCATCATTTCATACAGCAGTGGAACAGCTAAAAGGCCAGTAAAGCAGGATGTTCACAGTTTCAGACAATTGCCAAGCCTCAACAAGACTGAAACTAAATGACTACAGAAAAATCTCCACAAGTCTGCATCATACTCTTTAGAAAATAACAATTGGAAAGAATCTCTAAGATCCAATATTGCTATACAAAATGTGAAGAGCAGTTCCAGCCCATATGACTTCATACCTAATATATTTTATAAATTTGAAAACAGTAGTAGCTACATAAGCTGCTATCTCTATCCTCCAAACTTCACCACCATATTAGCATTGGTGATATTAATTTAACTGTTTCGCATCCCCTCCTCACCCCAGCGGAGAAGGCCCTCAGCCACCCCTTGGCAATCCAACCACTAGATCCCAACCCTCCCACCATATTATACAAAAAGTTTTTTCACATAATCTGAGAAATCCCATTGCTGATGAACACCAATTGTAAAGAGGAAAGAATGTTATATAGGCCACAAACCGTGAACAAAACCATGTGTACAGTCACAAGGATGATGAACAAACCTGCACTGCAGAAGCAGTTTCCTGGACCAACGTTTGACTTACAGTAGCACTAGTCTGGAAAAAGTTAATGATTTGATTGATGGAATCCTTCAAATACTGAGCAAAACAACAAAAAATCAGAGTCAATTGAGAAAACATGCATTAGATAAGAACAAAGAGATGTCTTACAGTCACATAACAGGGTGAAGCTTTAGCAACCAAACTCCAGTCCACGTCAACATCAAGTGGTTTATAACAGAAGACACCAACTAATGAATCAGACGCACTTTCACTCTGCAGAGAAGATCAATTCAGATGGTATATACTTCCTGATCTGTTGACTTATATATAAGGCGAAAACATATGAAAATGTCAAAAGATGTTAACATAGAGGAGAGAGGAGAGGGAGGAGAGGATTGCAAATGCATCCTACCTCAGCAAGAAGACCATTTGGGGACAATAATCTATATGATCCCAATTTTATATTGATAACTTTGGCCTCTGAATAAAGTTTTATGCAACCTTCAAGATTATCACAGGATAAGTCCGCAAGGCACTCCTTAGAGTCAATTAGCTTTGACGCATTATGTTTCATGTGAAGCTTCAATAACATATATGGCAAGTCCCTTTGTCATGGATCAACAACTCTTCATCATCACCCTCTTTGTATCCAATAATATCATTCAATCTCTTCCAATCTTCCTCAGTCAGGGTGCCTGGTTCATTTTCGTCTTTGACAGGTTGGCTGGTCCTGCAATTGTACCCAATCACATATGTATTATAAGAAAAATATGCTGAGCTCATGAAGAAGTTGCAAGAGTAGAAACATGAGATCATAGTACACTTATCTACCATCCAAATGACCACCATGATTTCTTTGCCTTTTGCTTTAGATAGAGCTCTGACCCTGCCGATTGCTCCACAAATTTATGGGCTAACATCCTGTTTGAAGGAATTAATGCAGCAACTAGAAATATAGAGGTCTACCAGAAGTAAATCATATGTAAAATCTTGCTAGCATAAGGTGAAACCATTAACTAGAAAAGATAATACAAATGAATCACATGTATTGAAATATTAGAAGTCAGCACTCCCAGAAAAAAGATTCTTAAGGATAAGAACAGGGTGAAGAGCCACCTAGAATGAAAGTAGATGCTATCATAAAAAGGGAGCAATTCATCAACATCAAAACAAAAACAAATGGGATAAAAAAATAAAAAGAAAAATATATCACCAGTATATCGCATAAAAGAACTACGTGCTCAGAAGTCCCAGAAAACTGGCATATTAAGCATAGACTTAACACCAACTCATCAAGTAGCTAAGTCAAATTATATACCTCCACTGAAGAATGATGTCAATCTCAAGTTCACGATCAAGTTCCTCTATGTCTTTGTGGTCATCAACTACAGCACGGTCAAGATCTGATTTGAGCAGTGCAGCATAGAGAGTGATGTATTTCTTCCGTAATCTTGCATATCGTAGGACTTGCTCCCATGGCATTTTTCCACTGGCAATAACATACAAGAAATAAGTATGTGGCACTAGAATTATTGGAATATCCCACATGCATTAGGTAGGAGAAACAAAGGGAGAATTCAATTCACTAAAACCAGGATGGTTATCAGGGAAACTTTCTGAAGTCAAATAACAAGGTTTACTGTGGCATTAACAAGGAATTCAGACATAAAGCTCCAAACTCAGATGAAAAGAAAGGACGAATAGAAAAAGAGAGGAAAAAAGACATAGAAGGAAAAATCATTCTATTATCCATTCATTTGTAAACAGAACTTTCAGCATATCAAAGAGAAAGGAATCAACCGCGGGGGTTCCACCCTTCAACGGTGCTTCACAAGATAGAACAGTCAGAAGAATCTCCATGAAGCCATAATTCATCAAGTAAATATCTAATAAAAACATAAGCTGCATTCAACCAGACATCAGGAAATGCTTATAATAAATCGATATCCCACTTGAAAGTCCAGAGCAAAAACATTCTCGTACAGAAGTCCCATGATGTTCGCATGATGCATCTGCCTCCAACATACAATATTATCAATCTACCAATATCTTACCTTCACCAAAATTTTTCATATTTTTTCCTGCTAATTGATGTTTCAAATCTCACCCACTGCTGGTTCAAATTCATATGACTATTAAGGATACCTGACCTACTTTTTACCGAGTATTCGATTTAGAGTCATTAGTCAAACATGTTCGCTCAACTATTAACTAAGTTTATCCTTCATCATAAGAAAATGCGGACCTGTCCCATTATGTTGAAGCCTATAAAATTAACACGCAAGCACCATTGAACTTTCTTACATTTGCATACTTGCAGGATGATGCGACATATTTAATAGTACAAAAATTAAGTAGGTACCTGGATTTCTTCATTTGCTCTGAGCCTGCTCTACACGCATACTTCCACCAAGATCTCGGATCATTTTTTACAGAAACATGTGGGCGGTAGTGAGCATATTTCAGTCTCTGGTTGAAGGCTGTGAAATTATCAGCTAATTTCAGCAAATCACGATAACCACTCTGCAGATGAATACACACCATTCACTGAGGAGAATGAAAAGAGACGCAACAGCGGGGGAAGACACTAAGTAACAAGCTGGTACCACCTTTGACAAGCTCAGAGTCACATCATCAAGATTTACAGCAGCTTTCTGCAGTGGTTGACCATTTCTCGAGGATATATCTGGACGGTCTTTTGAATACTTGGCATTTCCACTCACCGGTTGCAGAAGATAAGAGTGCTTTTCCAGATAATCAGCAGCAGGTTTTCCGTCCTTTGTACCAAATTTGAAAATCTAGAAACTTGTGGATTAGTTAAAAGTTATAGAAAGTATGGGCAACAATTGTAAACCTAATCAAACTTAATATACCTGTCCCCACTCATATGGTAGTAAATCCTCCCACGGTTTTTCGATGTGCCAAGGACTGATATCAGAATCCAAATAAATAGCCATCCGTTCAAGTTCCACCGACTGCAAAGTTACCAAAACAATCATGTAAAATGTGAACGGACTAGAATAATGTAGAGTAAGTTAATAGCAGTTAATGAAATTTCAAAGAGAACATCAACTATAAGAAAGGAACCCAAGTGAAGAAAAGGTGCTGAAGCTACTAACCTTCTTCACCAATGAGTGGACTACATAAATAGGCTTGTAACACAAGCCACATTACAATGACATCAAACATTGGGTGATTCCAACCTTACATACTACAACATCAATCACGCAATTCTTATTTGAAAATATGTTCATCATAAATCATGCTTTTTCAGAACAAATAGGATGATCACCTGGTCGGTGTTCCTAGAATTTTTATCAAAGCATTATCTCAAAACCAAAATCGAAGTTGTTCAAAGTATTTACTATAATCAGCTCAAGTGAATAATTACACAAAGATGCTTTTCTAATAGAAAAGGAATATCACTAAAAGAAAGAAATCAACATTACAAGAGACCACAAAACCCTAACGACAACAAACTTTGAAAGACAAACCAACTATATCTTCTTGCCTAAAATACTCGTCAAGGAAATGTCTTCCTGAGCCCTGATATTCACAAATTCACCTATCTCTATCTTTCGATAAAGTTGTACAAACTTCTGGGTTAAAACAATATCATCCACATACACATCTTATTATGTATTTATCACTATTATACTTTTTCATTTTTTCACAATCTCTATTTTAATCCTCATCAATTCTCTAAATAGTTTCTATTATAGAAAAAGGTTAATAAAAATAAGCAGAAATAACGAACAAGAAGAAAAATCTACAAGTTCTATCGTTAAAGCAATTTTTCATGGTTAAAGTACTAACTTAACTATCCGCAAAATTACCGAATACTTATCAGTAACCATCATTACTATGTTTTAGCAACAGGCTATAATTAAAGTTGTGGCCTAATTGATTTATCAAGTATTATATTCTCCAATCAGATCAAGTATGTTTCATGCTAACTCACCTTCCATACCTTTCTAACTTGTCACATTTCTTCAATATTTTCAAATTTTTGGCATTAAAATCCATAAACCAAGTCAAAAACCATAAACTTCTTCCTCTAGATTTGTTCATGTATCTTTCAATCCTTGAGTAATATCTTTTTGAAAAAAACAAACAAATTGTAGCAATCACGGTATCTCAGAGAGAACGCACAGAGCAACCGGGATTTCATGTTTACGGGAGCTTCAAAGAACAATGCACACTTAAACAACACCAGTCTCATCAGACAAACAGATTTCATTGTAGACATTATAAATCTAAGTTCACATAAAAACAATATGAAGCAAATAAATAAAATATAACTATGAGATAACCCTTCGCCACAAACACCATAACATCAAAAGTGTTGTGGAAGAAAATATAATTTTTTTTCTGCTTCATTGAGATTTTGAAAGAATTTTGAACCTTCTGGATTCGCTCCAATGCACCTCCTGTTAAAAACGTCTCCTCTCCTTTATCGTCAACCGTGAAAGCTGAGAGTTTATCCAAGGTCATGCCTGCTGCAAAAGGATGGCCTGGATTACTGGAGAGAAAGGCAGTTGCATGAGTAACCGAATTGGATAGAGGAGAAAGGGGACAGGAGAGACAGAGCACAAGAGAACAAAGAAGCTAAAGCATACAAATACCCGTGTACCTCTCAAGATCCTCATATCTGATGTGAATATTTGATATAGAAAGCTTTAAATTCCCGATCACCGTATTGATTAAAGATCCAAGCCAAGACTTATTCTTAGAGAAAGAAAAAAGAAGCAGAAAAAGAAATGGTTAAATCCTTATTAAATCACTTCAACAAACATCTTGGATAATTATATGTTTGTTTCGGGGCATGATGACCACTGATCATGTGAGGATAAATGACACAGGTTCTAGGTTCTATTTGTGCGTGTGTGTACATAAAAAACAAATGAAAGATAAGAATTAAATAGTATAAACAATAAATCAAACAGAAAGACCTAAAGCAAAAAATCAAGATATTTTCACAAGCAATATTTCTCCCAGATAAGGGGCATTGGTGTTATCTTCAGTAACCAATAACCCGCTTTGTTTGGAACAAGTTAAGAATGGAATTGAGAGCCATATATCCATAGTATGTCAGATTGGTGTAAGTTGTAGTGGCTTTAAAATCCTAGGACACACCCTTAGCACAAAAAGGGATTGGCTGGATCTTCACAACAGCGAACAGTATACTATTTTTGTTAGTTTTCACTCCGTCTGTTTTTCAAGTGCTATGCATATCAAGTACTCATTTGACAACCACTAATAAAGAAATCAAACTTGAAACTAATCATATCAAAGGCATCCCATTGCATCAAATAAAAGCATATGTTTCATGGACAACCCCCCCCAACCGGGGACAAAGTCACTAAAGAAAACAAGAGAGCAAGGTTAAACTTTTATGCGTCAATGATTTGCTGAAGGTGCATCCTTAGATTAATAAGGTTAAATTGACAAGTAACTATGTTCACATTTTTTTTACAACAAAAACAGAAATATTATCTCATTCAACCTTTATGTACTTGCAAAAGTAAAAGGATTGTAATGAAGGTTATGCTTTTAGCTACGGCTTCTCATCTTCAATCTAATACTCCATTGCTGTATGTCTTCAAGAGAACTCGGGACATACCCTTTTGCTTTCTAAAGAGTCCACAAAATGGAACAAAAAAAATTACGTGGTTGGAAATTTGTAACAAAACCAATTGTCTCTACCATGAAAGATGTTAATATTCTTTCTTTGAGTAATAAATAGACTTTTGATTGCAATATTAGATTCATGATGGCCATCAAGTGCACACCCAATCTATACCCAACAAGATATATGCAGCATCTTTAGGAGGCTTAAAAGAAGGATCTGCCATTAATTTACAAAACTAGCAACCAAATAGTCCAGATATATTCGATGTTAGCATATACTAAGCTATTCATTGCCTCCACCATCGAAAAGTAGCCTTTATGATTGATGAACTAGTTTCAATCATGGAAAAAACTTTCAATGATATACCTAGAGAGGCTCTAAATCTGAAATTCTTGTCTTTACAATCATGTCATCAAGGTATGCAAAAAGAAATTATACAATAACTATAAAAAATGGCATATAAACAAGTGCAAGTTGGAAAATGATGGACAAATTCCGATTTGTGTGGATTGATCCATCATTGTGGAGCTGGAAAATGGTCATCTTCATGGGTGAATTGCTTGTAAATTTTTTGTCCTTAATTTTGTTTCTCACCTCCTTCTTATTCTTCTCATCTTTTCCTGCTTTTCTCTTTCATTATACATTTGGAGAGAAACTATGTTGGAATAAATTAAGGAATCTACTTCTGCAACTCCTTCCTCCTTACTTGTGCTATTCCAATTGACAGAATAAGGGTCCCATAGATTGTTCTGAGGAATGAAGTTTAACTGGTGAAAACATACTAAATCCAACTTATTAAGTGCAAATTGAAGGGCATTGTAGGTGGTAAAAAAATAAAGAGTCTTCTTTTAAAACTATGGGAGAAATACCTAAAGGCAAATAAAGATAAAGTTACAGAGGGCATCCTTTTCATGACAGATATAGAATACACATATTATAGATGTTATAATCTTGTAGTAATATAAATACATTTTTTAATAATAATAATAATATTATAATTCCCGTTGTTGCATATATTGTATCATGATGAATAAAATAGTCTTTATTATCATAATATAGTTCCCATAGAAGTTCAACATAAATGCCTCTTTTTTTTGGGTTCACTACAAGAAACTCTAGGGAAACAGATAAAACACTGCCACTCCCCTTCCTCCTTTAGAATTACAAAACCTCCCTAACTTCCCTCCATAAAACTTAAACAGTCCTCCTAAATGACTAACTTAACCTAAATTTATTAAAATGAAAGAGTGAAGGATCAAATATCTAAGGACAAGGTTCAAAATCACTATTAATTTTATTGCTAAGTCCACTTCATTAATGAATTCCTTTGCCAAACAACCGCCCTCCCCCTACACACTCATCCTAGTAGGGGAACAATTCAATGCCACCTTCACATACCATTGCCACACCACCTCTCCCACCATTGGATTCCTTAGGCCACCTAGGATGGCAATGAATAAAACCAATGCACTACCCTATTTGGTGTAGGTTTAAATTTATGATTTTCTAATATACACTGATTTTTTGCTGAGTTTTCAATTTAGCATATTTGAACCCTAAAAATATGCAAAAACGAAAATTTACAGTTTTCCACACCACCAGTAATAGGTTGTTACAGCAGTAAATCTACCGCAAGTTAATGCCATGTGAGCTACAAAAGACACATAGCTTAACCATTGAGAAGATGCCTGTACCACCCTATACCAATTGTGGGTGGGATGGCTAGAATGGCTTAAAAGGCGTAGAGGTATTCTTGGAAAGTTAGGACAAGTAGAAGTAGTTGTCACTAAAGCAAAAGAGTCTCACTAGCCATCCACCATACTACAGCCCTGGGTGCAACAACTAGTATCAAAGATGCAGAGGCATTTGGCCTACTATATACTAAAGGTGGTTTTGGATTATGGAAAAGAATCAAGAGGAGAGAATCGCATATCTGGATGGATAATTCCTAAATGATTATGGGAGGATTGTTAGAATGATTAATAAATGGGTAAAATTAACTCTAACGAATTAGGTTATTAGGATTTTTTAATTTTTGGTTTTCTTATGGATTTATAGAGCAGCGCTAAATTTTAAAGAAATAAATAGGTCCAAAATGTTTGTCATACCTAGGCTTGTTGAGAGAGAGAGAGAGAGAGAGAGAAAGACAGAGTAGAGTTGGGTTTTAGACAAATCAAACTAATCACATTACAAATATGCTTAAAATATATTTATTCTATGATTATAAAAAGTAAGAAGATATCAACACTCAAATGCAATATATATGTTGTTACATATACCATGAAACTAGTTGAGCTTGATGATATCCGGTCAGCTCATGGTAGATAGGGTGGGTCTGAGGCAATTCCCAACCTATTTGTAGCCATTTTACTACCACAAACACCGACACCCAAACAACTTCCTCATGCCACTACCATCACTTAAACAAATATCACAAGTTCATAACAAAACCCTGCAAACTCAAAAAACATGGACACGCAAGAGCAAACCACCAGCAACTACATCATCACCTCGCCATCATCTGTTGCCAACTTAAACCACAATCCCAAGCTAAAATCTCTTAGATCCCTTCATAGTTGGACTAGTTTTCAGGACAAATTTCTCTGATAGAGAGAGTTAGGAGGTAGAAGAAGACGGAGATGGAATAATTTTGGTGCAAATGGCAGCGCCGACCTCATGGTGTCAATAAGAGATACTGATATACATCAACATTTTGTTAATGCTTTATTATGCATCTATGTTGCGTGCATGTTTGCATGGTCTAATCGTGCACATAATGATTATGGTAGACAGTGACAAGGGTAGCACAATAGCAGAACTAGGGCAAACAGTGGCAGAAAAGACTAGGATAAAAGGAAAAAGAGAATATCAAATATGAGTAGCTTTTGTGTCTCGTTTAACTTTAAATAATTGGAGTTATCAATCACGACAATCCACAATCCAGAATCTGTCATAATTTTTTATTATGTAATTATTTACTATTAATTATCTAATAATAAGTTATCCATTTTATGTTTCATGCCTAGGTTTATTACTTGAAGACTCAAAAAATTAGCCCTATGACATAAAGGAAACTCAAATAATTCTATATGCGTTTCTCAACATTTTCCATCGAAATCAACCGTAAGTGGCGCCACAAATTTCGATGGGAATTTTTGTAATTTCAAAACAGAAGGGGACCACAATCAGCAATTATGCTATTTCTTGCTGGAGCTTCTCATAATAACCATCTTTTGTAGTAATACTATATTTATATTTGAAACTTGGATAATAACATTATAATCTGCTATTGTTTGATATATCATGATAATTTGGTAAATTTAATGAACTGTATTATGAAATTTATGGAAAGTTACAAAATCCCCACCACGGAATAGTGCACCTACACGCCTTCATCGCCGTTGTTTTTAAACCAGAAGACCGAGAGCTAACTATCGAGACTTTGGACTATCCACACACATACTTTGTGAAATGGTTCATGCATGTTTGTTGCCAGGAGCAACAAGATCGAGTTGGTAAGGACCTTTCATTTCATTTCGATGGTCGATGATCATAAAGCGCCCCTTTACCATTCTATATAAATGTACTATTCTTTTGTACAGATATGGTAGAAGGGCACATTCAATCCTTGTTTGCTATTAGTCTTGACCTCTTCTCTTCGGCGGGGTAGAGCAGTTTGGTAGCTCGCAAGGCTCATAACCTTGAAGGAAATCACACAAAATGAATCTGCCTAATGTCACAGATTCAGTCAAGAGGAAGAAACTTATAATATCGTAGCCGCTCATGGTTATTTTGGCCGATTGATCTTCCAATATGCTAGTTTCAACAACTCACGTTCGTAATATTTCTCCCTAGCTGCTTGGCCTGTAGTGGGTATCTGGTCTACCTATTAAACCATAAATCTTAGTTTATCATACCATATTTCAAACACGCGTTTATTAATATTCAGTGTTGCAGCACCACCGGAACTAAGCACTTAACAGAAAAACATACAAAACCCTATGTTGTACAAACATGAATTTGAATATGGAGACACGGATATGATGGAATACAAATACAAGACGCTACAATACTTAAAGAAATAAGGCCGAGATGAGGATACAAAACATAATTTTAGTATATAGTTGCTTTGGACCAAAATTAATATAGCATGCATTAATAAATAAATAAAATATTACTTTCACTCCGGTGCCATGTTTTGCAACACGAGATGATACACTCGCAACAATATTAAATATGCAACCCTCCTTGATTTATATTCACCCATAGTCAAACTTAAGTTATTCAGCCAACTCAAAAATTATTTTTACTCTTGCAACAATTTAAGGTGCCAAAAGCCCAAATGTCAATTTGAAGGCAAATCTTAAGTAATCATCCTCCTCAAACTCCAACTCCTCCGCCCCAAAGGTTAGACTTTGCCCAACTCTTTCTCCCTTCCTTCTTGTATTGCGTTTCTTTTTCTCCACCTTCCCCTGTTCTTTTCTCTCTCCACCTAATGTACCTCAATTCTTCTTACTTTTTCCTTCATTGTTCTTATTCAATCCTTTCTATGTTATTCCCCCAAAGAGTTCATCCAGCAACCGCCTGGCACCGCTCCCCACCATCTCAAGTTTTGGATACGTTGGACACGTACACAACCCATGCCCAAAGGATCAATATTTGGGTACTGCGCTAAACCAAAAACCAGTATATTCATGTCTTCCAGGCTAAGTCACATGTATCTCTTGCTATAGTTATGAATAGACACAGTAGTTTTTATCAGTATGTAGCTCCCAAATTCAAGACAAAAAGGAGATATACATCACTTTAATCGTAGCTTAGCTTCTAAGAGTGAGCAATTAGGATTAGAATGAATGTATGAGCCACTTAAAAATATCATACCATTTCTGAATTCAGCCGTTGTTGACTCTCCAACAACTTCATTTCCATTTCCTGTTCAAAGATAATTTGAATTTACAATACACAAAACAACAAGTACAATGGTCAATATAGAATCAAAATATAATTCTCACTCGTATCCGACTCTTCTTAATTTCTTGGACGGCATCTTCACTAGATCCTTCAACCTGGGTTGCAGGCTCAGCTAATAAAAAGATGCGATCCAAGTAAACCAAAACAGGATCTTGGCCAAGCCTGCTCCATGGAACCTGTTATAAAGGGCACATTACAAAAGTAATCTAAAATAAACATAAAAAAACTATTGTTATTGAATCCTCTAGTAATTAAATATGCATGAGATCTAACAATCTTTAATCCATTCATACACAACACCTTAAATTAACAATTGATAGATAAAAACAAATTCTAATAATCAAAGATAATAGGAAAAAGATATAATAGAATTCAGATCTGAATTTTTTTTCACACTCCACATGGATAAAAGTACATAGATTACTACTACTGTAAATTGATTTATTAACCTACATGCCAGACTGAAAGAATCAACCAATCTGATCAAAACAAATACGACATCTCATTTATCAAACACCTGATCCCCTCCCCCCCCCCCCCTTCTCTCAAGCTGCACTCACTTGGCATGCTAGATGCAGTTAGATTACAAAAATGAGTTCATAAACACAATGAACTAGGGGAAGGAAAGAATTTATCACAGTATCTAGGTGGGTCCACGTGAATCATGAAACTTTTGTCAATTAGTTACCACCTTTTATAAGTACTAAAAAAGTGTATGACGGTTCTGTCCATTTAGCCATAGGCATCAATACATTACCTGGTCCCACCTGATTAGCATGTCTACTCTAATATTTATAATAACGCCTACATCCCCAATAAGGGTGCTATATATGACTGCCAAATTGAATGATCAAAACTATAGACCAGGTTTTCAAATTCTTGCTCGGCTCTTGGAACAAACTTATGCTTATTCTATCTAGTCCTTTGGACTCTTAAGGATACTAGTTATTCTACATGGGAACAAACTGACTACTCTAAGACTTGGCTTTTGAATAGCATGGAGAAAGCTGTCAGCACCAATTTTATGTTCTTGCCTCTACGAAGGGGATGTGAAATGCATTACACAATATGTATTCCTATGAGAAAAACACACGTATTTGTATGAGAATATTCTCTCTGTACAAAATGGGCACTCAATTCAGGTGCCTTTGTCGTGTCTCATGGTGAGTCCATGAGTCTTGGATGTCAGGTTCAGGTTCTATACCCAAGTCAGTAGTACAAAAGTCCATTTTCTTTTTGTGCATATCAAAAGAGCACACGGCGAGTAGGAATTAGTGGAATTAATACAATGAATTCAAAAGCATCAAACCTCTCTTGTTTGAAAGGATTAAGAAGCACCAAAGTACTATCTAAACCCAATGATTTAAAATAAGGAAAAAGGATCTAGGAACAAGGAAACACCATTTTAATTATCTCGATAATCTCAATAACTGGATCAAACTAAAGAATCAAATAGAATTTTAAGCGAGACAAACACAAGGGGTTAAAGACCACTTAATATATGAAATTGACTAAATATTTTTCCTTTCAGCTATTTGAGAGTTATCTAACTGGAGTTATGAGTCCAAATGATTCTTTTTCATTTTCAGGAGAAAAAAAAAAAGATTGAAATCATAGTCTAACCGAATTGCATACATAGACCATGTTTCTCTCCCTCCAAATATGGTATACCATTGCTCCTAATAGAGCTCTTCCCATCTCAGGTCATTCTCTGGTGCATCCACAGAAGAGGAAATTGCAATGCATCGTGCTCAACAGGCGTAGCTTGGAGTGACATTCATCTTGTTAACAGTTCTCACTCTCCATCTCTCAATCTAGTACAGTTCATCCTACTAAGTCTCTTACGCTTAATAATGTTTTCTTTGCTACTCGATTTCTGTTAGTCTGCTCTCTATTAGTTGACTTAACAAAATTTTACAATTGCTATTTGGCATTTTTCTTTTCTATTGTGCTTTTTAGGACCTATATACAAAGATGATGATTAGTGGTGATCATGAGAAATGCTTGTCTCCACCTATCAATTCACAAGTTCACCAATGAAAGCTAATGCACTCTCTATGTATATCCCCCATTCTCTTTACGCAAATTGAAGAAGTTCTATCCTTTAAGTCTTCTATTTCTATTTTTGAATTGAGTCTTGTAAGTTGAGAAAGCATCATATGCTTCCTTTCCACGTCGAAAAACGTAGTTTCGCTCCTTTTGTTTGGTTTATTCTAATGTCTTAGGACCTTATCGTGTTGAATCTATTGCTAGGTTGAGTGCTCTTTTGCTTCTGTTTACCAAATCTTATGTCCCATGTGTAATCAATTCTTTCCATAATAAATTAGAACTCCAATTTTCTATTAATATCCGTACACATCGTACAGATAGTGCACTAGAATTTGTCCAAAATGAAGTCTCTGACTCTTATGAATAAGATCAGATTCTACATTGAACTTCTTGCCCCCACTACAAAGTGGATTATGGAACGAAACATAGGTATCTCCAAGATGTTGCTCACACTACCAGTCTATGATGATTCAGACAGACATTCTAAAGTTTTCCTGAGGGGATATAATCCTTATTACTTGAATATCTTTTAATCTCAAGTGTTCTTCATGGTGATATTCTCTGTCTTTACCTTGATAGGCCACTCTTCAGTATCACTCCTCAAACCTTGGTTGTCGGTTTACTGTTCATATTTCCTCCCTTCAGCTTGAGAAACTATATCTTCAATCCCTAGAGCATATTTCTTGGGTATTCCCGTACATAAAAGGGTATCACTATTATGCGATGGTACCTCAGCAATTCTTCATCTATGTTGATGCTACCATCTTTGAGTGCACTTCTTAGTACTGGAGGGACGAATCCTTCTTTGGGGTTGCTTCTAACTGTCATCCCTTACCGGAGCCACCCTTCTCTACTCTACCTACCTAGACCACTAAAGGTACTGCCATCATTCTCAATCTATCATGCTTACAGCTCCACCAAATCTATAGTGGCAGTTCCTCAATTATCTTCTTATCCAACATCTGAGGATCATTTCCAATCATTTACCATCGCACTTCACAAAGGTAAACAGTCACCTTAGATAACTTTCTTTCTCTTGATCATCTTAGTCCTATTTATCATACTTTTGGTGTCTCTCTTTCCTCCCTCTTATTATTCCCAGGTCTTTATCATGAGGCGCTTCAATATCCTAGGTAGGAGATGGTTATGAATGAAGAATCTGTTAGAATATTTAGGATTTGCGAATATGTGCATATTTTTTCTTATTTGTTTTGGATATGTATGTTTGATAGTTATCCAATAAGTTGTAATTATCCTTAATTCCACTACTGCATATAAAGGTGGAATAAGCACTAGTATACACAACATTCTTTTTTTTTTTTACTTTCTACAGAAAGATTAGCTCTTATTTCTCAGGGGACTTGGAGTTTGTCCAAGTTACTTGTGATATAGATGTGGTTGCTTCTCGATGGGTGTTTACTCTTAGATATCGAATAGATGGGACAACTAGCATACAAAGGCTCATTTAGTTGTGATGAGAGAAGCTTCATGCGGCACAAATTATGCTAGATCCAAGATGACAAGTCGTCTACATCTAGGTATTGCATGCATATCGTGGGGTATCTCGTAAATTAGCATAGCAAGAATCAAACTACAGTTGTAAGATCAAGTCCACAAGTTAAATATAGGAGTGATTTCCCTTCATAGTGAGCGTATAAAATTTGACGGGAACATGTCAAGTACAATCATCCCATGCCTACATACTGCAGTAATCAAGTAGCTCTTCAAATTGCTAGTAATCCATTTTTCCATGAGCGAGAAACAAAACTCACAAAATATTTTATGTACCCCACCGAGCTGATCTTTTCACTAAAAAAATAGGAATAAACCAGTTTCACAATTTGTGTAACAAGCTAGACATGAGTGGTATATATGATCTAACTTGAGGGAGGTTATTAGAAGATTTGCTAAAAGGTGGTCAGGATTTCTATGTATCTTTCTGAATTTGGTGGTGTAGCTATGTTTGGTAGGTTGATCATTGATTTGTAATTAACTCTTCATCCCATCTCCATATATTTAAGACAGGGTTAGTCAACAAAATACAACACAATTTTTTCTCTCTTCTACACCAATAAAGTAGAAGTGGTCTGTGACCCTATTTTACATGTGCATAGAAGAATACACCACCTATTCATGCTTACTTTGAGAATGAAATATCAAATAATTTCATCAATTTCCTTAAAAGAAATGTGATTAAAAACAAGATATGGTACCCAACTCGAAATCCAAAACTGAAGTACATAAAGATGCCCTTGCTTTAGTGTATCACTTATACCTAGCATGGTCAACCTTTGAAATTGTCTTGCCCCATGTCAAAGCAACTTCACCTAATAGTCGAGAAGTCTTTATTAGCAAACTTGCCCTCCTAATGGTGTACATCAGAAACCTGTCAACTTGTGGATATCTTAAAATCTCTTATGTCACTTCTTTGTTCCTACTAAAGACATACCCAGTTTCCAAACTAACAAAAATAAGTAAATTCTAGAGAGGATTGACCATATATTCTGTTGTGGACATGTTTCCTGCTATATTTATCCAACCAGTAGATAACCATAATTCACTGTAACGACAGTGAAATGATAAGAGGTAAAATAATGTAAAGCAGACAGTTCAAGACTGGCTATAACGCCTCTTATCTCGTGGATTTATTGAAATATGACATTGATTTGGTTCCTACTAAAGACATATGCAGTTTCCGAACTGACAAAAATAAGTAAATTGTAGAAAGGATTGCCAATTTCTTCTGTTGAGGACATGTTTCCTGTTACATTTATCCAACCAGCAGATAACCATAATTCATTATAACAGCATAAATGGTGGGACAGACACAACGAAGGTAAAGAAAATATAAAGCAGACAGTTCAAGACTGGGTAATAACATATTTCAACTGATAAAAGTAACATATGACTTCTGTGGATGACAGATAATAAAAAACCAAACAAACCTTAAGCTTCACCGAACCAAGAAACCCGGCCTTAACCTTCACAGGTAACTTCAATGCATTGAGTGCCTCTGGTTTCAGTTGCATATTTGTTAACTCTACGTCACCTGTTGAATATTCAAAGAGCGTACTAGGGTTTGTCAAATTCTTAAGGAGCAAAAAGGCACTATGAATATAACAAATCTAATAAATGTGGGACATAAACAGATGAAGTTCCATGAATTTCAACACATAGTTAGTTTCCGCATCTAACTACAAAAAAACTCATTGATGTCAGCAAATTTAAAGCATATTTCAGAAACATTCAGAAGTTACAATTAATTTTAGCATATTCAGCACATAATTCCAGAGAACAGGGATTTCATCACTTAATTACAAAATAATGTATCGATTATGGTAGATTGATTTACATATTTCTTGAATATCAACAAATTTTCAGAAGGCAAAATACTAAGAAACAAGAAACGAAAAGGAAGAGGAAAGAACTGTAGTTCGAGCCCCACAGCATAACAAAAATGTGCTATTCACTTCAATCTATAAGTTCAGATCAGAGCCATCCCATTGCCCTCCACGAAGCAATGTTCCCCACACTTGTCTACACGTCCCAGAAAAAGGATACTGAAACAGGAAACAACTAACACAAGACAGCCTCATGGGCTTCTTGTACAGACTTCGTTCAGAATGGCGAATGAGAATATAAAAACTCCAGTAATCACGCAGGAGAAACTTTTGTAAATTCATTGAATATCATTTTCTATCCCCTTCCAAGTGTGACACTCCAAAGAAAGAAGCTACTACTTTAGGAGTTTAGCATTCTAGAAGCCCAAGAGCTACTAATTATAATGGGAGTCAAACTTCCAACCTTTTAGCATATTACCATAAACCAACAAAATTTTTTGCCCAATAAATTAAGTTATCATAAAATTTATTACTCACCCACAATTATCGTAGGATAGGGCGCTACAAAAACACCATACTCAAATAGGCAGACTCCATATTGAGTCCAAACGGAGGAGCTACCTCACAAGTCTAGCAACCATTAAGAGCAATAGATAGGAGCAACAGAAGACCAACTCCTATACCATGCCCCAACTAATTTTCCAGGCACTAGCAGCAACAGGAGATGATTCTCCGGCACAAATACCAACTATTACGATGGATTCAGATGCTTCTTCATACAAAAGATACCTCTCTTAAAGACACTTATTTCCACCACTCCATGGAAATGCACCTAATTCCCTTTTGTAGAGAGCCTGTAGAAGGACTTCTTGCCAAACTGCAACTCTAAAGACATAGCTAGCCAAAACTTCCTATAGAGCACCTATTCTCAAATTGCAGAGAAGTCAACCTATGTTAACTAGCCCATTACATTAAAAATATGCAACATCCTTGAGGATGATTGCACGTATTTTATTTCTCTTCCATGTGGTGCAGGACTATTCAATTCCATCTAATTTTCTTACAATCAGGTCAGAAATCCATTGCGCCTAACAAGAACACAGTGTTGGATATGCGGCTTAACAGTCCATAAATGCCTATTGCACACTCCCAATATTTTGCACCTGAAGCCTCCAATGGAATGGAAGCAAGCTCCTCCTAGGATAACCGATATAATTCTCCCCCATTTCCCTCCCGAAGTTCCCATAAAACAGTCCCAATTCAAAAACATATCCTACTTTAGTGTTGGGCAAAGAGAAAAAATTCCTTTAACCACGTAGGATTTTTCAATTTATTGATATTAGATATGGAATCTCACAATATAATATGTTATTCCCTATGAACTGAATACTCCTACAGTCTATAAAACTTCAAATCAAAGCACACCACAGAATATTGGCACACCTTTGCATAATAGGAATACTGCTGGAGGTATCACACCATAGTTAATACAGAACCACTCACGTTAATACGATATTTTAATGTTAGTTCTGCTTTTTCTTAAAGTTAGGATCAGAAGGATTTTTTTTTTAATACTTGAGACTTCACCCCCCATGATTAACTTCATCTAATGACAATAGTTTGGTTCTTCCTTCTACTTCCCCCCATGCGTGTGTGTACATACAGAGAATACACATACATGTATATATACAATAACATGGATATCCTGTATTGAACAGAACAGAAAACCTGATAAATAGACATTTTTTTTCAATATCCAATCAGCTTTATGACAAGTACCCCAAAATCCATTTTACTAGAATACACCTATATTTGCCCATCCCGACACGATAAATAGAATTTATTTTACAATATTATTAGAAAGTTCTATGTTACCTAATCTATGTGGGATGTAGAGTAAGTGACTGCAAGTTCAAAGCTACTAGCAATGCATGTTCCTTCCAAACAGTAACTAATGAGCTATATCATTCTTCATATGGAATTGTGCCGCAAATCTCAAAATTCAAATCTTTTAAGTCCTCTATTAAAATATTTCAAAGAAAAATAGAAAGGCCAGGAGGATGACTTGATACTGCTCCTTAACAGTTAAATGTTGGAATAGCGGCATCCTCTAGATATCAATAAACATCCCTAGTGCCCTAGACAACATGTTATGATACCTACAATGTCCGAAGATAACTTAGTGATTATTCAACGCTTGACCTATCAGATTTTTTTGCAAGCCCGAGACTATTCTTCACCCCTACATTTCAAGTACAGAAAGCAAAACCAAAACATGAAAAAGTACCATAGAATACTTTACACTCATTGTTGATTTTGAGTTACAGAACTCCATTTAATCGTAACATTTTATCATAGCACTGCTTCCTGGTTATTGACTACTTTCTCTGTTCTTCTCTCACAAAGTTTAGAAAGTGTCTCCCACATGAAGAAATAAGCACTTGATATTTGTCGGATGGGGGACACTTAAGAATTTCAATACATCCGTGTGAAGATGCCACTTGATCAATTCTTACTCTCGAACAAACGGAGAGTTTCCATAACCTCGAGAACTTGGGAGGATTAGAAAATAGGAAGATTGTTCAGCTAGATCTCAAAATCCAGAAAGTTCAGCACCATAAAATTATGGATATAGGGTTTACTTCCAAACATGACCAAGAGACAAGAATCAACTTGGAGTTTAAGATTTTTCCTAGATCTCCAATATCTATTACACTACACTGCATACTTAATTATAGATAATTAATTGTCCTGAAAGACAACACTGAACTAATAGGATACTTTGGCACAATTAGCTAGCCAAAAATAAATAAAACTTTACTATCTCCCTGAAATAGGCACATGTGCAAACTTATCACGGGCTTTGGCATTGAAACCGAGCTAAATACACATAACATCAACTTAATTTTAGCTAATGAACTAATAACTCATCCGAAGAAAACCACATGTCAACACTAGTACCAAACCTCAGTAGGCTCATCTCTTACAACCCAGATTTTGATAACATTCATGATAAGAATGTTCAGAATGCTGAAAAATCACAATATAGTCACCAAACCACACTGTATGGCATCCTCTCAAGCAAAGCAACTCAACCATAACCACCCTCCTCTCAACCAGAACTCAAGCGTGTTTATGATGCAATGAAGGATTTCAGTTTGCTCTAAAATCATACCATTCGAGACAGGAATTCCATTCACATATCTATGCATGTATAACAAAATGAGAGCTCAAAACGTGGGCAGCAAACCAGTTCACCTTTCTTCCACATGCGATACAAAGCTCAACAATCAAGTAAACAGCAAAACCAGCAGCGAATGAAAATGAGGAATAGAAAAACTGATGACCTCGCCAGACGCTGATCTTGAGTGCTTCTTTGTTGAGCCCTCTGACATAGTTCCCCAAATATCTCTGCAACAGATACGCAACCTGATCCTCCAACATCTTCCGAATTTCTCAAGTTTCCGATATCAATGACTAATTCTACACAGAATATACGATTCCCCAACCCTATTCATACATCGTCGTCTACACAGAGAGTGTATGTGTGTGCGCGTGAGCATGTATGCTATGTATTTCTTGGAGTTGAAACGAACAAAGTCGGCAAAGGAGAATCGTGAAGTTTCTTCTGTTCAACAAGCCAAGGCCACGTTGTTCTCAATAAAAGAATATCACTATGAGAGGAAATACTCTAATGTCTTTTTAAGAAATAATTTTTCAACTTTCAAGAATGCAATAATTACACTCGTCTCCTCTGATATTTGTCATAATTATATTTAAATCCTCTATAATATAAAAAATTACATTTAGTATCTCTAATATTTACTTTCGTCTAATAAATAAGTTCTTCTATTAGTTAAAATTTATCGAATTTATTTATATTAATAAAAAATCAAAAAAAATATGTTATATGGATTTAATGCAATAGGTGCATTAGAATATTTAATTTATACTAATTAGTTGTTGTGGCACGTCGTTCCTGTGTGTATATAATAAATAAATTTTCACACTTTAAAATATATTATATAAGAATAAAATATATAAATCAATATATTAAATTTAACAAAAAAAGAAATAAATAAATAAAAGAAAAAAATTAATTTATCAGTTAAAATAAAATTTAAAATTTTGAATAAGTTAGTTATATTATTAGTTTAAGTGCATTTTTTACTTTATAAAAAATTCGTGCGACAATGTAAGTAACCGCCGTTTGTGAGTAGAAATGGCCTTTTCTTTTTATATAGTATCTACATCTGTACCATATAAAAAGAAAAGGTCTTCCACATTCACAAATGACGGTTACTTACACCGCGACACCAATTTTTATAAAGCAAAAAATATCCTTCAACCAATAAACTAACTAACTTATTTAACTTTTCAAATTTTACATCAATTATTTTCTTTCCTTTATTTATTATGTAATGTATTGATTTATATATATATATATATATATATATATATATATGTATATTTTATTTATTTATAATATTATTTCTAATATATTTTAAGGTATGAAAAAACTTTATTCATTATATGCACACAGGAACGGTGTGCCACAACGGTTAGTAGATATAAAATAGAAAGACATTTTTTACTTATATGTGACACCACTGTATTAATTTTTTTATTGTATCAATACTATTTATAAATTAATTTTATTTAAATATAATGTGTTAGTTTATAATATATTTTAAAGAGTATAATATTATTTATTAGAGTTAAATTCATTTTAACTCCCTATAATATGGAATAATGTCAAATAAAATTTTATAAAATTTTAAATATAAAAAATCACTCTTATGTTTTGAACAATGACTCACACCGCATCCTGATCAATTTGAACATAATTTTTTAGGGACAATGACTAAGATACCCATCCTCGTCAACTAGGATCTATTAAAATATATCTATTTATAATATATTTAATTTTTTATATAATTTTTTTAATTTGTTAAATATGTTCAATATTAATTTTACTCTAATAATTATGCTCATTTTTATAAATTCATCAATTCTCAAAATTAATAAAATTTAGTCCTTTAATAGCCAAAATTTTAATTTTTGACACAAAAAATGACATAGCATGCCAATTGGATACTTGTTTGGGGGTGGGTGGGGAGGTTGGTCCAACGTGGCTTTAAAAAAATGAGTTGAATGATACGTTAGATACAATTATAATTTATAAAAATAAAATTATTATTTTAAAAAAATAATAATTCCACCCCTCAAACCCCCCCCCCCCCCGTGTCTGGGCGACACCGCTGATTGTAATTGATACTTTATTTATAAAGGGATTTGAACATTCAAAATATCACAGGGGGGTCCTTGAATTTCTTCCTAATGTATTATACTAGTTGTTATGTCATATTATTTATGCGTGCATATAATAAATAAATTTATACACTTTAAAATATATTATACATAAAAATAAAATATATAAACCAACATATCACATTTCAAAAATAGATAAATAAAAAATTAACTTAGGGATATTATTTACACAAAAAGAAAATGGTATCGCAGTGTCATTAATCGCCGTTTGTGAGTGAAATTTTTCTTTTCCTCTTTTTATATTTTTGTTGATATATAGATGAAAAAAAAAATTGAGTAGGGATGGTTGAAAAATATATAAAGAATATTTTTTATAATTTAAAAAATTAATATCGTTGTGTAGGTAACTACTATTTGTAAGTAAAAATAAAATTTCTTTTTATTAGTACAGACGTAGACAAAAACAGCTAGTTAAAAATAATAAATCAATTCGTATCACAATACATGTTTTGAGTATAGCGCAAGTAAGGCAAGACAAATGATACCTTCCTCTGTCTTCTTTTTTTTTTTTTTTTTTCCCCATTTAGTGTTAAACAATTAAAAATTTTCGAGATTGGATCTCAAGCTAATTTCATAAGTACTTTTCTTGGTTGACTTCATTCCCTTCATAATACTCTACTCCATTGTTGATGCATGCATACTCATTTCCTCACTCTAATTCTAGTTTATTAAAGGAGTGTTTGTGATCGTTTTTTAAAAAATTATTTTTAATTTTTTATTTTGAAAAAGTACTTATAAAGTGTTTGGAATGTCAGTTTTTACTTTTGAAACAGCTTATAAAAAAGTGTTTTTAAACTAAAAGTTAAACGTACCTTGCAGACACTTCTAGTTGCTTTGACTTTTTTTGTAAATAAATCCAACTTTATTTTTTACTAATTTTTCCTTATTATAATAATCTTAATTCAATTTTACCATCTTTAATTTATTTAAAATTTTATATTTAATAAGAGTTTTCAAATAATTTGAATTTTAACAATAATTAAATTTAGACTTTCACATATTTAATATTTTAAGTTTTGTGTATATTTTTTAATGTGCTATACCATCTAATTATATTATCTGATTCACATATTAATTTGCTATACTATTCTTGGAAGTGGGTCTACCAAGATCCAAACATTAATATGTGAGCACATATAATTTATTTGTTTTTGTAAGGTTTATTTTTTCTATTTGTTTGAGTCGATGTCCGACATGGCCATACTGCAAATCCTTGGATCATTATTCAAAGAAATTCATTCTTCTCTATTCTTTAATAGAAAGTCGTAACACCTCTAAGATGGTTTCGAAATCTTTTGAGGGTGTATCTCAAGAGAAAGAGTAGGCTCTTGTTCAGCTTGGATTGTGGGACAATTTATGGATCTTCAACTTCTTGAAGATCTATGACTTTTCCACTTCTATCCAGTAGACATTTCTTGTCCAGAAAGGTGGCATCCCTTGAGGCGAACACCTTTTGCTTATAGGGTCATAGAAATAGTATCCATAGGATTCTTTTGGATGCCCTACAAATCCGCACTAAATAGACTTTGTTTTGCAATCTCAACTTTACAATAAATAGAGTTCCCCCATATTTTCAAATGGTTATAATATGATGGAGTTTTAGAGCATAACATGATACTTTGGGCGCGACCTTGCTCTGTTGTCATTTCCAAATCGTAGCCCTGAAGGAAGGGATGAAGATCTATGAAACTCATCCTAGAACGAATCAGATCGAACAAAGTTCTATTCCTTTCTCAGCTACACCATCTATTGAGTTCTCTTAGTGGATATATGTACAAGCTTTGTGTGTTTTCTTGATTATATATATATATATATATATATTTGTTACTTAGTTGAATGTGGAGCATGAGGGTACTGGGAACAATAGTGCAAATCATTTGTAAATGTACCATTGCCAGATAAAGAACCTTTCTTATAAAGGGAACAATTTCCATCTCTTATAAGAAAAGAAAATCCTTCTCTATCCCAAAGGAATAAAGATAATATTATAATCAGCAATTCCAATACATAAAAACAATTATTTAAAACTAATGTCCCATCTTCTTCAAGAGCTAAGTGTACTATCCCATTGGTTAATGCAACAACCTTTGCTCCATTATAGGTGCTCTTTTTACTTAGCTCCCTCAATCTTGTTATCACCTACATGTTGTTACATAGGTGAGAACCACAATTGATATTTAATACTCAAAAAGTATCATTAATTGATAAGTTAACCTCAAAAAAAAGAAAACACACCAGAACTACTTTAATGTCTACAAAATACTTCTTGCAGTTCCTCTTTAAATGCCTTCTTTGCCCGTCTCCTTGTTACTGCCCTTTGAGGAACACTTCATCTTTCATTTTCCTTTCTTAGGGTTTAACACCTTTAGGATTGAGGACGAGCTAACTAATATAATAAGTTTCACTTTATTTATGGGGTTTCTAGTTGTTTTCAATATACTCACATGCCCGTGGGAGCTAATATCCATCTTTTGCATGTCGAAATTCATCTCGAAGTTGTAAAATGAACTAGGCAAATACTACAAGATCTAATTTATGCTCAAGTTTTTGTCAACTACAACCTCTATCCTCTTTAAGTTTTTTATTAGCTTATCATCTTCAATCCATGTTGATGGACATACGGATTCGAAAAAGCTCCTTAGACCCTAGGATGTTTATTGAAGGTGGAGACGGATATCATATTCACAGGAAAATTGTTGAACTTTGGGTCACAACCATTCCTCTAGTAATAATCTGCTCTTCGGGTCTTCAATGAAAGATTTGAAAGAAAAGGGCAGGGGAAGGCATTTCGCAGACGAAAGGAAAATGGGGAATATATCAGGACAGGCGGTGTTTGATCTTTTCCCAAACACGCAATGTGTAAGAGCATGTCAAAAGCACATGCCTTCTTAATAGGCAATTAACCTTCTAAGTCAATTATTTGATATTGGGACAAAAATCAAGACAAATCAAAAGACATTACCCTGAATTGATTTTTTTTTTATAATAAATAAGACAAATTAAATAGGATAACCAAAAGTGAGATTTTCCCAATTGGCTACATTTAAAAAGGAAAACTTTATTCTTAATTTTGATATAAACTCAAAACTTGGGAAAATTTATTTTTTCAAACTTGTTCTGGAAAGAAGTGACAGAATTTCAATGGGTAAAATCCAAACCATATCCAATTATTTCGAGTATAAAATATATAAAACGCAATGAACATTCTATGAATAGGGTCCAAACAGGGTATATAAATAACAATTGCAAATATTTATTGAGTATGAACTTGATTATAGTATGACCCTGATTAAGGCAACATCTAAAAGTTTAAAAGACTTGAAGCAGAGAATACAAAGATATTTTAATCACCACAATAATGGAGGAAAAATATTCAAAATGAATGGCAAAGAATTTGCAATTCGTATTACCCGGATTTTCAACCCAAAAACATTTTTGGTATTATAAATTTGAAATCCTCACCTCCTGAACGCTTCAATCAAAACACATCCTTGTATAATATGAATTTCCAGCATTTCATAGTGCAATTGGGGTGCAGAATGTTCCCAGCAAGCACCAACACCTCACCAAAACATCACTGGTGTAAATATCCTAGCATTTCTAAAATTCTAAATCATTTGATAGTCACATTTAGAAGCAAAACCTCACTGCCAACTGCTGATTCAAGAGCAAACAACTAATTAAACACTCATCGCATACATCTAACAAATGACAGCAGTAGTCTTGCTCACTTGAGACTACAGCCACCATCACCCAACTTATAAAAGTGTGAGAATAATTACATGTCAGAAGAGATGAGGTAAGAACTGTCCGAGCAAGAGCATGCTGTACAAAAGTTATAGTAGCTGCTGCTCTAGTGTGATAATGCCACTCACAGAAGATAACAGGACCCGCTTCCTGAAACCTTACTGAGAACACCATGCCGTGTAATGCTTTCTCAACTCTCAGCATCATCGGGGTTTATCTTTTCTCATCAGCCACTAGTTGTGCAGCCGCGTGTTTGCCTCAAGTGACAACCTCCTTTGAATCAATCTAATCTGATCCAGTTCTTTCAGAAACGTCTTCGAAGGATTGTCTCATCAACCAACCTGCTATCTTTGTCAAACTCTAAAACATCTTTACGGCATATAATACAGCCACACATGACAGCACAAACCAGATATCTGAATGCAAAGACAATAACCCGTTCCTCATTCACCTACCCTCAACCATTGTAGTGGAGCTTCTGATTCTGGGAAGCTTGACCCTGCTGGGATGAATGCTGTTGCTGAGAATTTTGAACATTTAGTGGCTGCGTATTGTAGTGTGCAAAAGGCTGTGAATAAAGGGGGTTCAGCAAACCCTGTAAACCAAAGAAGAAAGGAAATTCAGTGCCAAACTACAAGAGTAAATAAAGGTTGAGTGAAGAAACAGCAGGATTACACAGTAACTACTCTGGGGAAACAAGAAATATAGAAGCAGCAGCTTTCCCCATCTATTTAAGAAATTTATGTTGCCAACTTTAAAGAGGGGTGATTCAAAGTTTAATGAATCTCTTCAAAGAATTTTATCAGACAGTTCAGAGAACTCCAGTTGCCACAAACTTCAACCAGTTCAATTCTCTGCCACAACTACCAAAGAATTGACCAAACACTTAACCAAGAAAAAACCTGTGACTGAAGTGGATTAGCACTGGCCACACCGAAGTGGTTCTGAGAAGTCTCATCTTGAGATTGTTCATTGAATGTAGCCTGTGTAAATAATCCTTGTGAACCATGGGCCATATACTCCTGGAATAAATAAAGGTGTCACATTCCAAATGAAAAGCAAAATGGAGAACAGTTGGAAACCCCAGTATTTGACAGACATGGTATAGTGGGGAAAGGAGAAACCATTACTAGTGGATCACATTTACCCTGAGGCCTAACTTTTAAGGTAATTCAAATACCACATTAACTATTGGAGAAGTCCCTAATTTATTGTAGTATTGTTCACATTAGTTCCAAAGAAATTATTTGTTTGTTTGTGTGTGTGTGTTTTTTTTTTAAATTCTTATAATCTTATTGCGCAGGTAAATCCTACTTTCTATTTTTCAACTCTGAATTAAGCTTCAATAATATTTAAACACCAGTATTATGGATGAAGTAAAAATCAAAGATACAAAAGAGATACTCCGAAAAACTTTATACTTAATTTTCGAGAAGCATTCATTCAACAATATCTTTGCTATATATAATATAAATACAAATGCTAATGTAATAAATCCAAATGTTTTCCATACTTTTTCCACCCCCATAAATATACACCATATGATATGCAGTTTGAATTATCAGCCACACATCTATTTCTTAGACAAACAGATATAACCAAAGGAAAATGCCATACTGTCTTAAAACTACGGTGCATTTCAATGTTTGTCAATGAACCTTCTGTGTCCCAAAATACTTTTGGTATGTATGGCATGAATTGTGAAATCATTTCAAGTGAGCGCTTACTTTTTCTATCTATTATCTCCATCCCCATACGCCAATAAAAATAAGGTCACTCTGCATCCGTTCTGGTTATGCTAGTGTTACAGGTAACCGACATGTAATGTAGCAATAAAAAAAGTCTGAGATGTCTAAAAAGTTCTTATTAGTATTGCTGCATGTTTATTTGTATCTGCAAACTGAAACAGATATGTATGATAAATGCCAAAATAGAACTTTCTAAAGCTTCAGTACTTTAAAAAATTACATTACCCATAAAAACAGAAATTTCAGGTTTAGCATCAGCAGTAATGGTTATGAATACAATGTCAAAAACTTAAGAAAAATAAGATTTTACAAGTTTAGTCTTCAGTTAATCTGTAGTTTTAAAAGACAAATAATTCTCCCAATCTACAGTCATTCAGATAGAAGCAAACCACTTTATGGAATCTTATCTTATTTCCCCAGATCGGTGAAAGATCAATACACCACCTCTTTTTTCAACATTCACAAAGGGAAAAGAACTGTGCATTTATCAATTATCACCATGTAGAGTTTGAAGAGAAGTGTTGTTTCCTTTGGAGTTTCTATGGGGAAGCAAGGCAGAAATGATGTATGCCTGAGCCTGAGCCAAGTATGCCAAGGGAAAAGTACAAATTTCTTATTCAAACCTGAGACATATAGTCATTTCCTGGGGCAAAACGAGCATATCCAGCCTGAGAATTCTGGTTAAAAAAGCTCCCAGGAAATCCACCTTGCGCCCCTTGTGTAACATAGTCAACAGTATACCCACTCTGAGAAGCCTATAGAGTATAGAGTAACATGGATCAATGTGAAACATTCATCAGCTCATCAATAAAGAAACATTAAGCAATGCCATCACGATAACAAGAAAGAGATCATCACGCAGATTCCGTATAAAGGAAATAGACATGCTCATGAAAACAACCACAAAGAAATACACATGCCTGAGTGGAGAATTCAGCAACATTGTAAGGGACATGTGAACCCTGACTTTTAAAATCATCGGCCAAGAAATCCTGCACGAGTAAATGTAAAGAAAACAATAAAAATTTACCCAACAAATCAACAGCATTCAACGTACTAAATAAATCACCTGAGACATGCCACCCATAGAGAATCCATCCCTATATGTTTGGCTAGGTCCTTGACCAGTCACCTATAGATCACAAAAAGAGTGTCTCGGGTTTCCATCAAATCAATTTCAGAAAGTATTGATTAAACAAAATTAGTGAAATTAAAATGGAACTAACATTAGAAACATAACCAGGTTGAGACAATGGTCCACCCACAGTTGGCTGGCTACTAGCATTTTCCATAGACGGAAAGTTGAAGTTAGATGGGAGACTTCCAATGGGAGGTTGTGTGCCTTGCTGGTGTGGAAGATGACTACCAATGGGTGCACTGGAGTTCCCACGCCCAGCACCAAATCCTCGGCTTCCAGGTTGTGGAACTTGGGGGACAGCTCCAACAGGTCCATGTACAGCTCCACGGGTAGGAATGGCATATGGCTGTGATGGAGGCCCCCCATGGTATGGAGGAAGGGGTACCCGAGGCATTGCATAACCAGAAGGGTGAACACCAGGTTTATGAGCACCATTAGGCGGGCCAGGAGGCATGTAAGGACCTGCTTCAAGAATAAATTGCTTAGTGCTCCGGTTGAGGGCAGAAAGTTACTTCTAGGTTTTATAACTTCTCTAAAACAGATAGTTCAGACATGCTATTTCTAGCTGCCAGAATCTCTAGTGTGATTCAAGATCTTAACAGCTCAGGCAATTCATTTCCAGTACTAAAGGAATAACCCACCCCTAGAGCGAGGACCCCTCCTATCAGCATTTGGGCTTGAGGCAACAGATCCAAAACTATCATTGGGAACAATTCCTGGTCCACCACCATAGAAAAGTCTTCGCTCATTGTATATCTGTGCCACATTAACCACATAACCAATGTCAAATCATCCAAAACCAACTCACAAAGATCTACATATAATTGGAAAAACGTCACGCAAAATGTTTTACCTAGCCAGTATTGTACCTAATGCTTACCTTTTTGGGCTTTTGAAATTGAACCATACTCTGCTTTAAATTATTCAGAGGGCCTTCTACTAAACACTCATGTTCCTGAGAACCAATTTGGAAGGAATGGCATTATGAGATATCTCCACTTGATTGCATGAAAATTCAAGGAAACAATAAATTTATGAGAATGTCCGCTGAATGAACCAAACTGTGGTCAGCTTGAAGGAACATATTCTAGTCATGCACGTGTTTCACAAAAGAAGGCAAATACCTTGTAATGTGTTAATAAGCCATTCCACAGAGGCTGCTTGCTCAGAACTTTTGGATTTCCCAAGATAACAATACCATAACGAGCACGTGTCAGGGCAACATTAAGACGGCGTGGATCGTTGAGGAAACCAATGCCCTGAACATAAATAAAAAGTAAAAACAAGTTAACTGAATGACAAAAATTACAGCTATCCCCGGCCCTGCCTCACCCCAGCATCAGATTATTCATAAAAGAATTTGTAAATTCCAATGCAATCCAGGGACTTCAAAAAGTTGATAGAGACACATATTGTATCAGGGTTTTGACCATGTAACCCACTATACCAAGTAGTTTCCCAGCATAGAAAGATACATGAACTTAGGGTATCCATCTGTGATCACAAAGAAGCTCGGCATAAACAAAGTGAGATTTTCACTGTCATTAAGCGGTGATAGAAAAACTGATGAAAATCTCAAACATGGACACCGAGGGCTTTTGTTTGGTTTACAGGAATGGCGTGAATATGAATCTATGTTAATAAAGTATTTTATTTCACTTGATTAGACCCTGCTATATCTCAGGCCCAAATGGTGCGATTACACTCCTCCACCCAGATTAGATACAAGTAACCAAGAACCCTCACGTCCAACCTCAAAATATCCTCGAAACAGGAAATCAAGATTTTCTTGCATAGGTTAATGTGCAGCTGATGTTGATAGATAAAGAGATAAATTTCCACTGAATAAAATGCAGTGGAAAACAGAGGAGAGAATAACAGGAGTTCCCACTTCCGATAAACAAAGAGGGAAAAAGAGGAAAGAGGGAAAGAAATGTGGGAAGAAAACGACAAAGAAGAAGATGATAGCAGATCCATGCCACTGGTTTCCATGACACTGAATGCAGCGGCATGAGGTGGCAGTTCTAGCGAGAGAAAAGAGCAGGAGGAAGAAGAGGAACGAAAGAAAGGCTGAAGAAGGGCCTGTGATGACAGTTGGCTGTTAGTTTGGAGAATCTGAAGAAGGTGAAGAAAGAGAAGGTCAATGAATACACAACAAAGGATAGTGAAGAAGTTAAAAAAGGAAAGAGAAGGGGAAAACAAAGAAATAGATAAAAATTTCTTTCGAAGAAAATCTTATCTCATTATACCCCAAACTAGTCTCATAAAAAATCACGCGCTAATACAATCCCACAACATAAACCAAGCAATAGTTGAAATGTAAGAAGTGTAGTCCAATAAGGAGAATATGCCACACAAGCTTGAGAATCCACCTGATGTTCATTACTCCTCACGCAAGACAAAATTATATAGTCTTTTTCCCGCCCCTGGAAAGAATCTACACTTGCCACCTGGAGTAAGAAATATCACTTCAGCTTTTCACTTGGAAAGAACAAAACTAACAATCAATATCACATCTTACCTCAATTTCTTTGTATAGTTGCTGCCGCAGAGCACCATTTCGAGACATATAATTCACAATGTATGCCCGCTGACCTTCATAAGGAGTTATGACACCAATCTGTAGGATACCAACACACAACACTCATTATTTCAGCGGCGGGGAAAAGAAGAAAACAGAACCAAGCAAGAAGCCCTGGAAAAATAGAAAAGCCTTCCACTTAACCTGACTAGGAACGACGCCACTCTTCAAGAATGTTGTCACAATTTTCTCAACATTTGCAGCCTCCGTCCTATTTAGATATGATGTTCCGCTAGCACTTATCTCCTCTTGTCCCATCTATACAAGTCAACTAAGAGGGTTTAACAAATCTTCAGCAAGTAAAGATCATTGGAGGAAAATGATAACAGAGGGTGTAAAACTGCTCAAACATCCAATAAAAGAGGAAATTTGATTTGGAGTTCTAATCAATCTCTCGGCAGTTAATCCCATCATAACAAAGACATTGGTCTCTCCCCAACATTAAGTAAAGAGTGCAGCATAAGTCTAACAAAAGATAATATAACCACTTTGTTTCAGCATTAACTATATCATGAACCAGAGAGGGTCTTGCACAATCAACAACTATGTACTATCAGTTGCAACCTTCCAAATTATGCATTAGAAAAGATGTTAATTTCTTAGAGACTGCTACTGATACCTGGACATAGAAAAACATGGGACGGTTTGGCACTGGCCAAGGAAAATCAATTCCAGGTGACTGCCTTTCATTGATTGTCACTCCATTTTGAAGAGTACCTTCGTAAAAGCTGTTTGATGGAAACTCTGAAAGAGCAGGGTGCATCCTATATTGAACCTGTAAAGATTAGGGTGACATTAGTTTAAAGGAGAAATATTAACAGATGCAAGCATCTCAAGCATCAGTAACTTGAGTCCTGTACGTAGCTGCTACCTGATGTGAGTAGTCATTCGAGCATATTTCATATCCTAAAAACCATGGAGAATAGTGTAGAAGTACCACGTAAAGAGACATAAATTAGTAGGTATTTTAAACATTTTATTTCTATTATTTATATTTTCTTTCTCTTCTTTGATTTTAGCACTTGGAGAAGCAAACACAGGAGCAGTGGAGGGTGAACAGGGTAAGGTTCATGTAAAATTATATCGTCAGCAAACATCCTAATTCCCAAATCAACTACAGATATTCAGTAAATTAAAAGTTCGCACCCACTTAAAAGGACCATCAAAAATGCAAACAGCAGTATGAGAATAACCTGCAATCTAATTGGTTTCACACCAAGAAGCACAAGTCTTTCAAACAAAGATTGGGCTAAACCAGCCCGTGCAGCTTTCTTGCACATAATGACAGGACCAAGCTGGCAGTGGTCTCCAACAAGAACAACCTGCAACCATCTTGTTATTAGAGTTAACAAGACATACTGAAGTATAATAATGAAGCTGTATTCATTACCTGTTTTGCACCAAGAACCAAAGGAATCAGACACTCAGGTTCTGTTGCTTGAGTGGATTCATCAATAAGGACCTAAAAATGATTTAAACTATTAGAATTGAAAATTTCTGGGGACCTTGGTAGTCAAATAAAACCCTCTCACCCGCCCAGCAAACAAAAGGAGAGAAAGAGAACATCATCAGCTTTCTCGAGTTTGCAACTGCCAATATTACCTGGCGAAATCTGAAATTTGCTAACCGAGGATCTCCAGCCCCGACACATGTACAACAGATAACATCAGCACTCTGAGATATCTCCCTTTCAGTTGCTCGCTTGAGAGCTTTATATTTCTTCTCATCACTGCTGGATAATTCTCCTGTAAAATTTATAAGGCACGGGGAAGAAGTCAAGGTTAAACATTCAAGATGGTAAATAGATTAACTTCAGGACAAGCATTTTGTAGCTAACAAATAATACAAAAACCAATAAGTATAGTGAACTAATGAATCCATGTCATGTTCTTATGTGAACAGGGATAAAGAGAAGAAAGTCACATCCATTTGATAGAGAAACTAAAAAGTAAGGAATCAACATGTGTTTCTAACCTCTCTGTCAGAAAATCTACTTCATACTTCATAGTGATATTATACAAAACAGATAAATATAAATCAGAAGATTATCACTTATGAGAAAGGATTGCATCCAGTCAAATGTCTAAAAGCAGTCATGGCGGCAACCTCCTTTTTTCTTCTCAATAGTGGTGATATCACCAAAGCAGACGTTAGTGTTGTTGTTAGAAAACAAAACCTCAATCTCTTTGTTGGAGGTGAACAAAATCAATGTCTGATGCGATTTACCCAAAAATTGCTATAGTGCCTATTAGATATACCATCCATGTACTATACTTATTTCCATTTGAAGTCCACAGGTTCAATGAAGCACACATTTCGCTGAGTGCTTTTGCAAATACACCATGTGAGGCTTGGTAAAAGCTTCAGCGAAATGTGTGCTTTTTAAAAGCTTCAGTTTAAAAGGCTTCACAATTTCTAAATAATACAACACATCCATCAAGTGTGCCAACTACACTACAGCTTATGACAAAAAGAGCATGCATTAGCCCCAATGGTTTCCCTTATTAAATTTTAGTATAACCCCTTATTAACTTTATGATCACCTCCTACTGAATTCAACAGATCTCATCCATATTGAGACACTGATCTTCATTAAAACTTCATAATAGAAATGCAATAGAGAAATCTAACAGAAAGCACAGTGCAATACAAAAACCAATTCCAAATGCATAAACCCACTCAAAAAACAGAGAAAAAGAAAAAGAAACTTGAAAACAAAAAGGTTAGATATAAACACACCTTGTTCATCTTTGAGTTGCTGTAACTTGTGAAGTTCACTCTTTTCAGATGTGTCAAGATGTCTAACCTGTGAATAGGAGGAAAAATGAAAGCATAAGGTCAAAAACCGCCCCTAGAATGTGCATTACATATTTACATAAGCAACACGATATCTCCAAAATACAGATCAAGCAACAAACCAAAAAAATAATAATAAAATAAAATTTCACAATTAAGCAAACCTGATAGTGCAACGTTAAATGCTCAACGGGGGAACTAACAGCTTCCCTTGATTTAGCACAAAGTCTTACAACCTAATCATCCGGAAAATAAAAGATGTATCAATAAATCCACACACAAAAAGGATATAAATCTCAAAACACATAGTGAAGTCAATTTTGTCTCTGCACACAAATGAACCAGTTGAGATATACTCATAGCAAAACTGAATGGTTGTACATGGAAACAATCACTTAGAAGTAACAACAAGCAGACCTTTAAACCAGTGGCGCTTATCTTTTCAGCTAGCTGATCTACAGCCACATTACTTGGAGCACATACCAAAACCTGAACGGGAACTAACTATTAGCAAACAGTAAGAAAAGCTATAGGGCAATAAAACCAGTGACTTCCCCCAAAAGTAGAAACTAGATAGAAACACAACCTGCCCCTGGCCTTGTTTAGCCATGTGATACACAATTGCAGCAGATGTGACAGTTTTACCAGTACCAGGTGGACCTTGGATGAGACTTATAGGCTTTTGTAGGACACTCTTGACAGCGAAAACCTAGAGCATTGAAAGGGAAATAAGTAGCAGAATCTGCATCATTAACATAGTGTTTCCAGAAGATTTCCGTATGATTTGATTAAGCATCCACCGCAGATGACAGAACAAAGAAAGAAAAAGCTTTTTTTATAATCCTCAGAAGAAATTGTTCTAAATTCTAATCTACTTTAACAACACTCAAAGAACATTGAAACTTTTATTGGCGCACTCATATGTGCTAACAGAACCAAACAAAAGCAAAAATTTAACTGATTTCAAACATTATCATTATATTAAAGATTTACTCCTTAATATAAATCAGAAGCCTAAGATGCATTGTGCGATCAGGCAACCTGGAGAAATAATGAGAAACATCATCCAAAGCAGAACCAAGAAGCCTAGATAAAGGCTTGCATTAAAGACGATATGGAAGAGTAGAGGATCATACTTGAGATGCATTAAGTTCTGGAAGACCTGGTGCACCAAAACGGCGAGGCAAAGTATTGCGAACCATCTGCATCTCAACTTCATGGCCAAGCAGATGATGATAAATGTACCTGCATGCGTGCAGAATGACAGTAAATCAAATAGAGTCTACAAAGCAGAGGGGACATAAAATGGTCAATAGCTACTATTGCTGTTGCAAAACTAGTTGATATACAAGAGACAATTGGATGTCAATTAGCCAACAACTGATCTCCCACCTTGCCACCATTCAATTTATTTTAAAATACATGACAAGAGGGAAAACAAGTATTAAAAGAATTCAACAAACACACGTAATCTCAAGGTGACCAGTTGAAAACCATGATGGACACTTGATTATTCTGTACGAGACACCAACAGACCACAATGTAGAATCATTCCGTTACTGCAGTAACAGATAAACATGCTGCATGGAAAGAGGCAATAAAGCATGACCCGACACCTAAGAGTACAACAATTGGCCTGATTGGAGAACTACATTTTGACCACTTGCCCCGTTTTGCTGACCAGTTTGGATGTCGGAAAAGCACAATATTTGAAGACACCAAAATTCTTTGGTACTTACAGTATGAAACTGCTAGGCAAACACTCTTTCAGAAGAGGGAAATGACGTCGAAAAATCTTCTTAACCATTTCTCTGACTTGAACATGTATTGTGTGTGTAACAGTGTAAGGATGGATAGACATATGGTCCTATTCTTTCACCTCAATGTTATCAAACATGTATACACTAAGAAAGGAATGTTGAAAATAGAAGAACTTTTCACTTACCCACTAACACTGGTTTCATCAACAGCAAATGTTTTCATGGCCCCCTGCATCCGATCGAAACTTGTGCTCTTCCAAACAAAGTCGACACTGAAACCATGGTTCACATCAACAGGAACACCCTGCTAAAACAGTGTGAGTCAGAATTTTCATTTTTTTGGCCATCAACAGCAAAAACAGGTACTCATCATAAAAGACACCTGACTGGCACCAAGCTCAAGCGCAACCTCCTCCTGTGCGGTCAATTTTATCTGAGAAGCAAAAGCAATTTCAAGCACTCTGTAAAAGGTGTCTCTTAAATTAATATTAAGCATGAGTTAGACATAAAGAAAAAATAATAGAAAATGAGAGCCCAATACTGAGTCTCATCACAGCAGGTTAGGCATATCCAAGAACCACGAGCAGGCTAACTGAAAAAGCTCTGTGAAACACATGAAAAGTATAATAGTTCAGAGCAAGATGCCATACCACATGACCCACAGACTGCCACGCAGGATGAGCCGCATCACCTGAATAACGCAGCCGTAGTTCATCACCAGGTACAAGGCGTAACTCATTATCTTCCTACAGGAAACATGCATTCTTCATTGAAAAAGTTAATGGTGAAAACATAGATATACCAAACAGCAAAACCAATTACCTTTGGAAAGACAAAATAAGCAATCCGCTTCTTATTAAGACCAATATCCCATCGGATCGTGATATTGTCTTTGCTTTGAGACTCTTTCATCATCTGCCAACAATAAATGCAATAAGAACTCCTAGAACATTTAGGTTACGTTCAGTGTGGACCTTGGATTTGAGATAGGAGACATTATTGGGGGGGGGGGCTTTGCCTCCGTTTGGTATTGGAAGAAGCATGGTGCGGAAACTGGCTTCCACAGTTTGGAATACAAATCTGGGAGGCCCTTATTAATTCAAGCATGTCCTCTGCTTCTATTTTCATGATTTTACCATTTAAAAAATTCAAAAATTGCAGCTATTTTATAGAAAGGAAATTTGATAAAAAAAAAAAGAAAAAACACTCTTCACTTTCTTTATCAAATCCAAGACCAAATAACGGAAAAACAAAACTGATCAAATCTTGAACAAATAAATCATCGATTAAAACAGCAAAAAA